>CM053602.1:55273672-55419984 GCA_028646575.1 Pseudocheirus occidentalis | reverse complement strand
GCAAAATCCACTGACCTTTCTCTTAGCCTTTTTGTCTTCTGGCCTGATAAATGTGGTAACTCTGCCTCCAGTGCAGCCGATCTGCTCTCCTGTAGCCGTGGTTCCCCGCCCGATGCCCCAGGGCCTGAGCCGGCCGGGGTTTCAGCCACGGGTCCCAGACTGCTGTGAAGAGCCCCGCCTGCTGTGCTGCCTGTAGTGCTTTCTGTCTTGTGGAGAGTTTTGGAGCTTGAAAATCTGTTTAGCGTCCCATTTTATGAGTTTTTTAGTGTGTTTGTGTGGGAGCTGTGGTCCTTTGCTGCTTCTATGCCGCCATCTTGGCTCCGCCCCTCCGGTTGTTTTTGTTTTTAACATGATTAATTATATTAATCGATTTTCAAGTACTGAGTCCTGCATGCCTCCCTGATGTGAATCCAACTTGGTCTTAATGAATACTGAATACTTTTGTATATATTACTATATGTAAGGATTTGATTTAAAATTTTGTTTCAGTATTAACTAGGGATGTTAATCTATAGCTCTCTTTCTTTGCCTAACCCCTGCCTGGTTTAGGTATCAGAACCATATTTGTTTCATAAAAGGAATTTGATCAAATTTTTTTCCCTCAATTTTAAGAATCATTTATGTAGCAAGAGCATTAATATCTCTTTAAACATTTGATGGAATTCCACTATAAATCTGTCTGAATCAAAGATTTTTTCTCCCTCCCTTTGGAAATTCCTTTGGGGCTTAAACAGTTTTTTTTATAACAAGATTGAATTGTCTACACTTTCTGTTTTGTGCTCTGTTAATAGGTGCATTTTTCTATTTTTTGTGAGCAGCTCCTAACTTCTTTTGAGGTTTCAGTTTTGCTAGCTTATACTGTAAAGTCCGTTAATTCTTTTTGTTGTGATTTTACCTTGTTTTTTTATTTTGCTAACTAGATTGAGTAGAGGCCTTAAATATTTACATTTTCTGATGTTATTTCCTGACATTCTCACTTGATGTGTTTTTTTCTGTTATCTTATCAGCCTTAGTTACTCTTTCTTTAGTGTATACTTTATTTTTCTGTGGGTTTGGGGTTGGAGAGATTTGAGGAAAGTGATGTGTCTACTGTTTTGCTCTGGAGCATGCTGGAGCTTATGAGAGCTGATTGTTAAACTTTCTGTGTGAACATTTACACTTTGGAAATTGGCAGATGCTACAAGTAAGGATTTGATTTATGATTTTTGTTGATTGTCTAGTCTTCATAAAGTGATGGAGAAAATGTTAATAATGAGGATGAAACATTAAGGTGTAGTTTTGGAGAGCTGATTGTTAATCATTTACCAGCAGCCCCCTGATCTTGCTTGGTATGTGTTCTCTTACCTCTTCATTTTACAGATGAGTAAATTTGGACCCAAGGAGTGTTATGACAGTGCTTGGGGAGCCCAGGTCCCACTTAGCTCCTAGTCTTGTCCAGCTAGGAGGTACCACAGTACAAAGAACTCTGGGCCCTGGAATCAGGAAGACCTGAATTCAAATCCTGCTTCAGCAGCTTCCTAATTGTGTGACCCTGGGCAAGTCACTTAACCTCTACTTCAATTTTTTCAACTGTAAAATGGGGGTCATAAGAGAACAGTGCCTGGCTCATAGTAGGTGCTTAATGAATATACTAAATAAATAAACTATCAGATAAAGGTACTAAATAAATCACCTTTCTCTCCCTTCCATTTCCCCCAATTCTATCATGCTGCCTGGATACTTGAATTGCTATGGGACCCAGGGTGAAGCAATCGTGTCCTCTGGGCCTCTCATCATTAATGAATGGGTGAGCTGCCCAATTCTGCTTTTGGACCCCCCCCCCAAGCCTGCCCTTGTCTGGCAGGCAGGAGACAGGGAGGAGGAGCTGGGAGGGGGAAAGAGAAACTGCTACTCCCTGGGGTTCCCCTCCAGCTTTAGGATCCTAGAAGGAAAGCAGGTCCCTCAATTTCCCTTGGAAGGTCCATTTGGCCTGCAAGCTGTTGTTATGAATTGACTTGGAGTGTGTCTGGTGCTGGGATTGGGCTCTGTTTGGATTAGGCATTGTTCTGAGTTAAATGGTAGGAAGAGGGGCCCAAGCTGAACACTGCAGCCCCCTAATAGAGCCCATTCTTTGGGTGGTAGAGAAGGAAACAGAGCACTTGCTATGTGGTTCCTATTGTGTCTGAGCAGAATACCTAGAGAATAGGAGGGCTTCCAGCCTGCTAGGGTGACTGGACCTCCTATTGTGGGCAAGCCCAAGGGATTCCCTGCCCTGTTTCCCCCTTTCCCCCCAAGTGGAAGAAAAATCCTTCGCTGATGCCTAAAATTCCACTATTAGAGATTCATTCTAAGTATGACGCCTTTTGAGAATTCTCTTTGAAAATGGGAATTAGCTCAATGTTTGGGAGACTGTGAAGGAAAGGGTGGGAGAGAAGAGGCAGCAGAGCCATTGTGCTGACCTCATGGGTGTGAAACCTGACAGTCTACCAGTGCCATGCCAGGAACATGAATCGCTTCCATTTGAATTGTCTTAAGGAGATTCTGACTATCACCTGGCAGGATAAGGTACCAGACCAGAGGTGGGGATCCTGTGGCCTTGAGGGCACAAGTGGCCCTCTAGGTCCTCAAGGGCAGCCCTTGGACCGAATCCAAACTTTACAGAACAAATCCCCTTAATAAAAGTACTTGTTTTGTCAGACTTGGGCTCAGTCAAAAGGCTGTACCCAAGGACTTAGAAGGCCATGTGGTGGCCTCCAAGCTGCAGGTTCCCCATTCCTGTACCAGACACAGGTCTTTTCTCGAGCCTTACTGCCAAGCGTTCAAACTCTACTGCAGAAAGCACAGCTCTGATGGGCTGGTCATGTTGTTCAAATGTCAAACCTATGTTTTCCTGAAAGAGATTTGTTCTATGGAGTTTGGATAACATGAAAGGGCCACTTGAGGACCTAGAGGGTCACATGTGGCCTTGAAGCTGCAGGTCTCCCACTCCTGCTCTAAATGTAGGCAGAGGAAGAACTCATAGTTAGGGATGGAGCACAGGCAACTCTGACCCACTCAGAGAGCCTACTGTTAAATTTTCAGATCTGGGAGGGAAAGATCCTAGACTCTTTCCACTAAACTATTATGTTACGCTACCTTACCAGGGAAACATATCAAGTGGATGTCACAGCCACCTGAATGAATGAATTGGTGTATTAATAAATGAATAAGAATGAACGAATGAATGAGTCAACAAATGAATGAAATGGTGAATTTTATTTTTTTTATTTTTTTTATTTTTTTGCTTTTTTTTTGGAGGGCAGTTGGGGTTAAGTGACTTGCCCAAGGTCACACGGCTAGTTTTTTGTGTTAAGTGTCTGAGGCCGGATTTGAACTCAGGTAATCCTGACTCCAGGGCCGGTGCTCTATTCACTGTGCCACCTACCCGCCCCTGAAATGGTGAATTAATGAACGAGTGAATGAATGAATTGGTGTATTAATAAATGAATAAGAATGAATGAATGAGTGAACAAATGAATGAAATGGTGAATTAATGAATGAGTAAATGAATGAGTGTGAATTAATGAATAAGAAAATGAACAAATAAATGAGTTAGTGAATGAATGAATGAACAAATGACTCAAGTGGTGAATTAATGAATAAGCGAATGAATGAGTTTGTGAATTAATTAATGAATATGAACAAATGAATGAATGAGTTAGTGAGTGAATGAGTGAATGTATTAGTGAATGAATGAGTGAACATATGGATGAGATGGTGAATTAATAAATGAGTTGGTGAATTAATCAAGTGAGTGAACAAATGAAGGAGTTAGTAAATTAATAAGTGAATAAGTGAATGAGTTAATGAATTAATGAATGACTGAACAAATGAGTGAGTGAGAAAAATGAGTTGAATTAATGAATGAGTGAACTGAGTGAATTGAATGAAAATCATTTATTGATAGGACCAGCGGCAAAAATTGACACAACAATTTTTGCTTGGTTCTTTTAAAGATTCTGAATAGGCACTGTGTGTTAAGTACTGAGGATGCAAATGTGATAACCAGATCATCCCTGCCTGCCAGTTTACATTCTAGGGGCAGATAGCACAGAGGGTGGTAGCCAGGGAGGGTTATTTCCATTTGTGAAGTCGAGAGACAGGGATGTTGAGGCAGTTGGGTTAACTCACTCTTTCCAGAAGCTTTCTGATAGATCAGCAGGGGATAGTTTGGGGACTGGGTTCGGCTGGATCAGTGGGGTTACTGTATGCCACATGACTGGCCAATTAGACACAGAGTCTGGGTTCCCAAGAAGAATGGCTCAAGTCTCATGAATGGCTCAAGTCTCTCGATGGGTCCTGCCAGTGTTGGTTACTTGGTAGCTTTCCTGTGGGCTGCCCTTGGCACAGTAGCCTTCAGAATACTATTCCTGCCTTGCTGTGGGCACCTACATTTTCAGCCTCCTCAAATGTGGCTCTTTGGCTTTGATCCAACCAAACTGGCCTTCTCTCTGTTCCTTACCAGGAAGGGCCACCATCTCCCTTCCTTCTCTCTGCCTTGATAACAGACCATCCCTCATGTCAGTGCCCCTGCCACCTCCAACACACAGACTCCTGCTTTCAAGATGCAGTGTGGACATCACCTTCTCCACAAAGCCCATGCCACTTGGCATGTCTTAGTCATTAATTTGATAATTATACTGTAGATATTTATGCTCTTGTCAACTCCTTTCAAAAATAAATTGCTCGAGGGTCAGGATTGTTTTCCTTCTTTGTCCTCCCATGGTGTCTATTTGTAAATGCCCCTTGATCGATTCATGAGCAATCTTGGCTCCTCTACCAAGTGAACTTCTTATAGATACAGAGATTATAGAGCTGAAAGAGTTCTTTGAAACCAGCAAATTGAACCCACTTCTTTTTCTTTTAATTTTTTTTACATTTGTTTGTAAATTATCAGTTCCAAATTCTCTCCAGCCCCTCCCTCTCTCATCCAGGAGGCAAACTCTTATTTTTCCTGAAAAAATTACTTTGAGCTTGTGGTCCACTAACCCCCTTCCCCCCCAGATCTTTTGTTTTTAGGTCACCTTCATTTCTAAATATGCCCTCTACCTTTTGAGTCACCCTTTGTAACAAAGATATAAGAGAATGAAAAAAAAGAATAAAAAAAGAAAGAGGAAAAAAACACAAGAGTTTGGCAAAACCAAGAAACACTTCAGTTGTATATGACGGTATGTGTAGCATTCCACACCCATGGCCCCCCACTTCCACACAGAAGGGAGGGAGGTGCATTTCTTGCTTCTTCTCTGGGGCCAAATTACACCATTATAATTGCACAGCATTCAGTTTTCTAGCCTATTCTTTAAAACAAACATTTAAAAATAAACCACTTCTTTTAATCTCAGTTTCCCCATCTGTGTAATGAGGCTAATACTGCTTGTTGGGTAGTTCTTTGTAAAAGTTGAGGTACTCTTGCCCCACTTTTTGGCAGAGGTGGGGGGGCTATAGGTATGGAACGCTATATACAATGTCAGACTTTTTGATGTTTCAGCTTTGCTGAATTGTCTCCTCCACCTTTTACAATTAAGGAATGATTATGGGAGGGCAGGGGAAAAGGATATCTCTGGAAATATAGGCAGCATGAAAATGAAAGATGTCATTAAAATTTATTGGAGAAAAACACAAGGCAGTATTTTATCAGAAATGGGAGAGTTTTATGCTTGTGATTGTGAAGCTAACAGAGTTGTCACTGGCAGCCACTGGGAAGGAAGCCTCCAAGTGCATATTCAGCCTGTGGAGAATCCAATCCAGTCCGAATCCAGAAAGCTCTCATCAACCATACTTGGATAAAATTTAATAGTAATGTAAATTCCTACTTTAGGGCCAGAATGATCACATACACAACTATGAGAGGGAAGAGGAGGGTCATATGAAAAAGATCTGGGAGGGTTAGTGGACCACAAGCTCAAAGTGAGTGACCATGGCAGCTAAAAGACACCAGCTTCATCTTCAGCTGGATTCTGTCCATTCTAGTTGTTATCCAGAACACGATGGGTCCTGTGGCTCCCTGAAAAAATGGAGGGCCCAGGACAGTGAGGACATTAGAAACTGAGCTGCAGAGGGATTGATGGAAGGATGTTTTGTGGGATCCTCTTAGTTGTCTTCAAGTGTTAGAGGAGAGATTGGCCTTGATCTGCTTGACCCCAGAGTACAGAACCAGTAGTGATGGGGGTAGGGGAATTGTAGAGCCCTACATCAGCTGATTATGTGACCCTGGGTGAGACTCTTAACTTCTCATTCCTCCTCTGTCAAATGAAGGTTCCATTTCAACCTTAATGAGTCTTTGGTTCTGTAATTCACTGTGTGACCTTATATAAATCACTTCTTTCCCTTTGAGTCTCTTGGCTTGATTCTAGAGCAGTGGTTCTCAACTTTCCAATGCCACAACCCTTTAATAGTTGTATGTGGGAGTATCTGCATGTGGGCCGACCCACCTGGAGACGGATAGAGGAGCAGTGTCTCAGTTCCTAAGACCGTCGGAAATATGTGTTTTCTGATGGTCTTAGGCAACCCCTGTGACCTCTGTGAAAGGGTTGTTCGATCCCCAAAAGGGTCGTGACCCAAAGGTTGAGAACCACTGTTCTGAAGGATGTTTGAGCTGCCACTATAACACCCCTTCTAGCTCCATCCAACCCCTGTGGAGAAAAAGGCCTGGGGAAGAATTTCAGAAGGAGGAGAAAAGAGAGAGAGAGTTACCGAGGGGCCTTTCCTGACCCCAACTGGCCTAAATATTTAGTTCTGTGTATCTGTTGCTAAAAACAGTTGAGTCTCTGGATTGCAAGCAGGCCTGGTCCTGATGTGGGATAGCAGTCATGGTCTCCATGAGGCAGGGGCAGCAGTCTGGTTCTGGAATCATCGACAGGGTAAATTAACCAGGCCAGAGGGATAAGCCAGCTGCTGGGGCCTTCCCAGCCACCCACACACTACCCAAATCAGGCCCAGGTTTTCATTGGCCCTCAACATGCTGGGGCCCAGAAGGAGGGAGATACCATGAGGAAAGCAGGGAGCCTTGGATAGTGGAAGGACAGGCTGCTGTTTGGGGTCTGAGGATCTAGATTCAAATCCCAGCTGGACTATTTGCTGGCCTGATGACCCCATCCTTGGGCAAAACTCCCTTCGTCTCAGTTTCCCCCTATTTAAGCCAAGAGATTGGACTGGATGATGTCCAACTATCCTCCCAGCTCTGACGTTCCATGCTCCAAAATCTCATGATGCTTCAAGGAAGTGGAAGTTCTCCAAGCTGCTCAGCAGGGGTTGTTGGCCTTACTTGAAGACTTTTCAGTTGAGTAATAATAACAAAAATAACCCCCAGTCTCCATTTCTACAGTGCTTTAAAGATTATAAAGTACTTTGCATTCATGAGCTCATTTGGTCCTTAAAATAGGAGGATTATTCCCATTTTATAGGTGAAGAAATTGAGGCCCAGGGTTATGAATCTAGGAAGCCAGAATTCAAATCCTGCTCTTGTGACTCCAAGCCCAGGGTGACTGTTGTCTGTTTCTTGGTGTCCTCCCAGATCTTCCACACATTCCCCTAGAACAGCCTTGGCAAGGTTAGGGTCAGTCTTATGCTCTAAGCCTAGTCCTTGTGGCCTGGGTCCAGGCTGGGCTGTTGGTCGCCAGCTTTGGGAGTCTCCCAGCTGTGGAATTTGATGCCAAAGTCTCCCCCTTGATCCTGAACTTTCAACTCTTAGCTCCGCCACCTATGATAAGGCCTAGCCCCTGCTGCTACCCTAGAAGGGACTTTAGAGAAGCCATTTCTCTAAGCCTCAGTTTAACAATTTGTGAAGTGAAGAGTTTGGAAGAGATGAGCCCTAAAATTGTTTGATCCTCAGCCATATTTACAGAACGTCTGGTGGCTCCCTGCCCCAAACCTTGCTGCTGGCGCTTCCCAGAAGCCACAGAGTAAGCAGAATCCTGCCTCTGATACTCACTAGCTGTGTGACACCAGACAAGTTGCTTAACCTTTCTGAGACTCAGTCTCTTCCTCCAATAAATGGTCACAATAATACTAGCACAAGCTACCTCACAGGACTGTTATGGTGAGTGCACTTTTAAATTGCCATTGTTGCAGGTAGAGCACAGGGCCTGGATTCTTCCTAAATTCAAATTTGGCCTCAGACACTTGCTAGCTGTGTGATCCTGGGCAAGTCACTTCACCCTGCTTGCCTCAGTTTCCTCCTCTGTAAAATGATCTGGAGAAGGAAAAGGCAAACCAATATCTCTGCCAAGAAAAACCCAAATGGGATCGTGAAGAATCAGACATGGCTGAAATGACTGAATACCCATCATTTATTAAGAGCTTGTTGTATATCTGACTTGGAATTTGGTACTGGGATTATGAGGCCCCCAACAGAATTCTCTTTCCTTCTGGAGCTCCCATTTTAGCAAGGGAAGCAAAATGTACACTGGAAAATATGGACAAAGGGGAGTGGAGGAGGAGGGCCTAGCCTCTATGAGGGTGTAATGTTAATGACATATAAGACCTTCGCCAGCCTCAGGTGGAGCCCATTAAGGGAAGCTTGCTTAGGGGAGGCTTTCACACATTTTGCTAATTTCTGCTTAGGCACTGAGTCAAGAGGGTTGGGATACCTTCTGGCTCTAAAAAGGGTCTGTGTACCCTGAGGTTAGCATTTTGCTTTGGGCTCCCTCATCAGAAGAGTGTTCTTGTGATTTGACCAGATAAAACTGGGTAGCCATTAAGGAGTCCCCTTGGCTTTGAAAAACCCCCATGTTGGTACTTCTCTCTTTGTTAACTATGTATGTATTGCCTTGGTCAGACAGTTCGATGTGTCTATTGATCTGTGCTAATTTCTTAGACAGTTAGAAGTCCTGTCTATTGGTCTTTATTTCTCTGCTTGTATTTTCTCTATTTTCTTTGTTTGGATTTTCTCTGAAGTTCAGGGTGCTGACTCTCCCCTGAATTAGTGAATGTAATTTAAAAAATTGTTCACCCCTTGAACAGCTAGCTTTCTTAGTAAAGCAGATCTAAGGACCTGTGCTAGCAGCCATCCTGGGGATGCCAGTGTGGTTGCTACTACAGAGGGTCAGGGAAGGCCTCCAGGAGGAGGCTGTTGAACTGAGCTTTGGAGAAATCAGAGATTCTAAGGAGAGGAGATCTAGGGCACTGTAGCCAGTAGTTACTGAAAGGGCTGCTTAGGTTAGTTTTGGTTTTGGTTCAGTCGTTTTTTTAGTCCTGTCCAACCCTCTGTGACCCCATTTGGGGTTTTCTTGGCAGAGATTTTGGAGTGGTTTGCCATTTCCTTCTCTAGCTCCTTTTACAGATGAGGAAACTGAGGCCAATAGGGTGAAGTGACTTGCCCAGAGTCACACAGCTACTAAGGGTCTGAGGCCAGATTGAAATTCCGGTCTTCCTGACTCCAGGCCTAGATCTATAGAGGCACCTAGCTGTCCTCCCATTGACTTGGCTCCAACTCTTTCCTACCCAAAGAGGCAACTCAGCTTTCCCCAGTCCTCTAGAGTTCTTCATTCATTTGGTTCTCAGAATTTTGAGCTCTTGGATCAGAAGATTTTATTCTCTTGTGCTCATGCCTTCTCCCTCCTCCTCCTTCTGTCCCAGACTCTTTCCCTCTCCCCTCACCTATCCCTTCTCTTCTATCCCTCTCTCCTTCCTAGGGATTATGGGATTTAGAGCTGGAAGAGTACCTCCTTCAACCCCATCATTTTACAGAGGGAGGAAGTGAGGCGCAGGGAGAAGAAACTTGCTCAAGATTACTCCTAGAACATTAGTTGGAGATCTGGAAGGGACCTCAGGCTGCCGAGTTCAACCTGCTCTTCACTGAGCGGAGAGTGAGACCCAGAGAGGGGAAGGACCTTGCCCCAGGCCCTGTGTGAAAGGCACACAGAAGGAGCAGGGGTGAGATCTAAACCCAGATCTTCTCCCAAGCCTCCTGCCAATGACTCATGCCATGGCTGCTGCTTCTCTCTGCATGTGGAAATGAAGTGGTTTGTAAATACTTCTCAGCTCTGCTTGACAGGGCTCCCTGCTTTGTGCTAGGCTCTGGGGGGATTCCAGAGAAGGGAAAGGCCTTTCTTTTGGCAGGGAACTGCCAACCAGTTTCTCACATGCTTTGCAGGTCTCCCCCCTCCCCAGCCTGAGGATGAGAAAAGCCCAGTCGTTTGTCCTTGATGATTGAACACTGTGCTTGTGTAGATCAGGAAGGGGAGAGATCCTGGTTAACTGAAGCAGTCAAGTAAGGCTTTCTGGCCTGGAGCTGAGCCACAGAGGCTGAGGGGGGTGGGCTTGACCAAAAGGACATGATGAGAAATCACATTTCATCCAGTCACCAAAACAGTTTGAAGGGCCCTCCTTCGGTAGCATTCATGATATAACAAGTCAAAGCTTTGGGCTGACTGGAAGATGATGCCGTTCAATAGGGTTCTGTGTCTCTTTGTATCCACAGTGCCTGGCATACAGTAGGTATTTAATAAATGCTTATTGACAAATGTGAAATCAGAGGATCCTAGATCTAGGATTGGAGGCCATCCAGTCTAATCCCCTCATCTTACAGAGGAGGAAACTGAGGCGCAGGGAGGGGAAATAATGGCTCAAAGTTACACACTTGGGTTAAAAAAATGAATTTCAGAAATAAAGGATAGAGGGGGCCTGGTTAGGCATTAGTTTGCCTAGAAAAGATCTGGGGCTCTCAGTGAACTGCAAGTTCTTTGGAGTCAGTCATATGATATGGCAGCCAATTAAAATGCAGCCTTGGACTATCCCTCTATTAAGGAGAGGGGCAAAGCTTCTCAGAATAGAAAGCTGACAGCCCTTCTGCCCTCTGTGATGGTCAGCCCAAATTAGAATACTGTAGTCACTGATTGATTCAGCACTTTTAAGGTTTGCAAAGTGCTTTGACTTGAGCCTCACAACTCCTGCACGAGGTAGGTGTGATCAGTATCCCCACTAGACTTGCCTAGACCCAAACAACTATCATGTGTCTGAGGAAGGACTTCAGTCTTGGCCTTGCAGAACTGTCTCCCTGGGAACACACAGAGGCATGGCTGGAGAAACTGAGGATGAGACAGGATCCCAGAAGGGAACAGGGAAATCTGGGAGGCCAGTGATGATGGAATCCTATGTGTATATGTGTATAAATGTATGTGTTGTGTGTTTGCGTGTATGCAAATGTGCATGTGTGCCTATGCATGTATATAAATATGTACACACATGCATATATACCGTGTAAATGTATGTATAGATGTGTATGTGCACATGTGTGTATAAATGCATGTGTGAGAATGTATTGTGCATAATAAATGCATGAATATAAATGATGTGTATCACACACATGCATGTATGTGCACATTCGCATTCATGTAAATGTGTATATATGTATATGTGTGCATGTGTACAAATATGCAAATAAGTGTACTGTGTAAATGTGTGCATGCATATGTATATGTATGTAAATGTACGAATGTATAAGAGTGTGTGTGTGTGTGTGTGTGTGTGTGTGTGTGTGTGTGTGTATAAATGTATGTATCGAGAGGAGGGGCAGAGTGGACTATTTGGTGTAGGGAAATCTCGCATTTTCCCAGAACTGCTTTGCTTCCAGCCCCTGAGTCACCCCCTCCTCACTGACGTGTTGGTAAATGTTTAACAAGATCTCTGAGAAAAAAAAATGTGGCCCTGACACACTTTTAATTTTTGTCTGCATTATTACCATTTGCCCCATTGATTTCTTAAGCCTTAACAGTTAACAAGATCCTAAATCCAGGCCTGCTTCATTGTGTTTGCTGATTTCTTAGGTTGAAATGCTCACTTCGACAATTGAACATTGGCTCCCAGGAGCTGGTTCTAGCTGCCTTTCCTCCATTACACTCTGACTGACTCTGAACTGTGGCTATGGAGGCCCCTGACATGTTGCTCCATGGAAGCTTTGAACTTGATGTCTTATGGCCTTTTGGCATTCAAAGCTCTTCAAACCTTCTACTGCCCTTCTTCCTCTCTCTGTCCCAAACATTTTAGCCTACTTTCAGGTCTTTAACCAGGAATTCCGTTGGCATCTCCTCCGAGATGCCTTTCTCGGTCCCACCAGCTGCCCCTTTAAGGTGCGTTTCCATCAACAATGTATTTTCCTGGTATGTACCAACTTATCCATGTTGTCATCCTTTAGAATGGAAGCCCTTTGAGGGCAAGGGCCATTCTTATTTTTGCCTTTTTGAAGGGTGCCTGTCCTGTCCATAGTAAGCAATTAGTTAGTGTTTTCTGCTTAATTGATGAGCTTCAGTTTCCTCCCCAACACCAGCCCCGGAAAACGTCAGCAGTGATCTCTGTCCTTCATAGCTCTGTGGCTGCAGCCAGAGCTCCCCAGCAGGCTAAACGCCATCTACAGGAGAGCTGCCCATGTGGTCAGAAGAGGCTGCTAGTGGTCACCTACCTCCTCCCAGTACCTCCCAGCCCCACCCCCATCGGAAAGGCGGTCTTTAGGGTTAGACCTTTTTTCTGAGAGGCCACCATTCAGAGGACTTCATTAAAAAGCAAACAGGCTGGCTCTCCAAGGAGGACTCATCAGGCCTTTCCTGATTAGATGGGGGGCGGAAGGGGGAAACGAAGCACTGAGCCTGTTCCAAGAAACCAGCATTGGCCGAGGTCGCACTGGGCACACTCACTACAGAGAGGCCCTGGCTTCCCTTTTCTTTCACTTGAGGCTTTCACCTTGAACAACAAAAGGCTTGGCTTGAGGAAAATCATTTGTTTCTTCATCTTGCCTCAGGCCTGGGGTCTTCCAGGCCATGTCTCAAAGTCCTGGACCAGGCCCCATATGGAGGAAGAAGGCCCCAGCGAGGCAGATAAAGGAATTCCGGACATTATGCCTGGCCTTCCCTTAAGCCTTATGACATAGGATTTCCTTTTCAGGGGAGTAAATAGCTTGAAGGTTGTTTGGCAGGAGTTGATGATAATGTATTTCCAACCCCCAGCCCATCACCCAAAAAAGGGAGAAAGTTGAGCCTTTGTTGCTGGGTTGGGACAGGCCCTGCCCTGACCTCAGAGCCCTCAGTTTGCCAGATTGAGAGGCTGCCATCCGGTTGGATCAAAGAGGACCAATTCAAATCCTTATTTGACCATCTGACAAAAATCTCAGGTGCCATGGATTTGATGGACCCTCTCAGGTCTGTGTTTCTGAATCTGGGACATGAGGATGATGGTCTAGAGGATTCTAAAATCCCTAAACAACTCAGAAAGTATATAGTCTCTGTTCTGAGGTCCTTCCCAACCCTGACCATCTCAGATCTAAGATTCCCCTCAGCCCTGACCACTTACGTTCCAAGGCCCCTCCCAGCCATGACCTTCCTTGTTCAAGGTTCCTGTTGGGTCTGCTAGTTTCTGTTGTAAGGTTCCCCCTAGGTTTGACATTCACCATTTAAAGGGCCCTTCCAATAATGAAATGAAGGCAAGGGAGACATTGAGACAAAGTATACTAGGAAAACTTGATCATTTTTCAGTTGGAAGGGGATAAGGGAAAGGCCAGACAGAAGGGAGGGAGTTCTAAACCTGTGGGACATCTTGTGGGAGTACTTGGAAGAGGGGCATGGATTGAGGGAACATCATGTAGCTCAACTTGCTTGGCCTGTGGAGTGTGTCCAGGGGAATCAATGAGATAAGACTGGAAAGGTAGGTGAAGCCAGACTGGAGAGGGCCATGCATGCTGGCATCAAGAGTTTACATGTTATCCTCCAGGCAGTGGGAAGCCAGTGGAGGGCTTTAAAGGGGATGGAGGAGTGTGGCGTGTTTGGAACCATGCCTTAGAGAGGTTATTGGGGCAGCCAAAATACCAAACTCACAAGACACTGAAAAGCCAGAGCCCAATTTATTCATTTAAAATAGAACCACTGAGCTGTCTGGAATGGTCTTGTCAGCTGGTCAGAACATTCTCTTCTCAATAGGAAAGTCTATTTGTGCACCCCCATTGACATTAGGAGGCTGCTTGGTGAATAGAAAGTCAGAGAAAAGAGAAGGGGATTCTTCTAACAGGGCCTCATTCTCCAGGGCCTTATAGGAGTGACCAAGGTTTATATCCATTTTCCCCGATTCAAGGTATTGTATACAGCTGTTGTTGTTCAATCATTTTCAGTTGTCTGACTCTTTGTGACCCTATTTGGGGGATTCTTGCCAAAGATACCATTTCCTTCTCTGGTTCATCTTACAGATGAGGAAACGGAGGTAAACCAGGTATAGTGACTTGCCCAGGGTCAACAGCTAGGGAGTGTGTGAGGTCAGATTTAAACTCAGGAAGATGTCTTTCTGACTGCAGACTTGGCGCTTTATCCCCTGCAGTGCCACCTAGGTGTCCCATGTAGATATTAGTCTACCTGTTTTTATTGGTCTGAGACTCAGACCAATATTGACCAGTCTCACGTCAGTTCTTTTTGACATCCAGCCTCCACAGACCTTCCTCACAGTGTTTCTGGCCCACTTAGAACCCCCTAGCACCAAGGAAGGGCTCTCACTGACTCAAAGCCAGTCTGTTCCCATCTGATTTCCCATGGGACATTTCCTCTGGGTCTTCCTGCTACCAAATAATGTCCAGAACCAAGGTCATTATCATTCCTGCCTCCTTTCCCCCCTCCCCCTCCTTGTTCTCTCTTCCCTCCTTCTCCTCACCCTCCTCCCCTTTTACCTCATCCTCCCCTCCCTCCTCCTTCCTTCCTCTTGCCTTCCCCTCCTTCTCCTCCTTCCCTTTCCTCTTCCCATTTTCTTCCTTACCCTCCTCATCTTCCTCCCTTCTTCTGGTTCCTCCTCTTCCCCCTTCCATCTTCCTCCTTTCCCTCCTCCTTCTTCTGCCTTCCTCCCCCTCCTCCCATGGTCCCGACCTTGGCCTTGTTTTTCGAAAAATTCTTCCCTCTTCTCTCACTTTGGAGCTCCAGTCCCCTCTCCTATGGCTGTCCTTCCCTGGTGAGTGATACTGTTGTCACCCTTACCCAGGCCCTTATGCCCAGCCTGTTTTGACATTCTACTTAAAAGCCTTCCAACCTCTCCTCTCTCTCCCACTCTGCCCTTCATACCACTGTCAGATGGAGTTCCCAGTGAACAAATCTGGTCATGTCATACAAGACCACATGCTCAGCACAGGTAGATATAGCAGAGATACCACGTGAAGAGAGCTTACAATCTAATGGGGAAAAGACAGATCTGGGTGGCTCAGTGGATGGAATGCTGGGCTTGCAGTAGGGAAGACCTGAATTCAAATCCTGTCTCAGTCACTAGTGGTATGGTCCTGAGTAAATCACTTAACTTTTCTTAGCTTTGGTTTCTCCACATATACAGTGGGGAGAATAATGGCATTTTTTGGGCTTGTTTTGAGGACCAAAAGAGATAATATATGGAAGGCTCTTTGCAACCCTTGAAGCTCTAGAACAAGGTTAGTTAAGAATAACTGCATAACTCTTTTTAAAAATTTAATTATTTTGTTACAAAGTTCTGAACTGTTTCCCTGTCTCCCTCCTCACCCCACCCTAGAGAAGGCCACAATTTGACACAGATTGTGTGTGTGTGTGTGTGTGTGTGTGTGTATGTAAAACCATACTTCTCTTTATCAGTTCTTTTTCTGGATGTAGACAGCATCTTCCTTCATGGGTTCTTTATAGTTCATTTGAGTATTTATAATAGTCAGAATAACTTGGTCATTCACAGTTGTTCATTGAACAACTGTTACCGTATACAACATTCTCTTGGGTCTGCTTCTTTCACTCTTCATTATTTCATGCAAATCCTTCCATGTTTTTCTAACATCATCAAACTCATCATTCCTTATTCCAAGTCCAGCAGCCTATTCACTAGTCTCCCTGCCTCTCCTATGTTTTTTGTCTTAGTGCATTTTTCATGGAGCCTTGAATGATTTTTACACACACAGGGGATACCCTGCTAGTGGGGCTGGCCTTTAAAGCAGTGCTTTAATTTTCCAAATCAAATGCTTTTTAAAGAGACAAAGCAACAGAGAGGTCCTTTGGGATCTGATGTGCTCACCAAATTTCAGTCAATAGTGTGATTGTCATTATATGGTCAGATGAATAATGTCCATTGGGAAAGCATGCCTGCCCTTTGGGTATCATCTCTAAGGAAGTTCTTTGTAGGTTATTCTCCTAAGTATATGGTAGAGATGGGAAAACAAGGGTGAAGGCTGGTTTCTGGGTCACCTTTTGGGGGCTAATAATAAGGTCTGAGATTTGGTTTTGTTCCCCAAGCCTTGAGAATGGATCCCTCAGTGCAGCTGCCCTAGCGTGGGTGTCCTCCGTGTCGGCTCAGTCTGGACCAGCTGCTTTTCCCATCCCAGCTCTTCAGAAGTGTCATTTCTGCCTCCTCAGGCATGATGTGGAGGAGGACGAGGTGGTTGGAGTCCCAAGGTGGGAAGTGGGGACTCTACCTCATCCGTGCTGGAGAAAGGACTTGGTTATAAAAGCCTTTACAGATCCTTTCCATGAATGATAATGATAAAAACATCCCAGCCTGCTCTATTCAGGCATTGTAGGAACTCTGTACCTAGGCACTGGGGGGAGGGCAGGGAGACAAACATTTTAGCACCTGCCACATGCAGCATTTGCAAATGGCCCTGGAAAGCAAGCAGCTTGCTCTTTGCACTTTCTTTGGTAGCTCCCTGAAGGGTAGCACATGACTATATACACAGAGGGACCTTCATTTCATACACATTTGTTGACTTGAATTGAACACTGTAGGGAAATTTAGAGAATTTGATCAAGTACCTACTAGATTCCAGGCCTTATGCTAGACCAGAGGTGTCAAACATGCAACAAGATTCAAATGTAATTGGAAATTATGGACCAAAGTAAATAAAAATATAATAGATCATAGATAATGTTAATATGTGGTTTTCTTAGGCAATCTGCTGCCAATAGAAATCTGTATGTATGTACAGTTTCATGGCCCCCATTTCTATTTGAGTTTGATGCCACTGGACTGGACTTTAGGGATTAAACAATCCCTGCTCTTCAGAAGCTGACTTTCTAGTTGAGAAGGCAGCAAGTGCCTATAAAAGGAAATACGGCAAATTAGAAAGAGTGGGTTTGGGGTTTGTGAGGGAGGGCCCTAGCAGTTGAAGTGGAGATCAAGAGGCTTCATGCATAATAGGACCTTGGTAAAGTGTCATAATGGGAAGGAGCATGGCATAGGGGATAGGGTGCTGGAATACCCAAGTATTCCCAAGAATAGTGCCTCAGTCAGTTTCCTCATCTGTAAAATGGGGATAATAACGGCATCTATCTCCCTGGATTGTTGTAGGGATTAAAGGAAATAATATTTGCATAGCACATTGCAAACATTAAAGTGTTATCAAAATGCTGGCTATTATGACTGTTGTTGAGTGGATGAGTGAACAAATGAATGACTGAGCAGAAACAGACCATGGTGGAGGTGTACCCATCCTGGAGCAGCTGCAAAACTCCATGCTCAGAGATCAGGCCCCAGGGCTGTGCTCAGACCACAAAAAGACACCTCCTCCCCCACTTTGTCCCTTCCCCCCTTCCCTCCTGTTTTAAGCATCTGTTGCTGGTTCTTATATTTCCTTTGACCCCGGTGTTTGCACAGTGCTGGCTGTCTAGAAAAGAGCCCCTCCTCCACATAATGCCTGTGAATGTGACATGCTAAGAAAGCCCCAAGTTGGGTTTGGGCCCTCAGAACTGCTTCTTACAGGGTCAGGTAGTTGCTCCCCTCTCTTTCAAAACCCTTGCATTTCCATATCCGAAGGAGAGCCAAGTTCTTTTGCAGGCCTGGCCCTTAGCTTCTGGTCCAGGAGAAGACAGGCCTGATTTTTCATGCCTCCAGGACAGAGGCTCTTTTGCAGAACTCTACTTGTCTGTGAGCACCTGGATGAGCTCAGAGGGATGTGTCTCTTGAACTGGACAACTGACCGGAGTTTGCTGACCACTGATGAGAGCAAGACCTTGACTTAGTTGGCAGACTCTTATTGGAGACTTCTGACCTCACATTTCAGGGAGTCAGATGGTCTTCAACCCAGGAAATGCATCTGGGAATTCTCATCAGCAAATCAATCAGAAATGTAGTGGAAAACAATGGTTGATTTTTCACTGAAAGACTTGCCCAGTATGCATCTGTGATCAAACACATAACTAGGGTCACAGAACTTAAAATTGGGAAGCCCTTTAGAACATTGGATGTCATAGATTAAAGGGGACTTCATAGGATCAGAGATTTAGAGGTGGGATCATTGAGTCTTTCACAGAGGAGAAATGACTTACCCAAGGTCACACTAATGTAGTAGATGGCAGAGAGGGGATTTGAACCTAAGGCCTCTGACTCCCAACCCAGAACTCTTTTTTCACTGCCCTAAATTATCTTAGACCCAGTCAATCCACCAATCAATCACCAAGCTTTTAGTAAGTGCCTACTGTGTGCCAGGCATACAGAACATGTGTGATCAAAGGTCCATCATCTTTTTTTGTGCCCTGGACCCCTTTGACAGTCTGAGAAAGCCTATGGATGGAGCCTTCCTCAGAATCATGTTTGTTAACACATTAAACAAAATACAAAGGATTCCAATTATATTGAAATACAGTTATTATAACATTAAGAAAAGCATTCACAGACCCTCGCCCAAGAATCTCTGTTCTAGATCATAGAACATGGACTATTAGGGCAGGAAAGACCCTTAGATATCATCCAGTCAGTCAGTAAGCATTTGTGTAGCACCTACTATGTGCCAAGTAATGTGCTGAACACTGACCAGTCCAATCCCTAGAGAGTTTTAATGACCTATTCAGCAAATCATAATATGCTACTTGTGCTTTTAAAAAAAATCACATTAAAAGTCCACCTTAATCCAGTCACAGCTTCTAAGAAATAACCATGTGCTATGGGCAGCTATGTGGCACTAGGTGGATAGAGCATCAGACCTGGAGTCAGGAGGACTTGAGTTCAAATCTGGCCTCAGACACTTACTAGCTGTGTGACCCTGGGCAAGTTGCTCAACCCTGCTTGGCTCAGTTTCCTCATCTGTCAGATGAACTGGAGAAGGAAATGGCAGACTTCCCCAGTAGTTCTGTCAAGAAAACCCCAAATGAAGCCATAGTCAGACACAACTGAAAATTGACTAAAGAACTATGCATCCAGAAAGTACTCAATGTTTTCAAAGTCTGTGCCCACAGTGATTTAACTCTACCATGCTCTACTCAGTTGGGAAGACTTGAAGGAAGGGACTAGTGCTGGAATGTGTGTCTGTGACCTGAGCCCCAGCCCAGTAGAGGTAGAAGGCACTTAGAACCAGGGGGCTGGGCAGCAGGTGAGCTAGCCATAGATCCCTGGACCCCTGGACTCAGCTGTTGCCCTTGTCACTGATGGAAGGGCTCAGGAGGGTCCACCCAAGGGAAACCCTAGTCTTTGGGATAGTTGGATATGATCTAATAAGTAGGCAATGACAATAAAAATAAAAATAGAATTTATTAAAATATTATTCAATTAATAGGAAAATATGCTAATCATACAATGATAAAAGTAGTATTTTTATATAACTTTAAGGGTTGCAAGGCTCTTTGCATATATTATCTCATTTGCACCTCATAATAAGCTTATGGGATAAGTGCTATTAATAGCCTCATTTTACAAATGAGGAAACAGACTCAGCAATACCAAGTTACTTCCCCAAGTTTCCATATCTAGTAAGTGAGACAGGATTCAAACTTGGACCTTCCTGGCACCAAGTCTAGCATTTGATCCAGTGCAGCAAGCTGCCTTGACCAAAAAGTGGGTGTGACTTTTAGTCTGCATTAAGAGAGGCAAGAAGAATTGTCTAGGAATGTTGAGGAATAAAGAGGTGATGGGTCCACGGGCCTCCGTCATGAGTAACCTCCATCTGGAGCATTGTGATCAGTTCTGGACCCCACAGGTTCTAAAGTCAAGATGCTGGAGAGATTCAAGGAACAGAGACTCATACGGAAGATACTGTAAAAGATAAAGGTAAACAATGACCGTGGTTTGAACTGAGCAGGAAGGGCAGGGTTTGAGTGAATAAAAGGGATGAATATGAGACAAGGGTGGGGAGCCTGTGACCTTGAGGCCACATGTGGCCCTCTAAGTCCTCAAGGGCGGTTCTTTGATGGCATCTAAACTTCACAAAACAGATCCCCTTAATAAAAGGATTCGTTCTGTCAAACTTGGACTCGGTGAAAAGGCGGCACCCAAAGGTTCCCCACCCCTGATTAGACCTATCTAAAGATAAAACCTGTTGTTCAGGATTGAGTTCCTCATCTCTAGAGGACACAAGCTGGTGCTGGCTGACTGGCTATCAAGGCTATAGATAGTGTTCTTGCTCAGTTATGGGTTGAGTGGTACCCTCTGGGATACCTTCCAACTTGGAGTTATGAATCTAGGGACAGAAAGTACCCTCATTTTATAGGAAAGTAAACTGAGGCCTGGGGAGGGGAAGTAACTTGCCCAAGATCAAATGTGGGACCCTAGTTCTAGAACTAGAGTGAACCTCAGAGGACTCTCCTTGAACAGATGAGGAAACTGAGGCTCAGACCTTAAATGACTTGCTTGGAGCTTTCAAAAAAAGAAATCAAAGTTATCTGTAGTCATATGAAAAATACTCTAAATCACTATTGATTAGAGAAATGCAAATTAAAACAACTCTGAAGTACCACCTCACCTCAATTAGTCAGATTGGCTAATATAACAGAAAAGGAAAATGACAAATGTTAGAGGGGATGTGGGAAAATTGGGACACTAATGTATTTGTGGTGGAGTTGTGAACTGATCCAACCATTCTGGAGAACAATTTGGAACTGTGCCCAAAAGGGTATTTATAAAACTAGGCATACTCTTTGATCCAGCAATAGTAGGTCTGTATCCCAAAGAGATAAAAAGGGGAAAGGACCTATTTGTACAAAAATGTTTGTAACAGTTCTTTTTATGGTGGCAAAGAATTTGAAAATGAGGGAATGCCTATAAATTTGGGATTGACTGGACCAATTGTAGTATATGATTGTGATGGCATACTATTGTATTGTTAAAAAAAATGATGAGCATGTAAACTTCAGAAAAACCTAGAAAGGCTTACATGAACTGATGCTGAGTGAAGTGAGGAGAACCAGAACATTGTACACAGTAACAGCAACACAGTGTGATGATCAATTTTGAATGACTTGACTTTTCTCAGCAACACGATGATCCAAGACAATTCCAAAGAACTAATGATGAAAAATGCTATCTATGCCTAGAGAGAGAACTGATGGCTGTGAATGCAGAGCAAAACATCCTTTTTTACTTTCTGTATTATTCTTGTGAGGTTTTTTTTTAGTCTGTTTTCTTTTGCAACATGGCTAATATGGAAATGTTTTGCATGACTGCACATGTATAATCTATAGTGAATTGCTTGCCTTCACAGGGAGGGAGGTGGGGAGGGAGGGAGATAATTTAGAACTCAAAATTTAAAAAAGAACAAATGTTAAAAATTCTTGTTTACATGTAAGAAATCTAATTTGCATATATGTATGTATGTATATAAAGATTTGCCTGGGGTCACTTAACTGGTGTCAGAGGTAGGATGTGAGTCTTCCTGACTCCAAGCACTGTGCTCCTCTTGTGATATATATCCTAAAAGGTAGTGAGGAGATCTCCAGGTCAAAGCTGAAAGTCAGGACTGTTATATAGAGACTTCCTTTGCCATTGTACAGTAGCCTTGGAGTCTGGAAGACCTCACTTCCCATCCTACCTCTGGCATATACTATTGGTGTGACTTTCCCTTCCCCTGGGCCTCAGTTTCCTCCTCTGTAAAATGAGGGGGTTGGACTCAGTGATTTCCAAGACCCTTTCTAGCTCTGAGACCTAGGTCCACAGAGTTCTGAAGCACAGAATCATTGTCTTTGTAGCATCACTACACCTACAAGTGGAGAAACAAAAAGTTCTCACCAGAGTCTGGCTGACTATGTTCGGCTATGTGTTTGGCTCCTAGCTGGCCCTGGGCCAAGCTGGGCCCTTCCCCTGCAGGGGTGGGGCAGGACATGGGAAGAATGCATTGGGCCCCTTTGGAGCTCTTCTCCCACTCACCCCATGGGCTTTGGGCCAGAGGGCCCTAACTCATAATGGGATCCATACCCGCCCCTGTTTGCGCCCCCACCCCCACCCCCACCCCGTGCTGCGTGCTGAGACCTGGGGGCTGCAGGGCCTGGGAAAGCAATTCAGGTGCTAAACAAAGGCATTGGGACAAAAACAGCTGCTCCCCCATTGGGCCTGGCCTTGCTCTCTCCCTAGGAGAGCAGGCAGTTCCTGCTGCCAGCCCCTTTTCCCCCCCTCCCTCACCTCCTTCCCTCACCAGAGCCCTGCTCAGGCAGGCAGGCCTTAGCCCCCATCATTGGAGCAGACAGGGATCTCTGAGACCATCAGACCCTGGACCTCTTCTCTCAGAGAGACCAAGGGTCCCCAGTCAGGAAGGGGCAGAGGCCTGCTTTGAACCAGGCCTCCATATACCTTCTGGTCTTCTTTGGAAGGCCTTACTGGTCTCCTGAGGAATACTGAGTCTGATTAAAGATGGGGAGCCCTAACTACAGAGACTTTATTAGGAAGGAATGAAGTGTTGTGTCTTGATGAGTGGAGCATGCTGTGGAGATGCATGGTAAAGGAGGCAGCGCATAGTAGGCACTTACTAGATGTTTATGAACTTATTGACTGATTGCTTTGGAGTTGACCTCCTTCCTCCCTTCTTCTTCAATCCCTCTTGGCCTTCCTGCCCCACCATCTCCCTCCGCCCCCTTCCCCCCCCCCATGGATAATAGAGTCCTAGACTGAGATCTGGAAGAGGCCCCAGAAACCAGCTACTCCAATCCCTTCATTTTACAGAGGAGGAAAATTAGGTCCAAGATGGGGAAGGGACTTGTCCAAGGTCACACAGGTAACAAGATTCATAATTCTAATCCAGATCTTTTGACTCCAAATCCAGGGCTCTCTTCCTTCCTCCACAGTGTCCTCACATCTAGACCCTGGCCCCCTGGCTCCACCAGAGAATATACGCCTTCACCTGAGTTCTCTGACCTGGCCAGATGCACTTGGAGGCTTAGGTTCTATTCTGGGAAACACAGTTTAGGAGGAATATTGATAAGATGGGAGAATGACCCCATAGAAAGAGCCTCCTCCATGGCAGGCTGGAGAAATGGGAGATGTGGAGACTCAAAGGACATGATGTCCCTGTTCACATGTTGGAAGGGTTTAGATTTAGGCAGATTTAGTTAGCTTGGCAGTAGTACATGCTAGGAGCATTTCAACTAGGAAACTGCAAAGAAATAAATTGAAGCTCTGTCAGGAGAAATTGCTGTCCAGAAGTGGAATGCGTGGCCTCAGGAGGTGTCGACTTCATTGGAGGTCTTCACACGTTGGCTGGATGTCTGGTTCCTTGAACAGATGATTCCTGTTCAGGTGAAAGTTGGCCTAGCTGTCCTGTGAGGCCCCTTCTTCCACAGAAAGAGATCCTGGGATTCCTTCTTGCTGCCCCCAGGCTGGGACCAGTCTCATAAGATCTTAGGAGTTCAGGTTGTAAGAGAATGCAGTACAACCCCTTCATTTCACATGGGAGAGGGGCAGTGAGTTGTCCAAGGTCACACAGCTAGCAGAGTACCTCAAATAGACAAAAGAGAATCCTATAACAGGCAGAAAGTGGTCCTTCTTTCCTGGGGCTTCAACCAGTAGGGGCTATGGCTCTTGGAAACTCCTCACTAGCAGACCAGTGAATTGGGTGTGCAATTAAAAAACAAGAAGAAGAACAAACCAAGAATCTCCAACAAAACACTAAATTAGAAATCCTAAAAATTAAAGGTGAGATTAATAAAATTGAGTATAAGAAAATCATTGAATTAACAAATAAAACTAGGGTTGGTTTTATGGAAAAAACCCAATAAAATAGATAAATCATTGGTTAATATGATTTTTTTTAAAAAGAGAAAACCAATTTCTAATATTAAAAATGAAAAAGGTGAATATGCCACTAATGCAAAAATGAAATCAAAGCAATTCTAAGGAGTTATTTTGCCCAGTTTTATGCTAATAAATTTAACAATTTAAGTGAAATTGAAGAGTATTTACAAAAATATCTATTTCTTTTTGCAGATGATATACAAAATCCTAAAGACTCAACTGAAAAGTTAGTTGAAACAATAATTTTTAGCAAAGTAGCAGGATATAAAATTATCCCACATAAATCATCAGCATTTCTGTATATTACCAACAAACACTGAAAGAAGAGATGCCCCATTTAAAATAACAGTAGACAATAGACAATAGTAGCCAGTATAAAATACCTTGGAGTAAACCTGTGAAAACAAACACAGGAACTATCTGAAATAAATTATAAAAAAATATAAAATTATAAAGAACTTTCTATACAAATAAAATCAGATTAACTGGAGAAATTTTAATTGTTCATGGGTAGTCAGGGCCAATATAATAAAAATGAAAAATTTACCTTAATCAATGCCATCCCAATTAAATTACCAAAAAATTATTTTACTTAATTAGAAAAAATAATAACACAGTTCATTTGGAAGAACAAAAGGTAAAGAATGTCAAAAGAACTAATGAAAGAAATGTAAAGAAAGGAGGTTTTAGTAGTACCAGGTTTTAAACTATATCTAGAAGGCAGTCATTATTGGAACTATCTGATACTAGCTAAGAAATCAAAAGCTACATCAATACAATACAATACAACAGAGTAGACATATAATTTACAGCAGCAAATGACTTGTAACCTTGTGTTTGACAAGCATAAAGACTTAAGTTTGGGGATAGGAATTCATTATTTGGTTAAAAAAAATTCTGGGAAAACTGGAAAGTAGTTTGGCAGAAATTGGGCATAAACCAGTATCTTCCAAAGGTCAAAATAGATACATGACCTAGATCTAAAGGGAGATTATGAGAAAATGTGAAGAACATGGAATATATTACTTATCAGACTTATAGATAGGTGAACAATTTATGAATAAACGAGAGATAGAGAACATTAGGAAGTATAAAATGGATAATTTCATTTACATTAAATTTAAAAAATCTTGTACAAATAAAACCAATGTAACCAAGATCAGAAGGAAAGCAGAAAATTGGGGAAAATATTATAGACAGTTTATCAGATAAAGGTCTCATATTTCAAATATATAAAGAACTTCATCAAATCAGTAATACGAGTCATTCCCCAATTAATAAATGGTCAAAGGGTATGAACAGGCAGTTTTCTGACGAAGAAATCAAAACAATTTATGAAAAAATGCTCCAAATCATGATTGATTAGAGAAATGCAAATTTAAACATCCTTGGGATATAATTTTACACCTATCATATGGGCTAAAATGATAAAAGGGAAAAGTGACAACTGTTGGAGGGAATATGAAAAATTGGGACACTAATTCATTGTTGATGGATCTGTGAGCTGATCTAACCATTTTGGAGAACAATCTGGAATTATGCCCAATAATGTATAAAAACTGTGTATCCCCTTTGATCCACCAATAGCACTATTAGGTCTGTTTCTTAAGATGATCAGGGAAAAAGGAAAAGAACCTACATGTTCTAAAATATTATAGCAGTTCTCTTTGTGGTGGCAAAGAACTGGAAATTGCAGGAATGTTTGTCAACTGGAGAATGCCCGAACAAGTTGTAATATATGATTGTGATGGAATACTATTGTTCTATAAGAAATGATGAGCTTGATGATTTTAGAATAAACATGGAAAATCTCCATGAAATAATGAAAAGTGAAATGAGTGGAACTAAGAAAATATTGTATACAGTAGTAGCAATGTTATTTTAAGAGTGACTTTGAGCCATCAAGTCATTTTAATTATTATAAATACCCAAATTAGTGATAAAAAACTATGAAAGCAGATGCTATCTGCATCCAGAGAAAGAACTGATCAATAGATATATATGGTTATAAACACACATGCACCCCCACACACGCACACACGTATTTGTGTCTAATGGTAGCCATCTCTAGGGCAGAAGGAGGCAAGGAAAAAAAGAAAATTATGTGGTAACTATTATGTATGTAAAAGGAAAAGCGTTGTAAGCAATGGATTTGCAGTTTCATGTGCAACCCTCTTTTTTTCCTGTTCTGCTTTGTTATGGAAATTTTTATTTTAATTCTTAACTTCAGAATAAAGAATTTTTTTAAAAAGAAGAAAACTACTCACTAGTCAACTTTTGAGAGCATCCCTTGATAACAGGTTCCCCAGAGCCACAGGGGACGAAGCCTGGCACTCTGCCTCTAGCACTGCCCAGGGCTTCCAAAGGGGCACAGCATTCTTGTGATTCAGGGCTGGATTTGGGAGCATCTGAGTTCATCCTGTGTCACCTCCTGGTGATGTATATGAGGGGCAAGTAAAGGCCAGAGACAGGAGATGAATGGCCCATAGTTACACCACAAGCAAATGGCCAAGCCAGGATTCAGACCTAGGAGTCTGGACTCCCAGCCAGGGTAGCTGCTACAGAGGGAAGAGGCAGAGGGCCGAGACTCAGCTCAGCCTGTGAGGAGACTGTGCACCTGGGCCCACAGGATGGCCTTTTTCTAGGGAGCCCAGGCCTCAGTGAGACCAGGCTGGGGGTGGGGGAGCTCCCTCATCTTTCTCCTCAAGCAACAGGCAAGGTGGAGGAGTGGAGGGGAAAAGAGTGTGGGAGCAGTTGAATTCAGCCATCAAGGGAAAAAATGTACTTCTGATGGCTAAATCTGTTTTGAATCAAGAACTGGTTTCCCTCCTGGATGCTCCTTGCCTTGTTGCTCAGGCTGGGAGATGTTTTTGCTCTCCGAAGCCAAGATTGAATCTATTTGTTGGAAATGAGGACAAGCCAACACTAAGTTCTTAAAAACACCAATGACAGCTTCCGAGGCGGGGGTGGGGGCAGCTAATTGGGTGCTAGAAGAAGCAACTGCAGGGCTTCCAGATGTCTTTTGGAATCTTTTTGGAGATGTCTGAAAGGCAGTTGGACATGTGAGAGTGGGGGTCAGCAGAGAGGTCAGGGCTGGCTAGGTAGATTTGAGAATCATCAGCATCCAGATGGGATTTGGTAGAGCCATGTCTTCATGGGGAGTGGAAAGGCATCTGAGTGATTTGAGACGACTTCAATTTTTTCAATAAAATATGAAGCAAAGTTCTCAACTAGGGGTGGGGAGGAGGAATTATGAGAAGTTTCAGAAGGGATGAAAAGGTTTGGAAAAACTACTGTGGTGAGTGGGAGAGTGAATTGATTACGGAGGTCTAATAAGATTGCCTTGCAACAGTGAGGGCCCAGATGAGGTTCTGTAGCAAAAATCTATAGTGGACCCAGTCAGGATGGCTTCCTGATTTTCTCTAGCTTCATGCATAGGAACAGATGGCAGGATGAGATTTGTAATAGATTAAAGGGGTGAGAGACTCAAGAGGAGATGACAGTACGTATAGAGTTGAAATGATTTACCAAGGGGTCAAGACTGAGGAGGGAATAGAGTGTAGCCAGTCCAGGGGTGGTGACTTGGGAAAGAACTGAGGGAAAGAGGTAACAGTGAAAGTGAAGAAGAGGGTTTGGGGTTGCAAGGTAGAGGGAGATGTGGAATGACAGAGGATTGTGATCAGCTGAAGGGATTTCAGAGTTCATGACCGTGGAAATCAAACACTTGTGGGTGATGGCAGGGTCAAAGGATACAACTCTGTATGTGGCTGAGGTGGGATGGAGGGAGAAGGTCATGAAAATGGATAAGTTGAGGAATTGGAAGGTTAGGGTGGTTCAGGGAGTATCACTGTGTATATTGATGTCCCCTAGTTAGCGGGCAGAAGTTGGGGAGGAAAGAGCAATTGTGATCCAGGTACTAAGTTCATTGAGGCCTGTAGATAACAGCTCTCAGAATCTATGCTTTCTAGATTTGATCTACTTTACTCCCCTTCTATCCTTTGATCTGGGTACCTTGGCCTGCTTGCAATCTCTCCATGTGATAGCCCTCCTTCTCTCTCTATACCTTTTGCCAGGCTGTTCTCCGGTACCTTTCCCCTCATCTCTGTGTCTTTGTTATTCTCCCCCTCCTCTCCCCCATGACTTACCATCTACACTAGATCTGACTTCTATGTGCCTCACTGTTTACGTGTTGTCTCCCACCTGAGATTGTGAGCTCTTTGAGAGCCGGAATGATTTTTGCATTTCTCTTTATCCCCAGAGCTTAGAGAGTACCTAGAAAATTACTGTTATTATTATTATTATAGAATGGCTAATATTTATGTAGCACTTCAGGATTTACAAAGTATTTTACATATGGTATCTCAAATCTAGGGAGTATGAAAACCCATTTTATAGATGAGAAAACTTAGGCACAGAGTAGTTAAATGACTCACCCAGGGTCACATTGCTAGTAAGTGAGGCAGGATTCAGATTCAGGTCTCTCCGACTCCCAAGTTCAGTGCTCTACACACCTTATAATAATAAATGCCTGCTAATCAATTGGCTGACTGATACTTTGGTATTGAGCATAAAGACCTGTATTCATATCTTGGTTCAAATACCAGCTCTGATCCTGGATAAGTCACTTCATTTTTTCTGAACCTCAGTTTCCTCATTTACAAAATGAGAAGGTTGGACCTGATGGCCTCTAAGGTCTCTGCCAGCTCTGCCACCCTGTGATTCTGCACCTACACAATCTCCAAGTTCCCTTCCAGTTCTAAGTCTATGATCAGATGATCTCTGGAAAAATGATCTTGTCTTGAACACTTATTCTCTATGTCTGCTCTCAAGATGTCATTTCAGTTTATTAGCTTTCATGCACTTAGAGGATCCATGCATATTTTTGTACATGTGGGTCCCTTTCCCATTTTTATATGGTATTGCTGGATCAAAACATATGCACAATATGTATTACAGCCCTTTGGGCATAGTACCAAATTGTTCTCCAGAATGACTGGATCAGTTCACAGTTCCACCAACAATGCATTAGTGTTCCAATTTTCCCACATCTCCAACATTTATCATTTTCCTATTTTGTCATGTTAGCCAATCTGATAGGTGTGATGTGGTACCTCAGAACTATTTTAATTTGCAACTCTCTAGTTGCAAATCACAATAGTGATTTAGAGCATTTTTTTCATATGACTATAGATAGCTTTAATTTCTTCATCTGAGAACTGCTTGTTCATATCCTTTGACCTTCTCCATTAGAAATAGTACTCATGAATCCCAGTGATGCATATAGTGGGTTATCTAATCTGCATTTTGCCTTGCATTCCAGTATCTCTGCTACTTTAACTGTTGCTTTTGTCATCACTTGTACTAGATTCAGCTCCTCCAGGCAATTTTCTCTTCAAACTAGTTACAGATTTACTCAGTCAGGAAGTGATATTATTTTCCTTCAAAAAAATCAAAGATGATAGTAATTTAAAACAAATTTAAATTGTTGAAAATCTCAAGCTATCTTTTCTTGACTTCAGTATTTTAAAAGAAACAGTTTTTGGAGGAGAGGAAGCCCAATTTATTACCAAAATGAATACTGTTGAAAAATAGAATAGCATGTTCGTTTTAACTTCCACCCCAAAATTGCATGTTCATACACAGCGAGGAGTGTGCCAACCCCACTCATCTGGGTCCTGAGCCATGCTGGCCTGATGATGGGGACAATGGCAGGTGGCACTATCATGGAGTTGAGATGTTCGCCAATTCAACAAAACCAACTTTGCACAGACTTTATTCATTGCTGTACTGTGGATCTTGCTGGGTCAGTCTTGCTTTTGTTGACTTTGGTTTGAATTTTGTTTTCACTGAAAAAAGTAGCTGTATTTCTAAGGGAGTTGTACTGAAAAATACCCAGCGATTTGGGTCTTTGCTTTATTGTTGCCTTTCCCCCAACCTCCAGCGTCTACCACCTCACAGTTCTAGCAATTTGGTGATTTGAGCCTTGGAGTTTGTTTGAGTCTTTTACTTGAGCTGTTAGTAACAAAACACCCTTTGGAAAAATCCAATATCTACCCTGGGTGAGCTCAGGTAAAGGGAGACAATGTGGTATAGTCAGAGAGCATTCGATTTCCATTGGCAGAGATGGATGTAAAGTCTTCCGCTTGGGTTCAGAAACCAGAATTTACAAGCAGAACGTTGGTGGGGCGAGCAGAGATGATTAGACAGCAAGTCACTTGAAAAAGATAAGAGGCTTTTAGACAGCAAACACATTATTCAGCAATGTGACACACGGCCAAGAAAGCTGCTCTGGTCTTAGGCTGGATGAAGAAAGACCATGACGTAGGGAGGTTCTAGGTCACCCTACTCTGCCTTGGCCAGCCCACATTTCGTTTCTTTTTCTTTTTTTTTTTTGCTTTTTAAAGGGCAGTTGGGGTTAAGTGACTTGCCCAAGGTCACACGGCTAGTTTTTGTGTTAAGTGTCTGAGGCCGGATTTGAACTCAGGTACTCCTGACTCCAGGGCCGGTGCTCTATTCACTGCGCCACCTAGCCACCCCCCACATTTCGTTTCTTGTATTCACTTCTGGGTGCCGCATTTTGGGGATGTTGGCAAACTAGAGAGCATGATTGAGATGGTGACCAAAATGGTGAATCAGGGACTTCAGTTCATGCTACATGAAGATTAATGGATGTCTCTGGCAATGGTGAACCTGGAGAGGAGAGGATGTAGATGAGGTATAATAATGGCCTCAAGTATCTGAAAGGAAAATACCTTGAAGAGCAATTAATTAGATGTGTAGCATTTGACCCCAGGATGAGAAAAAGAGGCAAACCAAGTTTGGATGTAAGGGACACATCTTCTCAATGAGAGCTTTTATGGTGGGAGGAAGGTGCTGTCCTCAGGAGGTGATGGGAGGGAGGTGTCGCCCTCAGGTGGTGACGAACTCTCTTGAGTCCAAAATCTATAAAAGCAGTGGCTGGGTGATCATTTGCCAATGGTGGTTCAGGGGGGATTCTCTGTCGGACTAGCTGAGGGCCCTTCAAGAGCTCTGGGATACTATGAAGTGACTTGCCTAAAGTCACACAGGAATTAAGCAGGCCTCTCTCCTCCTAGAGCTCAGGTATTCTGACTCAAAGTTCTGCATCTCTGTAGTGTAGACTCTGGACGGAACTTGAAGTCAGAGGACCTGGATTCGAATCCTGTCTCTGATGCTTACTAAGTCTGTGACTCTGAGCAAGTAAATTTATTCCTCTGGGCCTCAATTTCCTTATCTGTAAAATAGGGGAAAGGATTGGGCTAGTTGGGCCCCTAGGTCTCTCAAATCTTCCCACTCTTTTGCTCCTCTGATCTGGAATTGCTTGAAATGCTATACAGAGTGATTTCCTCACCTATGCTCCTACTGATTTGTGGATTTGCTCATCTGTAAAATGGGGCAGTAACACCTGTGCAGAGAAGGGAAGGGAAGGGAAGGGAAGGGAAGGGAAGGGTTTTGACCATAGACAAACATATCTCCAAGCTGCTTCTCTGGAGAAGGGAGCGAAGGTGAATCATTTGCTGCTGGTGAGGTTGGAGGAGGCTGGGAACTTTCCCTTATCACGAGGCTGTCCTTATTTATAGAATCATAGCATTAGAATTCTTGGACAGGAAAGGATCTCAGAAGCCATTTGGTTCCACTGCTGCATTTTGTAGATGAGAAACTAAGGCCCAGAGAAAGGGAATTACCGAGTCAAGGTCATACAACGAGTTGGGATCAGAACCCAAGACCTCTGACTCCAAAGCTGTCACACCACCCTGCCTGCCCCACAGACTTGTTTTGAACCTTGGCTTTTCTGACTGTGAGTCTTATCCCCTTTGCACGTGTGTCTACGTGGCCCATCTTCCCTGACTCTTTGTTGTTGGTATGATAAAATCCAGACCCCTCAGCTTGACTTCGAGGCCCTCTACATCCTGTCTCCACCTTGCCATTTTGGCCTCATTGCTCATGGCTTCTCCACAGGCCAGATGCATCTGAAATACACCCTGGACTTTCCTACCTGTGCACCTTTGCTCACATTATTTCTTCATCCCAGGAATGCCAACCTTTTTTCCTGGAAATGTTCATCAAAACATTAATTTATTCATCACATATTTTTAACCTCTTCCTTGTAGAGTGTTAGGGATTGGGAGAAGAGCAAAACTTCAGTTAAGACTTGGGCAGGGCATAAGCATGTGAGAGACAAAATGCTACGAAGTCTGGGTGAGAGGGTTAGATTCTGACTGATGGCAGAAACCAAAGAAGGCTTTTGGTAAAAGGCAGCATTTGAGTTAAGCTTTAAAGAATGGTTAGGAATTCAACAATAAGGATGAGAGGAAGGGCATTTCAGGCCACGGGGCTTGAAGGTAAGGTGCCTGGGGAGCATGGGCAGAACATGGCTACTGGGAGCATGCTAGATTGTAGAGGGCCTTGAATTCTAGGCAAGGGAGTACAAGCTTTGCTTGAGAGGCAGTAGGGAGCCATTGCAGAATTTTGAGTGAGAGTGATGTGATCAGATCAGTGCAGTGGTACACGTGGCAGCAACAATTGGCTTGAATATCTGCTAGAAAGCGGGAGACGGGAAGGAAATGGGCATTTACTCAGCATCTAAGTGCTTTACAAGGCTTATTTTCTCATTTGATCTTTATAACAACCCTGGGAAGTGGGTGCTGCTATGTTCCCCATTTTATAGTCCTCCCGAATAGGCTCAGTGCTGTGTTTATACACTATGGCACTGCCTCAGTTTCCTCTTCTGGAAATGAAGAACTTGAGCTATAGGGTCTTTAAGGGCTCTTCCAGCTCTGAATCCTGTACTGTCCTAGAGAACTGCAGTAGATTCCTACAAGATCTCCCGGCAGTCTGGCTCCAGCCTCCTGGTAGTTTGTGGGCCCTGCACTTAAGCAGCTGGGAAGCCACTTTTTCTGAAGTCAAAATTAACGAGCACCAGACAGTGGTGCTCAAAGGAGCTTGTCTGAATTTCTTCTGGCTGCCTTCCACCCATCTTACAAAAGGTGATCATTTTGACCCAGACTTGTTTCAGTCAGAGTGACTGTCTTTTCATGAACAGACTGGGGAGGATTGCTTGGAAGAGGAGCCCCACAATGCCAACATTTGCCAGCAGGGAAGAACTCAAAGGAGCTTTTCGATTTCAAGGCTCAGCTAGAATCAAATCAGGCAATCAGCAATCACTGTGCTGTGTCTACTCTGTGCCAGATGCTGTTCTGGGTGCTGGGGAAACAAGAACAAAAATGAAATAACCCTTTCTCTCATAAAGCTTACATGTAGTCTAGGTCCCCATCCATCCATCCATCCATCCATCCATCTACTCATATGTTCATCCATCTGTCCCTCCACCTATCCATTCATCTTCCTATCCATCTATCCATTCACCCATCCATCCATCACTCCCTCCCTCCATTTGTCCACCCATCCATCCATCCAGTGCCTTTCTGTGTCAAGCATTGCACTAGCTGGGGATAAAAGACAAAAGTGAAATGGTTCTTGCCCTCAAGGAGCTTACAGGGGAAGACAACCTATATCTGTATAAATATAGAGAGTAATTACAAAATAAATACACAGTAGTTGGACTTAGACTGGTGCTGGAAATGGCACTCCTTGCATCCAGCTAGTGCCTGCCATTCTGTCCAGCAAATCCAGAGTGGGAAGAGACCAAGAACCAGTGCCGCTGTGGGAGTCAGGGTCAGGAATAGGGGGGAGGGGAAGCACCATTGACTGTGACTTGGAGAAGCCTGGGATTAGAGTCTCAGGCCTACTGTATACTAACTGTATGATCTTAGACAAGTCATTTGATATCCTGGACTTTAGCTTCCTCATCTATTTAAAATGGATTTGGAGGAGATAATCTGAGGTTCCTTCTAGCTCTGATGTCCTCTGAATGCTATGGTTTTAATTAAGAGGGACAGGAAAACATTCCATCTCTGGGATCCAGCATTCTCTCATCTCTGCTGCCCAACACACAATTGAACGTGGGCTGAGCTGTGTCAAGATGAATAGAACTTAATGAGGCCTCCTTTGGCAAATGTCGATGTTTCTTCCCTGGTGCTGAGGTCTTGAGAAGGGAAAACATGAGCAGCAGTCCCAGCTGGTCACCCAGACAGCAAGCCTGCCTGCCTAGCTCACTGTTCTCTGGTCCGGCTTCTTGGGCTACCCCCTCCATCCACCCTTCAGGCTCCTGCTTTCTTTCTGGGATTCTCTATGGGACTCCCCAGAAATGCCTTCCTGGCTTGCCTTTTGGCAAGACTCTGGCCTCCTGAAGCCCTTTATTTGTTGGACTGATGTTTGTGAAAGCTGTAATTGAAGATACTGACAGCCCCAGGTCTCAGTGGAGGGGGCCTGAGGCAGCTAAGAGTGGATGGGGCCCAAATGAAAACCGGGCAGATGCAACATTCCAAGGGTCAGGAGGTGACCTCGGAGGCTTATTTTGTGATTTAGTGAAGGGTGGCAGCTGGAGTCAGCCTGGCTAGTTGGGTGATCCCAGGCTAGTTCCCAGAAGGCAGGTGTGTGTGCTATTCCTTTGGCATTTTCTTGAGATGTGGGGGACTTTTTTTCTGGGATCAGGCCTCTTTGGCCAACCATTTTCACTTGAAACTGCTTGTTTGGATTGACCAAATGGACCTGCTGTTTGAATGGACCCCTTTGAGTTCCTTTAGTTATTCTGTCTTAAACAACAGATCAGTTCAAATCAACCAGTTGCTTAATTGGTTGAACAATTAGAAGTAGATTTGGTCAGTCCACTCAAATAGTTGACCTCATAAGGGTGGGCTAGTTCAGCTCAAGGACTGGTCAATGCCAACACCTGGTCAGATAAGGAAAGGAAGGCATCTGGCTGGGGGTGGGACTGAGTTGGCTGGTCACTTTAATCAAATGATCCAGATTGTCATAACCAGAGACATAGGCCAAGTCTGACTAGAGGTGTGGCTGGCCCTTAAGACACAATAGTAATTTCAATTACAGCTTTGCCCAGCATCTCATCCTCAACTTACAGTCTTAGAGAGTTGCCTGGGCCACAGACATTAAGTGACTTGTCCAGGGTCACATAGCCAGTTAATGGCAAGAATCTTCCTGACTAAGAAGCTACCTCAAATTATCCCATGAGTTAGCATCATTTGTAAAGCCCTTTGCAAATCTTAAAAGCTTTATATATTGTTGTTGTTCCATCCTGCCAGACTGCCTTAAGAAGGCAGTTAACAACTGGGCTGTTAGCCCTCATATTTAGGGTTGCCAGGGATTGTAGAATATACAGAGCTGGAGCTGGCAGAGTCTTAGAACTCAGAATGAAGACTGCCAGAACCGGCTAGATGGAGGCCATGAAATACCAAGAAGGAAACTGAGGCATGGGAGGAGTGACTTTCAGTATCAGCATCAGTAAAAAAATGCCAGAGCTAGCGCTTAGCCCCTAAATCCAGTGTTTGGTAATTCAGCAGTTACTTTATGTTGGTTAGCTTTTCTGGGTGGCTTTTATTAATTATGTTAGCAGATAATTAATAAAAGTGGTCAGTGGACTCTTCAATGCCAAAGACCCCATCATGCAACCCATTCAATGCTTATATGCTATTAGAAGAGTAGGTGTTCCTGAGGGGGGCAATCAACTCTGATTGGTTAAAAATTGAGAAGAATGAATATTATAATGAGGGGTGGGCTTATTTGAATGAGGGTTTGGGAGTGATGATTCAGTCTTGGACAAAAAGACTTCTCTTTTATCCAGACTACTCCCACTCAGGACAACCTAGACAAAAGAGGGTCCATCTGAGTGGCTTTTCCATCCTGTTTAAAAATTCACATGGTTGAGGGAAAGGTCTAATAAAAATGTTCCTCTGACATCCTATGATGTAAGTGAGGGAGGTCCAGAGAGGGTGGGGTGCACCCTTCTCCCACCTCCTGCCCAGTCACAAGCTTATGAAAGGACAAAGAAGATCAAGAGTCAGACAGGATGGGTAGGCCAAGATGGGCTGAAATCTGCATCACTGTAGAGAATAGCCAAGAGAGTGAGATCCAAGATTCATGTGAATAGTTCATTATCTTCTATGGGTACTGAATTGGGAGGGGGCATGTATTATCAATCCACCCATTATACAGAGTAGGAAAGTGAGCAAGGATTTTTCACACTTAGTCTAAAGCAGCAGTTCTCAACCTGTGGGTTATGTTCAATTTGTAACAATGAAAATACATCTTGCATATTGGATAGATTCATAACAGTAGCAAAATTACAGTTATGAAGTAGCAATGAAAATAATTTTCTGGTTGGGGGTCACCACAACATGAGAAACTATATTCAAGGGTTGCGAATTAGGAAGGTTGAGAACCACTGCTCTAGAGCCTATGGTTGAGAATCTAGTTAAGATATCTAGGCTAAATAGGCTGGCATTGTTTTGACCCCATTTTTCTACGTCCTTGTGCAGAAGAAGGCCCCAAAGAAATAGCAATTGCTTCCTCCCCTCATTTCCCTGTTAATAACTAGGATTTGTTCTCTGGGTGTCACTCACCCTAGGCTGACCTGCACCCTGGCAGAATCAACCCCCTGGAATTGGGGGAAGAGCAGACAGACTTGCCTCTGGCAAAGTGGCCTAACTTTTATTTGCCCACCCCAGTGGCTGGTCTGGCTGAGGAAGAATGGGGAATTCTTCCCTTGGAAAGAGCCTAGATGAGGCTTAATAGACTTCAGGAAAGCTCACATGTGCCCATACTCCCACCTAAGAATATCTTTGTCTTCATCAGAGCGGTGGGCCTTTCTGCCCTGGAGGACTAGGCTAGGCCATTTGACTACATCAGCCTACTTTAAGACAAAGTCCTACAGGGGATCAGAGGTTCAGAGTTGGAAGGGATAGATCTCAGTCATGGTGGGAAGATCTCATTTTGCAGATAAGGAAACTGAGTCCTCGAGAAGTGAAATGACCCCCCCCCTTCAATCCCTCTGCGTTCTCCAATGAGGTAAAGCTAGAATCTGAGCATATGTTCTCTGACTACATCATTCCCCTGCCCCATATTGTCTTCTCTATCCTAGGACATGGCATGAATGTCAGAGCTGGAAAGAACCTTTAAGACCATCCAGGGGTGGGGACCTGGGGCCTCAAGTCCACATGTGGCCCTCTAGGTCCTCAAGTGGGGTTCTTTGACTGAATCTCAACTTCACAGAACAAATCCCTTTAAATAAAAGGATTTGCTCTGTTAAACTTGGACTCAGTCAAAAGGCAGCTCCCAGGGACCTAGAAGGCCACATATGGCCTTGAGGCTCAAGGTTCCCTGTCCTTGATTAGACCATTCCCCATCCCCAGATCCTTCACTGTAGGGAGAGGACTGAGGCTCAGGGAGACCAAGCAGCTGGCTCAAGGTTGCCCAGCTTTCTCCCATGCTCCTTCCCAGAGGAATGTTGGGAGTTGCCCCAGGGCATGAAGTTTAGCAGACAGACAATGATGGTGTTCCTAGGGAAGCAGTCATGGAAGAAAGCCTGATAGCTATTGACAGGATGATGAGAGTAGAGAAAGATACTGATCTGGTGGGCCCTGAGGTCTGGCCAGGCCTTGACCCTGTCCCAGAGAACTGATTGAAAGCTTCCTATCCATGGTTGGCCTGGCAGAAGGAAGGAAGCTGGTTCCTCTTCTCTTGGAGGGAGTACTTTGATGGGACTACCTCCGTCTCCCCATCTCTCCCAGGAAGCATCTCTTTTCCCCAAAGTCTTGTCCTCTCTGACTTCTCAAAGTTTTCTGAAGCCCAGAGGCTTGGAAAATGGGCCCCTATTGGGACTTGGTTGCCCTGGGAAGGGGGAGAAATCCTCCCAGACCTGTAGATTCTGTTGCCTGTTAGGAGTTGGGTGGGGGTGGGGAAACATCTGCTCAAGGGTGGTCTTTTTCTTGCCCATTCCCAGAACTCTCCTTTCCCTGGAAGCTATGCCCTGACAAGCAGCTTAATCTTTCTCTTCGGTGGGACTTGAGGAGTTGGTGTGCTTGGGAAGCCCAAGGGGTCCCCTCTTTACTTAGCTGCTTGTCCTGAGTCATGAGACCAGGGGACAGTGCCCCCTGTCCCACAGGGAGACCAAATTTCATCTACTTGGTTGAAAGGCCACTGGCCTGGGAGTCAGAAAGAGAGCTCCATTCTAGGCCCTGCAAAATGAGGGGTTGGTCAGTATGTCTCAGGTACTTTCCTGGTCAGACATGGTCTCACTTTATGTAGATTCTGTGTATATTGGTATGTATGCATGATTTCTCCCTGAGAGATTTTAAGTCAATTCCTATGGGGCAGGCCTTGTTTCATCTCTAGATCTGGCACCAGTGTCTGACATAACGAGTCCATTCTTAGTATTTGTCGATTGACTGATTGGGACTTTGGGAGGCTGTTGGTTTCAGGCCCTCTCATCCCTCTCCCCAAAAGAGTCCCTCCTCATGAAGAGTCATGGTGCAATGTGTTGGGAGAGTAAGGAAGTAAATGGAAGATCAAATCTTGAGAAATGTGCCATGGGTTAGCTGTGATTAAGTGAGGTTTTCCCCTTTATAGGATCCTCATCCTAGAGCTGGAAGGCATGTCTCATCTAGCCTCCTCATTTTACAGAAGGGGAAACTGAGGCCCAGGGAAGTGATTCGTGCAGGGTTATGCCAATAGAAGTGCCACAGCCAGGATTCTAATCTAGGCCCTTGGACTCTGCAACTGGCATTCTTTTCAGTTTACCCTCCCTTAATGTTACTGTCAGGAGTTCAGGTAATATGTCTGTCCCTTCTGCCTCCTCCCTAATACTCACAGCATCACCACAGAGGCCAGGCTCTGCCCCTCTGCAAGTAGGACCCAGAGGCCATCTAGGCAGAAATCAGATTGGCAAATGGCCTGCACACCTGGCCACTTAGCTGCTGGTCCTGGCCTCAGCTCAATTCTTTGTCATCTGGGAATGCCATAGTGCCATAGAGATGAGTGGGAGATGCCCTGCTCCTCAAATGGAGAGAAGTGGACCTCAGAGTGGCCGGTGAAGCTCCAGGCTCCAGTAGCCATCACCACATCAGTCACTCTCCCCCTCCATCAGGAGGCTGGGGGTGCTTCTTGGGCCACGGCCCAGCACCCTAGGATCTGGAGTTGACTTTGAGTGCCAAGTAGACCAGAGATTGGCAATTGTTCATGAGAATTGTTCTCGGCTTAGTCTACAGACTCATGTCAGAAAGTGTACTTGAAAGGCAGCAGGCCCTGGTCCTGGGCTTAGCTGCAGTGGAAGTTACCAGGGAAGTGAGAGACTCCACAGACCTCTCCATCCACCCCCAGCCTCCTAGCTCATCTTTGGACTGGCTGGACAAGGAAGCATCTTAGCCTGCATCCTCACAGGGTGCACCCACTCTTCTGTTTCTGATGGTGGGGCGTGGGGAAGCAGAACTTTTCTGAGATGCCTTCCACCTTTTCCCTTTTCTGGTCTTTGTTTAGAATTCTTCACAGAAGAATTCTATGTCCTGTGAATTCTTTATGTCCTGTGTTCTGAGGTGCCTCCCAGCTCTGACCTCTGTTCTAAGACCCCTCCCAGCTCTGACATTCCCTGTCCTGAGGCCCCTTCCAGTTCTGACATTCCCTGTTCTAAGATCCCTCTCACTTCTGACATTCCCTGTTCTAAGGGCCCTCCCAGTTGTAAGTTGTAAGGTCCCTTTAAAATGGAGCATTTCAGGTTCAATGTTCTAAAGACCTATCCAGGTACAATGCTGTATTATAAGTTTCTTTCCAGCTCAGCCAACATTCTTGGTTTTATGAATCACCGGCAACAAGACATGCATTTTGAAGTAGCTCTTTAGCACCTACTCTTCTCCTTTCCACCCCATGTCCTTAGGTTTCTTTTCAATTTATTAGTAACAACTAATTAGCCACAGTTATTCACCTTCATCTAACACATTTTCTTTTGCTTAGATCAGGCTACATACAGGATGTGGAGAATTTGGCCAAGAGTCCCAAATTCAAGTCCAATGTCCCTTCTGTCACCCTGAGTGCTACAAAGTCACATACAATGGCCTTGGTCCCTACTTCCTGCCTCAAGCCTCAGTTTCCTCCTCTGTAAAATAGGGCCTAAAAGGCTTTCACTAATTATCTAGTTGGGGTGTGTTGTGAAGGAAGTGCTCTGAATGCCATCATACTAATCACTCACACTTTTATATGCTTTATTACATAATGTGTTTTGGACTTACCCCATGATTCCATTGATCTGGGGAACTCCAGGGAGGAAAACTTCCTTTCCCAATGCATGTCAGCACCTGCCCCCCCAAATTCTAGCCTTGAAGAGGGCTCTGAGAGGTTAGAAGACTTTCACAGGGTCACTCAGCCAGGATTGGAAGGCAGATTTTGCCAATTCTGAGGCCGGCTCCCTAGCTGTTATGAGTGGGTCTCAACTCTCCCTTTGGCTTGCCCATAGGCAGACACAGGAACAGGCCTTTCCGATTGCCTCCAGTTCCTTCCTCCCTCCCCCCTCCCCCCTAATCAGTTGTTTCTGAGCTCTTCAGTCACTATGGTAACAGAATCCTTTCCATCTAAGCATCCCTCAGTTGCAGGTCAAAGCTTCTTACTGTGAAGCCCTCTGAACCCTGCCCTGTAGCTTGTCTGGACCTAGTTCCTCTGGATTTTGCCCATCAATTTGCTTCTTCATTTCCAGGGCAGGTGTTCAAGAGAAGTTCTACTATTTTCTCTATCTTTCTTCTCTCCAGATTCCTGATTCAGAGCTAGAGAGGGGGCTTAGAGGCCAGTGAGTCCAAACCCACCCATTTCAAAGATGAAAAAATTGAGTCTCAGAGAAGTTAAGGAACTTTCTCAGGGTTATACAACAGGTAATTTAATACAATTCAAAATGTGGGTTGGAATGAGGCCTGTTCTTAGAGCCAAGATGCTAACTAATAGTACCTCTTTTAAACACAATGCTTACTAGTTACATGACCCTGGGCAAGTGATTTCCTGTCAGAATCCCAGTTTCCTCATTTGTAAAATGAGTAAAGTAATCTGTTCCCTCTCAGACTCCCCAAATTGTGAAGAGAGCCATCTGTGAGCCCATTTCTTGGGGTTACCATAGACCACCTCAAAGAAAAACAAAAGCCCGGGGCAATAGAACAGTCGGCTGGAAAACCTGAATGACCTTCAGATGAGAAAAGAAGCAGTGGGTGTTAAGTGTGGGAATAGGTCTCTGCCCCCTGTAATGTTAATGGGATTTAAGATCCTCCCCCCATTAATAGGCCTCAGGTGGAGCCCATTAAGGGAAGGTTGCTCAGGGGAGGCTTGCTTGTAGGAAGGCATTCCCACCTTTTTCTAATTCCTAATTAGGTGCTGAGTCAAGAAGTTTGGGATGCCTTCTGGCTCTGAAAAGTGTATATATACTCTGAGTAGGTATTTTGCTTTGAGGCCTCACTTATGAGAAGGATCTTGTGATTCCCTGCTAGATATTCTGAGTAGCCATATGTTCAGAGCTCCCCAACTGCTCAGATGTAAAGGCTCTCTCCATCCAGGGATGTATGTAAAGTGTATCGTTGATTCAGGCAGTCAGAACCCTGTCTGTTGGTCTTTATTTCTCTGCTTATATTTTCTCTGTTTATATTTTCTCTAGTATTCAGGGTGCTGACTTTTCCCCAAACCAGTGAATGTGATTTAAAAAGATTGTTTCCCTCGTGAACAGCTAGCTTTCCTAGTAAAACAGATCTAAGGACCTGTGCTAGCAGCCATCCTGGGGATGCCAATGTGGTTGCTGCCACACCCCACCCCCACCCCAGAACCTGGGGAGGCTTCTGCCTGAGGCCTATTTCTTCCCCTGTGGTCTTCCTCTGGCCCTGCCCTGGAGGAATGCTACCTACCTCTGCCATTTATAAGCTATGTAATCTTGGACAAGCTTCTTGCTCTTTCTGGGCCTCAGTTTCCTCCCCCATAAAATAAAGAAGTTGGACTTGATGGTCTCTTAGGTAATTTCTAGGAGGCAAGTTATCTAGTTCCCTGGCCCTGGTTTCCCTGTATGTAAAATGAGAGGATTGAATTATATAATCTTTCAGGGGCCTTCCAGCTCTAGATTCCACCACTTTAAGTCTGTGATCATCCTTTTCTTCCTCTCTCCACCTACCCCAAGCCCAGACCTTGTAGCTGGATGTACTTCCTATCAGCCAAAGTAAAGGCTCCCACAAACTGGTATTCAAGGAACATAAACACCAGCACTTATGAACCCTTGCAAAAACATTTTGTGAGGCTGCTGAAAAGCATGCCCCTGGGCCATCTCTCCTGTTCAAACAACACTTCAGCACTGGGCAAGACAGGCATAGCCCTGGCAGATGACCATCTTCCACTGTTTCCCAGCGTCCTGAAGACCTTGTATGGTCATGAGGTCAGAAGCTTTAGATAGGGACTTCAGAGTCAGGATACCAATGTTTGACTCCTAACTCCCATCCTCCTGGCTAAGTCCACCTTGGCAAGTCACTTTTCTTCTTTGTTATCTTCAAAAATGGGAGAATGATCCTTGCATTGCTTCCCTCTGTCCCTGAGGGGTTGTGAGGAAAGTTCTTTGTAATCCTTGATGATTACTCACACACCTCTTCCATGTTGTAACTGTACTTTGGACTCTATATACTCCCATCCTGTCTCATTTTTGTCTTTCTGGAACTCCTTAAAGCATCCACCCTGTGTGCCAAAGGCATTGATTGCTTTGAGACTTGAAATATTTCCTGGATGTTTGTATAACTCTAAAGAGATTTGGCATCCACACTTCCATCACATGACCTACTCAGCTCCTTTTTCCCTTCATTTCATATCCTTGGTGACATTTTTTATATCATTTCTCACACACAAGGCATCATTGGTAATTGGCAGTGGTCTGTGTTGATCCATCCTGCAACTTTCCCCTTAAGGCATTTACAATTGTGATTCTTCCAATATCGTGGCGTTCCATGATTTTCAGTCATTCAATGTTTTGGGGAAAATCTTTATGCCTAAGAGATGGACTCTTGTGTCCTTGGGCAGCTGTTTGGGATAATTGGAATGCTTTTGATGATTCAACTTTTCTAAAGTGCAATAAAAATAATTAGTCTTCTTCAATTGATAAATGGCCAAATGATGTGAACAGGCAATTTTCAAAGGAAGAGATCCAGGCTATCAATAGCCATATGGAAAAATGCCCAAAATCTCTAATAATTATATAAATGCAAATTAAAGCAACTCTGAGGTCCCACCTCACACCCATTAGATTGGCAAAGATGACAAAAAGGGAAAATTACCAATGTTGGAGGAGTTGTGGGAAAACAGGCACACTGATGTACTCTTTGGAGCTGTGAATTGGTCCAGCCTTTCTGGAAATCAGTTTAGAATTGTGGACAAAAAAAATCTCTAAACTAAACATGCTAGTGATATCACTATAATTATATACCCCAGAGAGATCGAAGTAAGAGGAAAAAGACCCATACAAAAATATTTATGGCAGCTATTTTTGTAGTGGCAAAGAACTGGAAATTAAGTAGTATCATCAATAGGGGAATAACTGAACAAATTATTATGAATGTAATTGATTGTTACTCTGCTGTAAGAAATGATGAAATGGCCAGTTTCAGAGAAACCTTGGAAGACTTGTATGAACAAAATGAGGTGAATAGAAACAGGAGAAAAAATTACCATTGCAATGATAAATATCTTGGAAAGAATTACAAACTCTGATCCATGCAGTGACTCCAGAGGACTGAGGATAGAGAATAAGAGATATATTTTTGAGCATGGCTAATTCAGGAGTTTGCTTTGCCTGATTCTTTGTATTTGTTATAGGGGTTTAGTTTAGTTATAGGGGTTTAGTTCAGTGGGGTAGGGTTGGGAGGGAAAGAAAAACAAGTGTTTGTCAATTAAAAAAATCTATGTATGTATGTATGCTTGTATGTATGCATGTATATGTATGTATGTGTATGTATATAATCAATTTAAATAATGACCAATCTCTGAGAGATCAATACTGTTTGTTTTCTCTACTGTACTTTCTGTCTCCTCTGATGTCATTCCTCCTCACTGAGTCACAGATTCTCAGAATTAGAATGGACTTTAGTGATTATCTAGGTCATTCATTATTCTAGGTCATTCATTATTCTAGCTCATTCCCCAATAGAATGTGAGTTTCCTGAGATCAGGTTGTTTTTATCTCCACATCCAGTCAGTCCTTAATGGAGCAGGTATTCTCTCTATAACATACTTGAAAAGTAGTCATTCAGTCTCTCCTCAAAACCTCCTAGGATGGGGAAGTCACTTTTGGACAATTTTAATTGTTTTAAAGTGGTACCCTCTTTTTTTTTAACATCACCTTCATTGCCAAATATATCCCTTTCCCTTCCCTTCCTTTCCCCAATAAGCCACCTTTTGTAATAAAGATTTAAAAAGAAAGAGAAAAGAAGCAATTTAGCAAGCTAACCAACTTATCAACCAAGTCTGGCAATATAGAGTACATACCTCTGTAAAATTGGGGAGGGAGGGGCTTTTTCTCATCTTTTCTCCCAGACTGAGTTTGGTCATTATCATTATTCAGCATCCTGTTTTATTTCATTGTTCACGTTTACTTTGTTGTGGTCCTTTTGTATGTTGTTTCTTGGCCTCTGCTTAGTTTACTTTGCATCAGTTCATGTAGATCTTTCTAGGCTTCTCTGTATTCATGTGTATCAGTTCTTACAAGAAAGAAGTATTCCATTACCTCTGTGGACCACATTTTGTTTAGCTGATCCCCAAATGATGAACATTCACTTTGTTTCCAGTTCTTTGCTACCATAGAAAGTGTGAATTTTTTTGATGTTTTGGTGTATATTGTGGTAATTATTTTGTTTCCTCCCCTCCTTCTAGTATATGCCTACCAGTGGAATCCCTGGATCACTTTTTAAGTGTAATTCCAAAATGTCAGTTCCTAGCTCCACCAACAATGCATCAGTGTCCCTGTTTTTCCACATCCCCTCCAATGTAGACTATTCCAAGCTTTTGTCGTCTTTGCCAGTTTTCAAGTGTGAGAAGAATCCTCAGGGTTGTTTAGCTTTATGTTTCTCTTCATATTAGTGATTTGGAGCAATTATTTTTGTTATGGCTAGTAATCATTTGCACTACAGAAGACCTCCCCCAGTTCTCCTTTTCCTGTAAGATTACTTGCCATTTACTCTGTATATATCTTGTATGGACACATTTATTTTGGTGCCCCCCCCATTAAAATGTAAACTCCTCAAAGTCAGGGACTATTACTTTTGCCCTTTTTTGTATGTGGGAATACTAGTGGGATCTATTTATTGAGAGACAGTGTGGTCTAATGGAAAGAAAGCAAGATTTGGGGGAGTCAGAGGGTAAATCTATGTTCAAATTCTGACTTACTTCCTTAATGATCTCTAGGTGACATAACAGAGCCCTGAATTTGGAATCAGGGAAACCTAAGCTTGAATCTTGTCTTAGACACTAGGCCCTGGGCAAATCACTTAACCACTACCTGCCTCAGTTTCCTGAATTGGAAAATGGGGATCATAATAACACTTACCTCCCAAGATTTTGGTGAGGATCAAATGAGATAATGCTTGTAAAGTACTTTGCAAACCATCAAGTGGTAAATAATGGCAACAGCAACAATCGTAGCTAATATTGCTATAGTTTTTTAAGGTTTGGGGAGCACTTTACAAGTAGCACCTCCTTTGATCCTCAAAACCCCTGCGGGGTAGTGCTTTTATAATCCTCATTTGATGGTTGAGGGAACCAAGGCAAGCAGGGGTTGAGTGATTTGCCCAGGGTCAAACACAACTAGAAAGTGTCTGAGGTGGTGCCACTAGGTGGCGCAGTGAGTAGAGCACTGGCCCTGGAGTCAGGAGGATCTGAGTTCAAATACGGCCTCAGACACTTAACACAAAAACTAGCCATGTGACCTTGGGCAAGTCACTTAACTCCAACTGCCCTCCAAAAAAAGCAAAAAAAAAAAAGTGTCTGAGGCCAGATTTGAACTTAGCTTCCTGAGTCTGGTTCAGCATTCCATCCACTTTGTGGTTATTATGCTCGTGACTATGTTGATTATCCAGGAAAAAATATTCTCTATCTCTTCAAACCCTATCCATCCTTCCGGAGTCAGCTTCAATCCCACATCTTTTAGGAAAGCTTCCCCGGTTAGAGTGGTTATTTCATCCTCTCCCACATAGACCACTCACTGCCAGTCTTGGGGGATACCTACCTGGAGCTAATGGTGCTTCCTCTCTACCTCTAGCTCAGAGAGTTAAAGGCAGAAGCCACTCCAGGGAGTTCAAGATCGGTATCTTCAAACCATGCTATTTGCTAGCTTGTTTACTAGAAGGACCTGGATGATGGGAAGGATAGCAGGGTCCTCAATAGAAATAGGGAAGTGAGCAAGAGAGAATGGGTTGGACTGGCTGCCCTCTGGTTCTTGTAACTCTCATCTTGTCCTAATACTTGGAAAGAGCCCTAACCTAGGAGCGTTCAGCCTATCTTAGAGGAAGAAATTCCTTGAAACATAGCATCATTATACCTATGGACTCCGGCACTGTGGGGAAAATATGCATGTGTGTGTCCATAAGATCATATCATATTAAAACTAAGATGAGCCTGAGAATATATAATGTCCAAGCTGAAATGGGCCTTTAGGATACTGTGACCCATTGCTTCTTTATTTACAGTCTCCAAAGGGTTGAAGTAATTCACCCACAGCCACATAGCATGTAAGTAGCCAAGGTGAGACTCATCCCCAAGTACTCTGCCTCTAAATTCAGCCCCCCTTCCATCACACCACAAAGAGGATTGAAAGGTCCAGGATTACAAGAGAAAGGTCTGGGGGGGGGCGGTGTGTAGAAGATTCCTTCAATGCTTTCCTCAATTGAGGAAGAATAGGTGACAGCTTCTGGGTCCTGGGCCCAGGGCCAAGATCATAGGCCCTGCTCAGGCCGGTTTGCCTGGCCCTGCCTGGCATAAGGATGGGTGGGTCTCTCTCTTGAGTCACCCAGCCTCCACCAGAGACAGGCCCCTTAACCCGAGGGTCCTGGGAGCTCTGATGAAGAGCTGGAACCAGGAAGCATCAAGGCCTGTAGAACAGCTCTGTACTTTGATGGTGTAGATAAAATGTAAATGGTAAGCAACCTGACATCCCACCCTGGGAGCCAAATGCGTGGGTGCTTTTTCTCCCAGGTCATTTCAACAAGGCCACTTTTTCTTGAGCACTTTGATGTTTACAAAGATCTTTCCTTTCCCACTCTATAGGGGCTGTTGTACACTTTGCAGATTAGGAAACTGAACCTCAGGGACATGAAGTGACTTCCCCAGGGTCATAACCAGGTGGACTCTTTACCTGGAATCAGGACTAAAAATGCAGCATGGGACAGCTGAAAAATCAATGGGCTTGGAGTCTGATGGTCTGGATTCAGATCCCATATCCATCATTTGCTAGCATGTATGACCTTGGACAAGTCCTTTCTCTTCCCTGAATTCTCACTTTCTCATCTATAAAATAAGGGAGGGAGCAACTAGATGGCCTGTGAGGTTGGCAATCCTATGTGTAACTTTGGATGAGTCATCACCATCCCTGGACCTCAGTTTCCCCTTCTATAAAATGAGGTTTTTGGCCTAGCTAACTTCTATCGATTGTTCTAGCTGTAGATCTAGGGGCCTGTGAACCTGGTGTTTTTAACTTGGAGAAGAGAAGATTTGATTGGAGGTGGGGGATGGAGCAATGAAGGGAACATGCATGACAGCTATCTTCAAGTATCTGCAGGGCAATCCTGTGGAGGAGCCACAAGAGCTGGCCACAGCATTGGCCCCAGAGGGCTGACTCAGGAGCCCAATGCAGGCTTAATGGCCTAGGCCACAAGAGCTGATCCAAAGTCCCAGAGGGCTGACCCAGGAGCCAGGAACCCAAACCAGGCTTAATGGCCTGGGCCAAAGAGGACAAAGCTTTCCTGAGATTTCTGCAGTCAGGTGAGGGGCAGACCATAGAGAGACTGTTCTCTGACACCCCTTCCAGCTCACATTCTGTGATCCCTTTGTAAGAAGCCTTGAGTTTAGCAGTGGCCTTTGGGATTCTTCCAGGGCCTAACACATAGCCATTTAATAAATGTTTGTCAAAAAACTGATTCCTCCTTTTCTGAAACAAAGTTTAGATGAGACCTGACTGTGCAACGATGGGAGCGCTAGATTTTGGTCTTGAATTCTAGTTCTGGAATTTTCAAGCTGTGTGATCTTAGGCAAGAAGACTCTAAGCCTCAGTTTCCCTCTCTGTAAAATGACTCAGAGGGTCTCTAAGGTCCCTTTCAGCTCTAGATTAGTGATCTTGTGTGTGACTTTGGGTGCATCACTTCCTATCCCTGAGCCTCAGTTTCCTGTTCTGCAAAATGAGGGGCTTGGCTCAAAGGGTGTCTAAGGTCCCCTTCAGCACCTGATCCTACTTTCCTGGAGAGCACAATTCTGCCAATCAGTCAGTAAACATTTATTAGGCCTCTTTGATGAAATGATTCATTGCTCTGCAATGAAATGTTGAGCCATCTTGTAAAGTCTGATCATAACACTCAGTTCTCCTCTTGTCTTGGTCCAGGTCTTGCTAATAATGAAGAGACCCTAATGAAACCCAAACTGAGCTTCTTGGGGGACCAAGTGGTGATCCCAGCCGGTTCCCCGTTTGATGTAACCTGCAGGTAAGGATAACAAAGTCGAGGGTCAAGCTAGATGGTGTGGGGCTCCCATAGTCTCATTCAAACTGACCAGACCTGCCATCATACCCATCATGAAGAAGCTTTGATTGTTTCTCTCCTTCCACTAGTGGAATGAGGGCTGACTTTGGAGTCAGGGAGACCTAGGTTCAAATCTCAGTTATGATACTGCCTGTGTGACCTTGGGCAAGTCTTTCTTCTCTCTGGGCCTCAGTTTCCTCCTCTGTAAAAGGAGGGGTTGGACCTCTAGGTCCCTTCCAGCCTTCGATCTTGGATTCCTTTCCCTGCATCTCAGTTTCCATCTGTCAGAACAGTTGTCCTCTGAGGATGCTAAGACTGGAGGTATTATCCTATAGCAAGGCTAAGGTTCGACCCAGACTCCATCAAAAACTCAGGCTCTTCCATTTAATCTATCTGTCATGCTCTGATCACATGAGATGTATTTAATTGAAGAACTGAATGAATGCTTTGCTAACCATTCCTTTGAACGGACCCTACAGTTGATGCCCAGAGTAGCCAGAGAACCTTCCTTGGATCATGTGTCCTAGGGAGAGACCCCCTTCAGATCCAGCACATTTTCCTTCTTTGATCACAGAAGCTGGACTGCCTGAGCCCTAGTGTTCCTTGGTGGCTTGTTCCCTACCCTCTGAAGGCCTCACTGGGCAAGAGGAGATGGGGAGACACCAAGTTGTCCTGATTGCAGCAGCTGCTCATTGTGGAGGCGAGATGACAGAGAAGGAGTCGCTTCTTTTTATACATTAGCTTTTATTTATCTATTTACTCATTTATCTATTTATTTATTTGGATTTATTTATTTAATTTTTAAAAAGTATTTCAGGGCTGCTTTGCCAGCTGGTTGGCTCTTTTCTCTCCAGTGCCTTCCAGACTTCTTTTCCCTTTGTTTCTTCTCCTCTTCCTCCTTCTCTTCCTTCTCCTCCTCCTCCTCCCCCTCTTCCTTCTCCTCCTCCTCCTTTGTCTCCTTCTCCTTTTTCTCTTCTACCTCCTCTTTCTCCTCCTTCTCTTCCTCCTCCTCCTCCTTTTTCTCTTCCTCCTTCTCCTCCTTCTCATTCTCTTTCTCCTCCCTCCCCTCCTTCTCTTTCTCTTCCTTCTCATTCCCTTCCACCTCCTCTTCTTCCTTCTCTGCTTTCTCCTCCTCCTCCTTCTCTTCTTCTTTCTCCTCCTCCTCCTCTTCTTCTCCTTCTCCTCCTCCTCTTCCTCTTCCTCCTTCTCTACTTCCTCCTCCTCCTCCTCCTTCTTCTCCTCTTCTTTCTCCTTCTCCTCTTTTTCTTCTTGATTCCCTCCCTGTATCTTTGGAGAAGCCCAGGAAGTGGTTGGGGTTTTGGTTTCAGGAACAGTGTCCCTGGTAGCTGCATCTTCCCTTTCTCTTCCTAATAACTCTCCAGGAAGGAGTGGGGTGGGGAAAAGGACTCTCTGCCATCTAATAACCCATGGACAGAAGATAGTCATGCTGCCACAGGACAGCTCCCCAAGGACCTCTAATCCTGACAGTATGGTACACAAGAGCTAGAGTCAAGATCTGAGTTCAAATTCCAGTTCCACCACTTTAGTAATGTGATTCGTACTTTGTGACCTTGGAAGTCACCTCCCCCTCTGGTATTCAGTTTCCCCCTCTGTCAAATGAGGGCTTGACCTGAATGGCCTGTGAGGCTCGTTCCAGTTCTAGAGTTCAGAGGTTATGATGCTGCAACTATTGGGGTCCCACAATAAGACCTCATTCTCCAGGGAAGCCAGCTGATGTGACAGTCCAATTCTGACTCAGTGCCCATAGCCCCAGGCCTGGCACCTGGCACAATCACTGCATTTCTGAGGGAGGCAGCATTGTGTATACACACATGTATGCATATATGTGTGTACACACATGCTCATGCATACACATATGCATGTACACACATATGCATATGTGTATGTATACACATATATGTAATAAATCTAAGGGGCGGGTAGGTGGTACAATGGATAGAGTGTCAACCCTGGAGTCAGGATTTATTAGTTTATTTATTTATTTAAACCTAGTTTAAATCTAGGTTCAGATACTTACTAGCTGTGTGACTTTGGACAAGTCACTTCACTTTACCTAAGTTTCCTCATCTGTAACATGAGCTGGAGGAGGAAATGGCAAACCACTCTAGTATCTCTGCCCAAATGGGGTCACGAAGGGTCAGACATATCTGAGCAACAACAACAGTAAGTCCAATGAGATTATGTACACATACCTACAAGGCAGTTAGGGAAGGAGGCACAGTGCAGATCAGGAAAGGCTCCAGGGTGTGAGCCATGCCACATTTGACCTCATGTATTGGCTGAAGATAACCCTTGCCTACAGGTCTGAAAATGGCTCAGCTCAAGGCTCTTTGGACAGATGGAAGAAGACAAGATGAAGGCTAGAAACAGCTGGGGGCTTGGGCAGCTCCTACTTGGTCTTAGTTGGGGGCTGCTCTCTCCTCTGTTCTTTTTTGGTTGCTGCCAACTGTCACACCCTTGCGTAGAGTTTTCCAAAGAGGGTTTGAGTGGGGGTCCCGGGAGGAAAATTCCTGGGGATTTAGCATGGGGAAATCACCAGAATGATGGGATATCATGGAATTCGGATCCAGCAATAATACATTCACTTCTTATCAACGAAAGCAAAATTCAGATTAAAGGCAACAAGAATGAGATTTTTTTTCAGCCAACAATGAGCAAAACACCACGATTACTAAATGCAAGAGTTTGAATTTGGAGACTCTCTTATGTTTTAGCTAAGCAAAGCAGTGTGACTCTTACTATTGTTATTGACATCTTTGTGTGAAATGGGGCCTTCTGCTCCAGCTGGTAAAGCCAAAATATTGGCCCTCAAGCCATGGTGGAAGAAGAATCATGAGGGTTAATGGCATCAACAATGGCATGCTTAGAGAAACATGGAGCCTAAAACCAAGCCCACCCAGCATGTTAATAAGGTTGGAATTATGGTATTATTTTTCTAAGTTAGGGGTAGGGATAAGGGACCAGACTGGGCCTGTGATTTCATTGGCATAGGGAACTTCTAGATGAGAAAACTTCCTTACCAAGGAAGGTTGTTAACTTCTCTGCAACGTAGAGAGCTGTCTGGAGCCCTGAGAGGTCAAGTGACTTACACAGGGTCACACAGCCAGTATGTGTCAGAGGAGAGACTTGAATCCAAGACTTTGTGGTTCTCTCTCCATGACATCATACTGACAGTTGGCAGCAACTGTTGACAGATCATAAATATGAAAATTGTAAAGGATTTTTAAAATTAATAAATATTTGTGGCAATTATTTTCACAAAATTTTGGCCAATTATGTGGCAGTTTTATTGAGCATTTAACTTTTTGTAGGATAAAATTGTAAAATCTTTAATTTTACTGGAATAAAATTCAGTTTAAGAGAATGATTTATGCAGATTGTTTTATGCAAAGCATGTGCATGGGATGACAGTTTTTTGGGTATAAAGAGTGGGCATTAATCTATGAGGTTTGGAAACCACTGCCCTAGGGCACGGAAAACAAATAACAGAGTGGTGTATGGGCAGGTTAAAGACATTTTACTGACAACAGCCCGGTTTACTCAACAGACTGCTGGATCATTTTGTTGTTGCTATTATTTTGTTTTTGGCATACATTTGACCAGCTGAATGTTTTATTTTGTAATCAGTTGTCCTGCTTTTCCTTTCTGGAAGTTCTGTGTTGGTCTCTTCATAACGTGGATAGCTCTGAGAGGTCTTTCCACAGCTTGATTTGTGGCTTGAGAGGCAATGGGCCTGTCCTAGAGACCATCATTGAAGCCTATTGATCCAGACTTGTAGGCCCAACTAGAGCTTAATGCTCCCCTGGGATAGCTTTCTAGGACTTGGGGTCCTCTCACTGTCACAGTGAAGCATCGTTGGGAGAATGTTGTCACTAGGTCACTATCTCACATGTAAAAAAATGAGGGAGGGGACTAGATGACTACCAGTCTTGGTTCTAGATAAAAATTGGATGATCCCAGGCCTCCTGGCCCTGTTCTTGGTTTATAAACAGGGTTCACCAATCTGGGCCAGATGAGATTGCTTTAAGAGACAGAATTGCTTAACCCCCACCACTTGCCAGGTTGGTTCATAGGTGTATAGCACTGTAAAATTTCAGAGGAGGGAACTGAAGCCTAAGGAGGGGAAGTGATCTGCCCAAGATTACACAGTAGGTGTCAGAGGAGGGATGCTTATTTCTGCATTGAATTATATACTCTAGCATTTTTTTAGATATTACTCTATCATATTCAACTCACACCCATGCCTTATCTATGTATATGCCTAATTGTCCTAATAATGATAAAGTTTTTATGAGTTACAAGTATCTTCTCATGTAGGAATGTAAACAGTGTGAGCTTATTGAGTGCCTTATAATTTCCTTTTCCTGTTTACCTTTTTATGCTTCTCTTAAGTCTTGTATTTGAAAGTCAGATTTTCTGTTTATCTCTGGTCTTTTCATCAAGATTGCTTAAAAGTCCTCTATTTAATTGAATGTTCATTTTTCACTCTGAAGGAAGATTATGCTCAATTTTGCTTGGTATTTTAATTCTTGGTTGTAATTCTAGTACCTTTGCCCTCCTCGATATCATATTCTAAGCTCTCTGCTCCTTTAATGGAGAAGCTGCTAAATCTTGTGTTGTTTTGACTGTGGCTCCACAATACTTGAATAATTTCTTTCTGGCTGCTTGCAATATTTTCTCTATGACCTGGGAGCATTAGAATTTGGCTATAATATTCCTGGGAGCTTTCATGTGGGGCTTTCTTTTAGGAGGTGATTGGTGGATTCTTTCAATTTCTATTTTACCCTCTGGTTTTAGAATACAAGGGCAGTTTTCCTTGATAATTTCTTGAAAGATGATGGCTAAGCTCTTTTTTAATCTTGGCTTTCAGGTAATTTACTAAATACTTATTAAAAATTAAACTTCAATAATTTTAAAATTATTACTTTTGGATCTATTTTCCATGTCAGTTCTTTTTCCAATGAAAATTTTCTTCTATTTTTTCATTCTTTTGATTTTGTTTTATTGTTTCTACATTCTCATAAAGTCATTAGCTTCTATTTGCTAAATTTTAATTCTTAAGGAATGATTTTCTTCAGTGAGCTTTTGTACCTCTTTTTCATGTTGGCCAATTTTTGCTTTTTAAGGAGTTCTCTGGTTTAGTGTATCTTTTCCCCTTTTCTTCTCTTCACTTTTGTCTATCTTTTTCCAGTTGACTGATTCTGCTTTTCAAGGCATTCTTCTTGATGAATTTTTGTACCTTTTTTTTTTTTACCATTTTTCCTGTTTCTGTTTTTTGAGGTGTTATTTTCTTCAGTATTTTTGTGCCTTCTTTACCAAGCTTGTTGACTCTTTATTCACAGTTTTCTTGTATCACTCTCATTTCTCTTCCCAAATTTTCCTCTACCTCTCTTACTTGATTTTTAAATCTTTTTTGAGCTCTTACATGACCTGAGACCAGTTCATATTTTTCTTTGAGGCTTTGGACTTAGCAATTTTGACTTTGTTGTCTTTCAGTGTGTGCTTTGATCTTTCTTGTCACCATAATAACTTTCTATGTTCAGAATTTTTTTCTGTTTGCTCATTTTCCTAGCCTATTTCTTGACTTTAAACTCTTTGCTAAAGTGGGTCTCTGCTTTGAGGCTTGAAGGAACACTGTTCCAAACTCTAGGGGTTTTGTGCAGTTGTTTTCAGAGATACTTCTAGGGACCTATAAGTTTTCAGTTCTTCCAAGGTGGTATTGTCTAAGGAGAGGGGTTTACTACTCCTGCCCTGGGCTCTTGTCTGTGAGCGACTACAAACACTCTTTTCTGCCCTTGAATCGTGAAGAAGGTCCCCTTTTCATGGTGGCCACAAGCTCTGTTATGCTAGTGTTCCTCCTCACCCTGGTACTGCCACCCAGGACAAGGACCCAGAAACCAAGTATGGATAAAGCAAGAGAGTACTGCCTCAGTGCTAGCAAAGAGACCCCTTTAATCTCCTTCTGACCAGTTGTGTGACCTCCTTATTCTCTGTGGTCTTAGAGGTCCCACCACTGATGCTGCTGATTCAGTGGCTCCTAAGACTGGGGCCTGGCCTACACTGGTGGGGCCTGCACTGGACTGTGCTTCTCTCTCATCCCAGTACAATAGACACTTCCTGCCAACCTTCCTGCCATCTTGGATTGGAAATTTGTTTCACCCCATTGTTTTGTGGGTTCTGCCACTCGAGAATTTGTTTTGAGGCATTATTTAAAGTTATTTCAAGGGGAATTTTGGGGAGCTCAGGCCTTTTTTGCCATCTTCTCTAGCATTTTTAAAGTCACTTATGTGTCTGCCCCCATTTCCTCATCTGTGAAATGAAGGTTGGACAAGATGCCCTTTGAACATTTTTCCTGCTCTAGAGCTGACATTCCATGATGTCACCCCACCTTAAACTTTGTGCTTAAGGCCCAAACGTTGATGGTGGCTCCATTTCTACCATCTTCCACTTCCAAGTTAATCCCTAACTATCCCAAGAAAATGAAAAGAGTTATTCTCAGAAGAAATTAAAAAACTGCTACCCCAGAGCCCATTATAGCTGTCTATATGGTTTTCCTTCCCTGTAATTATATGGTGCTTCATGCCTGGCCCAACTCACTTGAGAACTTGAACAATAGCAGGAAGTATAAATGTTCATCAACACCTCTCGATGTCTAATCTTGGATTGGAAGGAGGAGAAACTGGAGAAAGTTCTGGGACTATTGTTTATTCTAGCCTCAAACACAGACTGTCATGGTCAGAGGGTATCTAGCCAAGTCCTACCTAGCCCAGAAGTTACTTCATTTCAGCAAGTGACTGCTAAGTGCTGGAGATAAAAGACAAACAAAAAATGAAAACCCGCCCAGTCCCTGCTTTCAAGGAGCTTACATTCTATTGCATTGTGGGGATGGGGGTATGTAGAACACTCTATATGCAGATAACTAAATATAAAGCCAAGACAAAGACATTCTGGAGTGGGAGGAATTCTGAACAAGTAGAGGGACCAGGAGATGGTATTTAAGTGGAGCCTTGAATAGAAGTAGGGATTCTAAGAACTGAGGATGAGAAGGACAAACATTTCAGGTATCGAGAACAGCCTAGATAAAGTCATGGATGTAGGAAATGGAATTTCATACATAAGGGAAAGCAGAAAAACACCTCAGGGATCATCTGGCTCAGTCTAGGCATCCCACACTCAACAGGTCCACAGATATAGGAATTTGAGATACAAGCATCTCAAACTCAACAGGTCTAGAATAGAATGCATTCTCTTTCTTCCCAAACCTTTACCTCTTCTGAACTTCCTTCTTACTCTTGAGGACACTCTTAACCTTTCAGACTCACAACCTTAGCGTCATCCTCCCTTCTCTCGCAGTTACCCTACATAACCTGTCAGTTGCTAGGTCTTTTGATATCTTTCTCTTTACCATCTCTCATTTATACCCTTTTCTCTCCACTTCCTCCTTGCCTCTCACCTTGACCTCCCTATCTCTCCCTTTCAAATTCATCCTCCATTCAACTGCCAAAGAGATTTTCCTAAAGCATGGGTCTTGACTACGTCCATCTATCATCTTAGTACACTCCAATGATCTCCCTGTTACCTCTGGGATCAAATCTAAACTTCTTTGTTTAGTATTTTTAACCTGTTCCCAATCTGGGTCCTTCTTGCTTTTTCATTCTTCTCATATTCCCTTTCTTGGATTCTTTGATCCAGTCATGGCAGCTTCCTTGCTGCTCCCCATACCTGTTCCTCACACCTGGAGTGCATTCTCTCCCTCCCAACCTCCAGCTCATAGAATCCCAGGTTCCTTTAAGACTGAGCTTCAGTGCCTTCTCCTGTAGGAGGCCTTTCCCTGTCTCACCAGCTTCTGGGGCCGTCTCCGCTAAGGTTACCTTCCATTTTCTTGTCTATACTAATGAATATATGCTATCTTGCCCCATTAAAATGTAAGTGCTTTGAGAGCAGGGACTGTTTTCTCTTTCTTTGTTTCCCATCACTTAGCACAAAGCCTAGCATGCAGTAGAAACTTAATTAATGCCTATTGTTGACTGATAAAACACAAATTCCTACAACAACACACGTGCCTCCAGTTCCTGAGGCAGTCCAAGCTGTTCTGGATGTTTTTCTGACATGGAGTCCAACTTTGTGCCCTTGTGACTTCCTTCATTGTTCTAATTCATTTGATTTGATAAGCATATATTAAGTGTCTGCCCTTAGAATAGTTCTTATCTCTCCCCCACAGAAAGTCCCATTGGATCCTGGAAGACAACCTTAGGGGCTCCTCTAAATCTTCTCTTTCTAGGTTAAACATCCCCATTTCCTTCAAATGATCTTTGTGGGACATTAACTCAATGTCTTTCCCCATGCTAGTCAGCCCCGCTCTGCACACTCTCCAGTTTACCAGTGCCCTCCTTAAAATGTGGTACCCAGACCTGAGCCCTCTCCTCTATCTGGAGTATGAGCAAGGTAGAGGATAGTAGAACTATGTAGACCTCTGTTAATGCATCTAAAAATTCTTCAAGGTGGAGAAATCTTTTATGCAAATAACCACCAAAGGTTCATAGTGGCCTTCCCTACCCTTCTACCCTTACCCACATCAGATCTTACCCACTGAGTTATGATAAAAGGCATGTGTGTGCGCGCGCATGTGTATTGGGTAGAAGGGTGAAGGTGTTGGTAGGCCTCAATTATGAGACTTATCCAAAAATTTCTTTTTTTCCTGCCTTTATATCACCAAGAGACCAGAGGTACAAAGGCACCCAGAGAAATGATTGCAGATTCTTGGCTAAATCATGAGACTACCCTAGTATAGAGTTCAGGACTCTTACATTCTTGTGCTTTCTTGGACACTGATAGACTAAAATTAACGTGTAATGTATACATTTTGTGGAAGGATTGTGGTGATCTCATCTTGGGTTTCACTAACATCTCTATGCAGATAACTCCTAGATCTACATATCCAGTCCTAATCTCTTTCTCCTGACCTTTAATAGGATACTTACTCACTCTGGGATTCAGTTTTCTCATCTACCAAATGACAAGGTTCTGGGTGGTAGCAAAGAACTGGAAACAAAGTAGATGCTCACTGATTAGAGAATGCCCAAACAGTGCTACATGAAGATTTTCAAGTATTACTATACCAGGAGAGATGACGAATATGAAGAATGCAGAGAAGACTTGGGAAGACTTCTATGAACTGATGCAAAGTCAAGCAGGCAGAATGGGAGAATATATACAAGGACAACAATGTAAATGGGAAGAACAAAAAAACCCCTCAAAACTGAAAACTGAGGACTTATAGGGACCATGTTTAACCCTGGAGAAGCAGAAAGAAATTCTAAAGCATAAAAAAAATTGCTGAAAAGATTGAAAACCCAACAACTAATGAGACAGTTGGTCCAGATGGTATCTAAGGTCCCTTCCAGCTCTAGGTCTTACAATCTTGTCACCTTACATTTTATGTTCCAAGGCCCCTTCCAGGCCTGACAGCTTTAGTTCTTTCTTCCCAGCATGCTTTTCTAAAGGTTCTTTTAACTCTAAATCAAATAATTCTCAGTCGTTTCAACTTCCTGTGCCCTAGTTTCTCCTCAAACTAGAAAATGAAGAGAAATTAAGTTTCATTTAATTAAGCTGCCCTTAGTTGTGACTCCCTCCCTCACATGCCCACCCATTCCCCTTGACCTTGCTTCATCTGCTAAAGGGTATGATAACCCTTTCAAACCTCTTCTTTCTCCTGCTATTTTGAAGCAACCAAGGTTTAGAGAATGGAAGTACTTGGTTATCCTTAAGGAGCTATGGGATAAAAAGTGCTTTTTGGAAGTGTTATTTCATTTCTCTTGAGAAAACTAAGGTAGAACCTAAAGTTTGTTGGGAGGTCTTGGGTTTTTATTTTGCCCTGGAATTTCTTTGAAATTCATCTGAGAGCCAAGATTCACTTTGGTTTGGAATGGTTTTAAGAAGCCAGCTTCCAGGGTATATTTTGGGATTGGGGTGTGTGCAGTTGAATCTCCTAGATATTGGAAATTGATGCTTAGGGGTCTGGTTTGGTCAATTTTGTTGAATCTTGAATGAAGACCCTGAGCACTCACTGGGTGACCTTTGGCAAGTCATTCAGCTTCTCCAAGCCTCAGTTGTCTCATCCATCAAATAAGGATACAAAAATACACTTGCATTGCCTTGCTTATTAAGTATTTAAGGCATTTAAGCTTATAAATGTGAGTTATTATTACAGTTGTTGTTGTTAAGTATCTGGGGCTCAAATCCAGCCTCAGGCATTAATATTAATTCATAATTATCATGATTATTATTGTTGTTAATAATAAAAATATCAGTACTAATGACAACAGTAAATCCTTAAAGACATCAATCAGAACTCATTAACTGACCCTAAGACACAAAGATCCCAAATACTATAATAAAGAACAGAATGCTGTAAAGGGTATAAAAAGAGCAAATGATGTGGGATCCAAAGGAGTTTTAAGAGAGCAAACCAGTATAGGATCAGAAGAGAGAAAGATAACTTCCCACTTGGGGAACTCAGGAAGACTTCTTGGAGGAGGTGGCCTTTGAGCTGAACCTTGAGGGATAGATTGTATTATAGCAGGTAGAGTAGGGGAGATGGAGTTTCACATGTTGGAAATGAGGTGGATAAGTATGGGAAGTAGAAGGGTGGGGTAGGAAAGGGGATAGTTTTATTTGCTGGAGTGTCATATATGAGGGGGAAGCTAGGTGGCACTGTAGTGGATAGAGCTCTGTAGTCAGGAAGTCAGCATAGTCAGGAAGACTCTTCTGCCTGAGTTCAAATCTGGCTGTATGTCCCTTGGCAAGTCACATAACCCTTGGAACCTCCATTTTCTCATTTGTAACATGGGGGGCTCCTCACAAGGTTAGTGTGAGACTCGTATCAGATAACTAACATTTGAAGAAGTGCTTTTCAAACCTTAAAGTGCTAGGTGGTGCAATAGATAGAGTGTTGGGCCTGGAATCAGGAAGATCTGAGTTCAAATGTGCCATCAGACACTTACTAGTTGTGTGATCCTGTTTCTTTTGTGCTCTTGTGACCCCATTGCTTAGCAAGGGATCTTACACTAAGAGGCATTTATAAATGCTTGTTGGATTAGACTGAATTTCCAGACCTTGCTAGTGCCTACAGATGCCTGGCAGGGCTCCACTTCCTAGCATAATGTGCCAAAGATTAAGAGCCCAAGGAAATGGGTCCCCAGGGGCCAGGCCATGAAGACGGGACAGGGAAATGAGTCAGGAGGTTGGAGAGTCCAACACATTGCTTATTTCTCCCCAGGAAGATGGCAGGGGAAAGACCTTGTGGCTAGGAGTGTTACAGCTGGTCCAAGGCGTGAGAATCGCCTGCCAGAGTCTCAGGGGACTCCCAGGGACCACAGTGCTACTTTCCCAGAATATTCTCAGAACTCTTCACACAGCCGCAACCTGATTTCCAGGAAGGCGTCTTAGAGAAGACTCATAGTCGGGAGCTATGTGTTGGCATGAGTTTGCTGAGTGACCAGAAAGTCCTGGGAAGGACTCGAGCTGGAAGGGGCCTCTGAGGCCCTTTGATTTCATTCTCATTTTGCAGAAGAGGAAACTGAGGTCCAAGGAGGGAAGTGATTGGCTCAGGTTGTAGAGGTAGTAAACAGCCAGACCCTCTGAGGCTTGAACCAATGACCTTCCCACTGCACCACAAAGTATTTGCTTTCTTTGTAGTTCTATCATGTATGCATCCCTGCCTAATGACAGTTGCTCATTCAGTCAATCAACAAACATTAATTCACCTTCCCACTCAGTACTAGGCACAGATGCTAGAGAAACAAAGAGTGACTAAAGCCAGTCCTGAAGGAATTGGAAACATGCAGAGAGGGTGGTGTGGGCAGCCCTGCTTGGGCTCACTCTGGGTTCCTGTTCCCTCCATTCTGGGTTCCTGTGCTGACCTATGTCTTCCTAGGCTTAGATACTTTCTGGAACTCAGAGATCTGGAACTTCAGGGGATCTTCAGGGGTTTCCAAGATTTCCATCTGCCCTTGGACTTTCATGGAGGCCCCTCCATTTTTTATCCCACTGGATAAAAGGACTTGCAGGCCTACCTGTATCTCTGGCTCTTCTCAGAGAGGCCAGAGGCTTATCTGCTTATGTCAACATTGACTTTGCAAATACACCCTCCCCACGTTTCAGGAACAGTGGCAGGCTCCTGGATCACTCAGTCAGTAAATATACCTTTCTTTAGCACCTACTATATGCCAGGCACAGTGCTAAGCTCTGGAAATACAAAAGGAGGCAAGAGGCAATCCCTGCCCTCAAGGAGCTTACAATCAAATAGAGGAGACATTATGCAAGCAACTATGTACAAACAAGCTATATAGTGATAAATAGGATATAATGAGAGAAGGCACTGGAATTCAGAGGGACTGGGGAGACTCCCTGTAGGAGGTGGAATTTCAGTTGAGCCTTAATTAACGTGGGGTCCAGAGTTAGGAAGACCTCAGTTCAAATCTGACCTCATAGCAGTGTGACTTTGGGCATTTAAATTCTCTGTTTCAGTTTCCTCAACTGTAAAATAGATAATAATAGCTTCTACCTCCCAGCATTATTGTGAAGATCAAATGAGATAATATTTGTAAAGTCCTTAGCACAGTGTCTGACTCACTTTCCTTCTTATTGTAACACTGACTACCCTGGCCACAGTCCCTGCCCTCATGGAACTTATATTCTAATGGGAGAGACAGCATGCAAACAAATTTATAATCAAAGCAAGTTCTATGCAGGATCAATAGGAAATAATGAGCAGGGGCAAGGCCCTGGGATTCAGAGGGCTTGGGGAAGGCTGCCTGTGGGAGGTGGGCTTTAGTCAGAGAGGTCAGTGGCCCAGGCCAAAGAGGGGAAGAATTGGGGGACAGCCAGAGAGAATGGCCGGAGCCCAGAGATGGAGGGTCAGGAGGCTGGGGTCTCCGGGCCAAAGAGTTTGTGTAGGGGAGAGAGGGCCAAGAAGACTAGAAAGGCAGGAGGGGGCTGTCATGAAGGGCTTTGAATGCCAAGCATAGCATTTTGTACCTAATCCTGGAGGCAATAGAGAGGCAGTTCATTGAGGGGGAGGGCTAACATGGTCATACTTGTGCTTTAAGAAAACCACTTTGGCGGCTAAATTCAAGACTGATTAGTATGAGGAGAGACTTGAGAAAGGGAGACACCGACCCCCAGCAAGCTATTGCAATAATCCAGGTGTGAGGTGATGAGAGTCTGCACCAGCATGAAGGCAGTGTTAGAGGAGAGAAGTGAGAGTATTTGAGAGATTCTGCAAAGGTGGAATCCACAGGACTTTGACAGTAGCTTGGGACTGGGGGCAGGGAGGGTTTGAGGGGAAAGGATAATGAGGTCTGTTTTGGGAGTGTTAATTTTCCGATGTCTACTGGACAACCAGTTCAAGACAACTGAAAGGCAGTTGGGAATGGGAGACTGGAGGTCAGCTGAGAGATCTGGCCAGGAAAGGTAGATGTGAGAATCATCAGTATAGAGATGGTCGTTAAATCCATGGGAACTGATGAGATCACCAGGTGAAGTAGGATAGAGGTAGAAGAGAAGAGGACCTAGAAGTGTTCCTGGGGGACATTTATGGTTGAAGGGGGTAATCTGGAGGAAGATCCAGCTAAGGAGACAGAGAAGGAGCCATCAGAGAAAGGAGAATCTGGAGAGGGGGATGTTCTGAAAACCTAGAGAGAAGAAACCATCAAGGAAGAAAGGGTGATCCACAGTGGATGGCTCTTTGTGGCAGGTCTGGGGTGGAAGAAATCATTACCTGTTGTTTCTCACCAGATTTTTCAATCATTTTGATTTCAGATTTCTGATGGACATGTAGGATCTAGGCAGCTTGCCTCTGTTCAGGAAGCCATATTGGCCAAAAGCCGGGGTGGGTCTCATCTAAACGTTATTCCTCTCCCAACACAGATGCAGCGTTGTGCATACAGTAGTTGTTTAATAAAGGTTTGTTGAATGAATTGGAGTCAATTGGATAGGCAATGTGGACAAAAAGAGTGGACAAAACCCTGGATTTGCAGTCCCAGCACTGGAGTTAGAATCTGAGCTCATCTCTGACCCTGAAGAAAGGAGGTGACAAAGGTCCTTCTCCCTGCTGTAGGCCTTAGCTCCCTCCTCTGTAAAATGAGGAAGGTGGAACCATGGAGCCCTCAAGGACCAACTCAAAATTCTATGAGCCAAGCATCAGGGCATAAGGTGCTGCCTCCACTGGATGTGAGAAATCAGTCCTTTCCCTGATACAAATGCAGGAGACTTAGTATGACCACAGGCAAGAATATCAGGGGAAGGTAATATGTTCTGCAGTTGACAAAGGAGAATTGAGCTCTTGAGCTCACTCCATTTTTCTCTTGCTTTTGGATGCCAGAGAGGTTTGAGCTCAATGTGACAGTATCCTCCTAGGCTGTGCAGAGAATTCAAAACAATCCAACCATGCCTGAGTTTCTGTCTTATTCCTCTACAAAAGTCGGAGTGTCATGAGGTCAGGGACTGCACATCTTTTAAGCTTCACAATTGTCCTAATGCTTAAGGTAGAGCTTTTCATCAGCCAATCAGCAAGCATTTATTAAATATATACCATATGCCATTTACTGTGTTTGATGCCAAGGATAGTGGTAAAGATGATAGTTCCTGCCCTCAGGGACAGCTAGGTGGCACTGCAGGGGGTAGAGCACCAGGCAGGCCTGGAGTCAGGAAAACCTGAGTTCAGATCCAGCCCCAGACACTTCCTGACTATGTGACCCTAGGCAAGTCATTTGACTTCTGTTTGCACGAGTTTCCTCATCTGAGGAATGCATCATGAGAATACCTACCTCCAAGTGCTGCCATGAGGATCAAACTCAGTCCTTTGTAAAACACTTGGTACATTGCCTGGCACATAGTAAGCACTATGTAAACGTTAGTTGTCAAGGAGCTTATCTTCTGTGGGGGAGACAACACAAGAAGATAGATATCTGGATAGAGAGATTTTTTGTTGTTTAGTTATTTTGGTCATATCTGACTCTTGGTGACCCCATTTATGGTTTTCCTGGCAAAGATACTAGATTGGTTTACCATTCCCTTCTCCAACTCATTTTACAGTTGAGGAAACTAAGGCAAACAGGGTCACATGCCTAACAAATGTCTGAGGCTGGATTTGAACTCAGATCTTCCTGACTCCAGGCCGGCCTGGTACTATATCCCCTGCAGCGCCACCTAGATAGTTAATAAATTAATGCAAAGTAATTTTGTGGGAAGGGTGATAACAGTTGGTGGGGAATCTGGAAAGGTTTCATGTAGGAAGTGGGTGACCCTTGAGCTGTACATTGTGAGAAGCTAGAGATTCTAAGAAGGGGAAGTGAGAAGGAAGAACATCTCAAGCATGGGGACAGCCAATGCAGTCACGTCATGTGTGAGGAACAGCCAGCGGGACAGCTTGGCTGGAATGAAGAGGGTGAAGAGGGAGGGTGTAATGGAGAATCAGTCTGGAAAGATTCTGTTGAATCCAGATTGGGAAGTGTTTTAAATGCCAGACAGAGGAGTTGTAATTTACCCCAGAGGTAATAGGGAATCGCTGGAATTTACCAAGAAGGGAAGTGACCAGGCAGGTCTGTGCTTTCAGAATCACTTTGGCAGCTGTGTGGAGGATAGATTAGCGTGGGAGAGACTGGAGGCAGGGAGACCCATTAGGAGATTACTGGGAGGTGATGAAGGCCTGAACAGCAGGCACTTAGGCATCCATCCAGTCAATCAGTCAAACATTTATTAAGTACTTACTGTGTACTGTGTCCTATCCTAGATGCTTTCTAGGGAGACAAAGTCCCAAATAATCCCAGTTTTCAGGGATGGCACGTTCTAATGGGGGAAACAATGTGCTTATAAATAGACACAATCAGGAGAGTACAGAGTAAATGGGAGGCCCTCTTCTTTCTAAGAGGACCCTTCAGGAGCCAGTGAGCCACCTACTGACTCCCCACTGCTCTCATGGGGTACATTTGGGGACCCCAGGCTGCCTTTAAGCTTAGTTTCTCAGAGCTGCTGCACATCTTAGATTGTTACCTGCTCACTCTCCCAACGGGCCTTCCATCTGCCACTGACCCTAGGAAGTCTGAGCCTGTCCTGGCTCCATTTTCAGAATGAGTCTCCTACCCCAGCTGTGACTGAGAATGTGTCTCTCTGTTTTATTTCAACAGGGGGTCTGCTCCACTAGCCTGGCACTGGGGTAACAGCTCGTCCAGTGGCAACTATCGCATATCTGAGCGCCGGTGCTCTGATAATGCCCAGCTCATCTGCAACCAACTCACCATCTTCAGCATGGCAGCCAGCGATACCGGCTATTTCATCTGTAGTTACAAGGACAACTCAGATTTGGAGGACCCAAGCTTCATGACCAGGGTGTATGTCTATATCAAAAGTGAGTGTGATCTCCGTGGCCCCCTTTTATGCCAATCACATGCTAGCGTTTGTGATGTTCTCCGGACCATCTACCACAGGGAGGGATTCAGTACCTTTCTAGGGTTAGTGAGAGGGAAGAGGGAATTATATACCCCATGGGCTAGAAAATACCAAAATCCAAGCTAAGGCAGCATGGGAAGATGGGAAGACAATGAATGAGGAAGGAGTCAGAGGAGCTGGATTTGAATCCTAGTTTTCTCAGCCTCTGTGAACTAGACATTTAACCTTTTACAGCCTCAGTTTCCTCCTCTGAAAAATGAGACTGCTGGGTTATAGATTTAGGACTGGAAGGGACTTTCCAGGCTATTTAGTCTAAGCACTTCATTTTCTAGAAAAGGAAACTGAGCGGGGCAGCTAGGTGGCACAGTGAATAGAACACTGGCTGTGGAGTCGGGAGGACCTGAGTTCAAATCTGTCCTCAGACACTTAACATTTACCAGCTGTGTGACCTTGGGCAAGTCACTAAACCCCAATTGCTCTCCCTTCCCCCCTCCAAGAAGCAAGAAAAAAAAGAAAGGAAGGAAGAGAGAAAGAAAGAGAGAGAGAGAGAAAGAAAGGGGAAACCGAGGCCTGGAAATTTTTAATTTATTGACTTGTTTATTTACTTTTAGTTTACAAGATTCAGTTACAGAATCACTTGAGTTTCAGATTTTCTCCCCTCCCTTTCCCCCACCCCCACCATGGTGGCATACAATCATGTATGGGATCTGCAAACATTTTCACATTGTACAATAGTTTGGTTGTATAGAAGCATTGTAACCGATGGAGTGAATAATGGGAAAAGAAAAAAGAAAAAGAAACAAAAGAAACAAAACCAAACATGGAAAAGAACAATAGCATGTGTTGCTTCAGTCTCCATTTAAACTCTGGTCTTTCTAGATCTTTCTCTGAATGTAGGCATCTCCTTCCATCCTGACATTTGTAGAGTTGTCTTTTAACTGTGTGTTGCTGAGAAGAATCCAGTTTATCAAGGTTGGTCATCGCACATATGATGTATCTGTGACTGTGTACAAATTTTTCCTGGTTCTGCTCTTCTCACTTAGCATCAGTTTGTATAAACCTCTCCAGGTAATTATGAAGTCCATCTCCTTCCCATTTCTTATAGCACCATAGTATTCCATTACATTCATATACTATAACTTGTTCAGCCATTCCCCAATTGACGGGCATCCCCTAAGTTTCCAGTTTTTTGCTACCACAAAGAGAGCTGCAATAAATATTTTTGTATATATGGGTCTTTTTCCCACTTCTATAATCTCTTTGAGATACAACCCCAAAAGTGGTATTACTGGGTCAAAAGGTATGCAATTATTTATAGCCCTTTGGGCATAGTTCCAGATTGCCGAGGCCTGGAAAATTAAGTAGCATTCCTGAGGTCATGAAGGTAGAAAGTGACAGAGTCTGGATTCAAACCTAAGCCCTCTGAATCCAGAACCAATGCTCTTTTCACCATACTGCTGCTTTGGACTAGGCCTTCATTCTAGCTCCGAATTTAGAAAAGAGTCAGTCAGAGCCAGGAGGTTTCATAGAACAGAGAATATCAAAGCTGGAAGAGATGTCTGAGTGGGGAAGTAGAGAGAGTGCTAGCCTTGAATCAGGGAGATCTCAGTTCAAATCTGGCCTCAGATAGTTACTTGCTGGGCGAGTTGCTTAACTTCTGTCTGCCTTATCTGTAAATGAGAACCTTATAAGGTTGTGGTGAGGCTTAAATGAGACACTATTTGTAAAGTGCTTAGCCTAGTGCCTGGCGCATAGTAGGCACTTAATAAAGGCTTGTTTTCTTCCTTCTCATTTTTTTCAATGATGCTAGAAATTGAAACCCAGAAATGCCTTACTCAGGGTCCCAGAGTAGCAAGAGGAAAACACTAGTTTTGGCAAAGTACCTGACTTTGAATTCTGCATCTTCTGCTATATTAAACAGCCCCTCTCTCTAGCCTCCTACTAGAGCATGGATGAGGAAGAAATCAGTGGAGTTGAGAAAGCTCAAAATGCTCAAAAAAAGCTCAAAAAAGTTTGTACACAGTCACAGATACATGGGGGATGGGGGGTGGGGGTGGGGAGTTAGGAGATCCTCCACCAAAAGGACTGTCCCCTTTCCCATAAAATTTATATTTCTGTAATGTTTTAAGCTTTTCAAGCCTTTTCCACATTTCTTACTATAACCCTGTGGATTAGATAGTACAAGGATTATCCCTATTTTTCAGATAAAGAAAACTGAAACTCAGAGAGAAGTCATGCCCCTCATCCCTCAGCTAATAATCATCAAAGGCCAGAGACTTGAAAGCAGGTTGTCTGACTCAGTCCAGTGTCCTTCCCCAGACTAGGCTTAGAGCCTGCTTCACTTTCCCCTTCTCTCCCTATCTTTTGGGCTCATTTAAGGCCTTTTCCCAAGGATGCCTTGAAACTTGAGCTAGAGGTGGGAGGTTTGGCTTTGGGGGCCCTTTCCTTCCAGCTGAAGAGGAAGGTGCCTCCCACCTGGTCCTTTTCTCCAGCACTTCCCTAGTGATGGGCCGTCTGGGGCCAGGCCCTTCTTGTTGCTCCAATTGGAATTCTAATTTCCTCTTTGAGCATACCATGTCCGCCTCCTCCGACCCTGGGGCCACGGCAGGCGTCTTCTCCTGGAAATGTGCTTCAGGCCCTTACTGGTCGGTTCCTATGGAGTCCCTCGCCTCTCCTGACTGAGCTGTCAATTCCATTAGGCAACTAATTTCCGCATCCAACCATCCCCCAGCCCCTTCATCCTTCCCAATGCTTGTGTTGGACTGTATGGTCTCCTCATTACACAATCACTCATCAGCTAGGAGCACAGAATCCCAGAGCTGAGAGGGCCCTCCAAAGGTTCAGTCTGAACCATATTTGAACCAGAATCCCCTCTTTGACACCCCTTACAGGGATCATTTAACCTCTGCTGAAAATATCCAGTGATGGAGAAATTCCCCACCTTTTGAGGAAGTTCATTGCTAGTATTAAACCACTATAATTGTTTACATCTTTCATTTTGTTCTCTTATATTACCACTATAGCTAGCATTTTGAGAACTATGTCAAATAATAGTCAGGGGAACTGGGTATCCTTGCTTTACCCCTGTTTGTATTGGAAAACTTACAGTGTTTCTTGGGTTTAAATATATGCCTTTGATCATATTAAAGAAGAGACTTTCAATCTCTCTGCTTTTAGGGTTTGTAGCAGAGGAGATTTAAAGTTTATTAAAGGTTTTTTTTCAGATCCATTGAAATAATTGTGACTTTTAAAAATCTTTGTTATTTATAGAGTTAATTTTGCTTTTATTTGTTTGTTTCCTTATTTATTTTATCAGACTTGTGATTTTATCAGTGCAAGGAACTCCCAGTGAGAAATTTCCTCTATCAATGCAAATTGTTATTTTCTCTGCCTCTTAGAGTCTGAGAGATGCTTTACATATGTATGTATATATCTATTATTTATATACTTACATATATTGATAAATGATATATATGTAACATAGTGCTTAGCACAGTGCTTGGCACATAGTAGGTACTTAAATTTTTATTGGTTGATCAATATATTTGTAGATACGTGGTGTGAGTGTGTGTGTGTGTGTGTGTGAACCTTAAATGTCAGAAAAGAGAGTTCCTAGTTAATCCTAGAGGTAGATGAGGAGCCACTGCTTTTCATTTCCACATTAGTGATGAGCAAACTTATTAATTTATTGTTTTCTTGTTTGTGAATCATTTTTACATCCTTGGTATGACTCCAATTCAGTCATTGGGAATTATTTTCTGAATGTGTTTCTGTCAGTCTACTTGTCAGGACTTTATTTAGCATTTCTTCATCAATGTTCATTAGAGAGATGGGTTTACAGGTCTCTTTCTCTTCTTTTTCTGGGTATTGGGGCCATTTTGTCTCATCATAAAAGGTGGTCAGCATAGTGCCTTCTGTCCCTATTTTTGAGAATAATTTTGGTAGTGTAGACTTTGCCTTTTCACTGTCACTCACACACTGTGAGGTTTTTAAAATTAGCAATAAATAAAATTATTCCTCTTCCTCCACCTTTGTGTCTCTATGTCACCCTTTCTACCTGAAAATAAACCCTTTTTTGATGCTTTTTGGAGGGAAGAAGGCGGGATATTTGGGGTTAAGTGACTTGCCCAAGGTCACACAGCTAGTAAGTGTCAGGATTTGAACTCAGGTCTTCCAGATTCCAGGGCTGGTGCCCTACTCGCTGTACCACCTAGCCACCCAACATTTCATTTCTTAATTTTTAATTATTACCTGAAACTAATTAGTTTTCAATTTGGTAAGTTTGAAAGTGTAAAACCTGAATCACCTGGCTTCCTTTGAGGAAATGATTCAAGTATGCCCCTTTTCGTGAGCATATTCTTTGATGTTTTGCTTTATCCTTTTGAGATTTGTTATGTTGGGGTTTCAGCTGAGGTTGTTTACTCTTGGGAATGTCTCATTCCAATTTTGGATTTCTTGTAACTCCAGAATCTTCCCAGGATGTTCTTAGAATCAAAGGGGTTTGGTTTTTTTTGGTTTTTCTTCTTCCATGCAAGATTTGTTCTTTGATATTGTCATTGCAAAGTTGAACTATGTTTCTTGACAATTTAAACTCGAGGTTTATTTCTGCTGATGTCTTAAGGATTTCCTTTACCCAAGCTTAGCCATCTGCTTCCAGTAGGTCTGGGTGGGGTTTCTGTATAATTTCTTGGAGTATGGCATTAATTTCTTCTTTTCATGATATTTTTCAGGAAGACCTCCAACCATAGATTAATTCTCTGCAGCCTATCTTCAACTTCAGTATTATTACTTGTAGAGCCCTTTTGTTCCATTCTTTTTTTAAAAAAAATAATTTTTTTCCTTCCTTGTCTTCTCTTTTTGATATTACTTTTTTATTTTCTTTTTTTCCCTGCTAGAATCTACTGATAGGAAAAGTCATTCTATCTTTTGTTCGAAGATCTTTAGTCTCTGGTTAAACTCTGATTTTCACTTTAAGAATTTCTGTTCCAGCAGCAGCTAGGTGGCACTACAGTGAATAAAGCACCAGCCCTAAAGTCAGGAGGACCTGAGCTCAAATATGACCTCAGACACTTGACACTTACTAGCTGTGTGATCTTGGGCAAGTCACTTAACCCCAATTATTGCCTTGCCTTCCCCCTCCAAGAGAGGAGGGGAAGGAAGGAAGGAAGGAAGAAAGGGAGGGAGGGAGGGAGGGAGGGAGGAAGAGAAGAAGGAAGAAAGGAATTCTTATTCCAGTCCTTACTTCCTTGATCTCTTGTCATTTCTTTGATTGCTCTTCTGAACCAATCTGGAGGTTCCTGAAGTCATTCTACTAGAGTGTCCAGACCAATGGGATGGTGAGTTGGTCTTCTTGCCATTGCAGTCTTCTGGATTTGGAGACTTTTAAACTTGTATTATTTGACATAGTTGACAGAAAACTGCCCCTATCGGATCTCTAGCTCTTAGTTTTCCTTCATCACCATTTTATGGAGGAGGAAACTGAAGCTTAGGACTTTAAATGATTTGCTGAAACATCACAAGGTTATGCTACTGTATAACAAAGCTATGGGACTTTAGATAAGTCATAAGCCTCAGTTTCTTCTTCTATAAAATGAGAGAATTGACCTACAAGTTCTCTTATTTCCCTTCTAACTCTAAATACTCATAATCCATGAACCTAGGGAGGAATCCAAGACCTCAAGGGGGAGGTTTGATTTGGATTGAGCAAGTGAAGGAATTTTTCCTTCATCCTTGCCTTTGCTTCTTCTGTCATTCGACAAACATGTTTCAAGCTTCATCAATGTGTATAGTTCACTCTGCCAGGCACTCTATAGGATCAAAAGAAGATTAAGATGTTGTTCTGGTCCCCTAAGGGATTTCCAGTCTAGTTGTGGAGAGTTGGTTAGACCTTCTATCCCACTCCCTTGATCAGTGCAGATTGGCTACTCTTCTTCAATTTATAGTCTTGGAAATTTGCCTGGAGGATACCCAGAGGTTTCCCAGGCTCACAAAACCAATATGTGTCTGAGGCAGGACATCAAGGCAGGTTTTTTGACTCTGAGGCCATCCATAATCTATTGAACCACCCAGCTTCTCTTAGCTGGGGCAATAGGACATTATTTGGGGAGGGAAGAAGCAGACACATTGAATCACAGATTGTCAGAGCTAAAAAGAACCTTGGAGACCACATACTCAACCCTTTCCTTCTGAGAGGGGAATACTTGAGGTCCCAGGAAGGTATGTGCTTTGCCTGAGGTCATACAACTGCAAATGTCTAAACAAGGACCCAAAGTCAGACCTTGAAGGTTGGGTAGATGATATCTAAGGAGTATCCCTTTAGTTCTGGTATCCTCTGGGCTCCTTTCCATTCTATGCAGCTTTCTCCCTTGACAGATCTAGAAATGTTTATTAATTATAAGTTGTTCTTATTTTTCAGTTGTGTCTGACTCTGTGACCCCATTTAAGGTTTTCTTGGTAAAGATCCTGGAGCAGTTTGCCATTTCCTTCTCCAGCTCATTTTATATATGAGGAAACTGAGATCAACAGGGTGAAGTGACTTGCCTAGGGTCACATAGCTAGGAAGTATCGGAGGTTGGATTTGAACTCAGGTCTTCCTTACCCTAGGCTTGGCACACTATTTACTATGGCACCACCTAGCTGCCCAAATTATAAGTTAGTATGACCAAAAAAGGTCACTAAGCAAAAGAAATGTCATGAGATGTAGAGGAATCCCCCTTCCCATGATGGATGGAGGTCTGGTGTTTAGCATTTATGGAAGGCCATGACCCTTCTCCCTCTCCCCTCATGAGTGAAGGTCCCATATATAGCATTTATAGGATATCATGACCCTTTCAAAAGCCCAACACCCCCATGGGTGTAGGTCCTGTGGTGTGTTGCGTTTATGGGAGGTCATGAATAAAGACTGCCACAGAGTGAGCACATGTGGATTGGGCTGGGAGCTATACTCTTGGGTCTGGAAAGAAGAGAAGCAGGGATGAAAATAGCTAAGACAAATGAATGAAACAAGAATTTATGAACAGAGTGGTACCTAAGATCCAATAGTCATTCAGGGCCCAGATGCCATAGGAGCAAGGAGAGGGAGGAGATAGCATTTCTAGAAGGTACCCCAAAGATCTGAGGCTCTTTTCTGTACAAATTGGTCCATAATGTTCCCCAGATCCCCAAGAAAAGGTGTCAAACTTCCCCTCTTCATCCTCCATCCTGCCCCTTTTGTCATTTCTTCAACATCAAAACACTACAACCTTAGTCTGTCTCTTATCATCTCTTGCCTTTTCAATAGCCTCTTCTTTGGTTTCTCTCCCTCCAATATTTTGTCTCCAAACCATCGTTTATACAACTGCCCAAGTGATATTCTTAAAGTCCATATCTGACTGAGTCACTCCTCTGCTTAGGAAACTCCAATAGCTCCCTGTTATCTCTAAGACCAATGACAAATTCCTCTGGTTTGACATTTAAAGCCATTCACAGATTGGCTTCAACCTTTCTTTGCAGCCTTACTAGCCATCACTCCCATTCCCATGCTTTGAAATCTCACCAGACTAATGTGCTTACCGTTCTTACACAGGACACTATCTCCTGTCTCTGGACTTTTGTTCAAGCGGCTCCCCATGCCTGGAATATACTCCCTGCTCTCGCCCATCTTTGAGAATTCCCTGGTTCCTTCAAAGTTTGGCTCAATTGACACCTCCTCCATGAGATCTTTCCAGCCCAGTGCTCCCCTGCCCCCAAAGAACTTGTACTTAACTCCCTCTCCTTCTATGGGTGCTATGGTTTTTGGAGGTCAGGATGTATAGGTTTCACCTATACCCTTCCTCAACAGGCTTCAGGCCTCCCCGGCTCCATTCCGGGAGAAACAGCTGCACAGAAAACTCAGGACTCAGGACTTGCTTCTAGCTGCATTCTCTAAGCCTGGCGGGGCTGGAACTCCCTCTGCCTCCGGGTAGCCTGTATTTAAGTCCTTTCTCCAGGGCCCCTTAGAGCCCCTCCCCTGGCCATGCCCTCGCCACAGCGAGCCAATCATGCATCACCCCGAAGGTGGAGAGATTATCCCGTTTATCGCAAACAGGTGCAACCTTCGCATTCCGCCCCCAGGTGATCACGAGCACTCCTGTTAGCTGAGGACCGGTTCAACCCATTACCAACAAGAGACCCAACATATGGGGTGTGCACCTGTTGTCTCTTGGAGGGCAGGAACCCATTTAATTCTTGTCTTTGTACCCTCAACATCCAACACAGAGCCTGACACATTATCATCATTGAATAATTCCTTGTTGACTTGTAGTTGACCTGCAAAGGAAGCTGAAAAAGGTTAACTTCCAAATTGAGGTGTCCAAAATGGCAGCTACTGGAAGGGTGCCCTGAGCCAGCCATCCTGGGGGGTAAGCACAGGATGGGAAGGCTGAAAACAATGGTAGTCCCATGAGCAGCCTACTGGCAAGGTGGTTTTCAGTACCCCCCCACCACACACACACACACACACACACACACACACAATTTCCTGATGGGATATTCATCTTCTTCCTGCTTTTACTGAGCTTTCTACAGCTCAGAGTCTTCTTTATTTGAGGTGGGTCAGATAATTATCCCTGTGCTACTTTATACTCTGCTATTTCTTCAGATTTCTCTAATTCCATCATTTTAAAGAGAAGGAAACAGAATCAGGAGGGCCCTCAGAACATAGGCTATTGACATTCTAAGTTTTTTCAGTTCTAACATTCTATGCTCCATGTTTTAAGGCCCTTCCCAGCTCTGATATTTTTGTGTTCTAAGATCCTTCCCAGCTCTGCCATTCTCTATTCTCAGGCCCCTCCGAGATCTGACACTCCCTGTTCTAGTTTCTGAGGTAACCCTCCTAGCCCTGACCTTCTGTGTTCCAAGGACTCTGTCACATCTGACATTTTGTGGGCTTCATTTTTGTCTCTTACCAGGCTGAGGTTTGGGGCTGGCCTCCCCACAGCCCTTGGCCAGTTGTGTGGCCTTCTCTCTTTAGGCCTAGGATGGAGCTCATAATACTGCTATTTTCTCTAGCTGTCCCCATTCTTGAGGCTTTCTGGGGCCAGTCAGATTACCCACCACTGATCTAGGCCTTGGAGGTGATGTCCAAGGCCATTGTACGAGGGGATCCTGTGGACTGAAAGCCCTTTGACCATCACCCTGAGTAACTTGTCTATAAGCCAGGTTAAGGATAACTGATGGACTCCTAGAAAAAATATGTAAGAGAAGAACCTTTAATGCCTAGAGCCCCTGGCATTCCCTTAATAGCTGGCAGAGCTCCATGCATGCCCCCAGGAAGCTTGTCAATGCCCAGAAGATGGCTTGCCCTGCATTTACCCATCCCATTTGTGTCCTTTTTGTGCCAGAATGTTTTGGCTATGTTTTAGGATTACTTGGGCCCATCATGGCTAATGATGCATGACTAGAGGACTGTCATATTTGGAGCAAGGCCTGATATCTTGTGATTGTCACAAACTAAGGGTCTGCTTCTGTAGTTGCTTCAAACAGCCTCACCTCAAGGGGTCAGTACTTGAGAATACTTCCTTTATCCAGGTCCTTGCTAGGGAGGTAATGTGAATGTGAATTCAAAAATGTTTTCATTTGCTCATAGTGACTGATCTCTTTAAACATACTCATGAGAAAATTAAAGACTAACCTGTTTCTTCCCTTATTCCTTTGGGATTTGACAGCCACAGGATAAGCCCTGAGAGCTCATCATCTAACTTCTCTCTCCCACAGATGACAGCCAGCCCTTTGTACAAAGATACTATGACAAGCCAGAGTTGATCACCGTGTTTTCTGGAGCACAGGAGGTGATTGTGCCCTGCCGAGTCACTTCCCCTGACCTAAATGTCAAGCTGGATCTGGTAAGTGACTCCTTTGGGATCTCAGAGAGCCTTATTTAGAGCTTAGATCTAACGTGTCTTGATATATGGAGGGAAGATGTGGGAGACAGGATTATTTTGTTTCTTTTCCAACTTTCCCTGGAGTGCTCTTAAGAGGGTCATTGACACCACAAGCCTCACCTGACCATCCAATCCATGTCTAGTCCATTTGATTAGCTTCCTTCAGATACTATGCAAGAAAGCCATGTTATTGAGCCAGCCCAAATCCCTTCTGACATAACCTCCATAGGGAAATGCAAGGGAGTAGCATTTTGACAGGCCTACCCAAACTTGGCAGGGACATCTGTTTTTGAGGATCAACAACAGCAATAATAGCAACCTGTTGTTAGGTCATTTTTCAATCATGTCTGACTCTTTGTGACCCCATTTGGGGTTTTCTTGGCAGAGATAATGGATTGGTTTGTCATTTCCTTCTTCAGCTCATTTTACATATGAGGAAACTGAGGCCAACAGGGTAAAGTGACTTGCCCAGGGTCACATAGCTAGTAAGGGTCTGAAGCCATATTTGAGCTCAGGTCTTCCTAATTCCAGGCCCAGAGCTCTATCCACTGTGCCACCTAGCTGCCCCCTATAATAGCAACCAGCTCTCATTTATCTACAGTTTTAAAATTTACCCATAACAGTTTTGTGAAGAAGGCAGTGTAAGTGTTATCACCTGCATTTTTACAAAGGAACAGATAAACTGAGGCTCAGAGAATAGAAATTACTTGCCCAAGGTCATCCAACAACAACAAAAAATCAATTCCAAGATTTGAACCTAGGTCCCCCAATACCAACTCTGATTTTTTTCCCCTAATATTTTTTGTTTATTAGAGGCAGCTAGGCATCACTGTGACCAGAGCACTGGGCTAGGAGTCAGAAAGACCTAAATTGAAATCTAGCCTCAGATACTTACTGTATGACCTTGGGCAATTCACCTAACCTCTGTTAGGTGAACCTCACCCAGTGAGGATTAAATGAGATAACATTTGTAAAAAGTGCTTAGCACAGTGCCGGGCACATAGAAAGTGACTAATAAATGCTTATTTGCTCCTCCTTCCCTCATTCCAACATACCATGCTCTCAAGGTATTTTGGTCCTCCTTGTATAACTGAAGATGTGTACACCTTCCTTGTTCCTAATGGTCTGTAACTCTCACAGTTGAGGTTGGTTTTAAATACTTCCAAAGGCCAAAAAATTCCTAATTCCAAAACATAATCCCCATGGGCCTTATCTGGGCAGGCCCAGGCCACCTTGGCAAATTGTCCTTCGTCCTCCTGCCTATGAATAGTCAGCTACTGGGGAAAGAAACTCACATTTCTATTGCAGCATTATTCCATTTTCCTGCTGAAGAAACTGAGGCTTGAGAGGTCATAGGATCATTTGTTTTCAAGCTAGATGGACCTTCCAGAGGAGCTAGTCCAATCTCCTGTGCCTTGTCCAAAGTCACAGCTAATCTAGTCCAAGCTCCTCATTTCACATAGATGGAAACTGAGACTTTGATAGTCAAAGTGACTTGCTAAGGCTATAAGTCTCAGAGTTGGAACTTGAACCTAGGTCTTCTGGCTCTTCCTATCTTACCAGAGTGTTGCTTAAGAATGGCCCCTGAAGACTTCTATGAACTGATACAAAGTAGAATAAGCAGAACCAGGAAAATAATATTCAGTCTGATTCCAACTACATAAATGGAAGAATTTGAAAAATAAACCCAAAATTCCAAACTGAATACTGTGTAATCAAAATGACCAAGCTAGGATCCAAAAAGGAGGGAGAAAATTGGGCCTCCCTTCCATCTTTGGAGAGGTGGAGGACTATGGGCATGGAAGAGTACATATACTCTCAAATGTGACTGCTGTGTGGGTTGGTTTTGATAGATTGGTTTTCCCCCCTCTTTCTTTTATTTCTTTGTTATCAGGTTGGCTTGTCAGCAGGGAAGAGAAGGAAAAGGCATATATTTGGAAATGAGGATGATGTGAAAACAAAAGATATTAATTAAAGTGAGATTTAAAAAACTGGCTCCCTAAGATATTTCTACTTCTATCAGGAGGAGCTGTCTCAAAAGGAAAAAGGAAGGTGCCCCTGTGTTTGGGGGACCCAACTTCAAATAACAGGGCTGGTGAGGGAACGCAGGATGCAGTCAGCAGCAGAGGTATGCACCCAGCTGGCCCCTTCCACCAGCCTCCATCCCCTCCTAATGAGGGCGGGCCGGCCAGCCGCACCCAGCCAGCCTCGGTGACTGCTTGGAGCCTCCATGTCTCCTTCCCATGCCAAGAGGAAGCTCCAGGCAAGGAAGGGACCCAGCTAATTTCGAACATCCTTTTTCCCAAATTAAACAGCTGCCAGCAGCCAAATTTCACCTTGAAAGGACAAAAGGGGTGGGGTGGGAAGGGGGACATCCTTGCTTGTCTTTCCCAATGCACTAACCTTCTAAGAAGAAGGCAAAAGCCAAACATTTCCCAAGCAGCCAGAACAGACTGAGTATAAGTGATGCTCAGAGCCTTGGGTTCTGGAAGGATGGAGCCCAAGCGACTTTGGGTTCCAGGAATGTTAGAACTGGGAGGGGCCTTAGGACAGAGAATGTCAGAGCAAGGAGGGTCCTTAGAACAAGGAATGTCAGAGCTGGGAGGACCCTTAGGACCAGGAATGTTAGAACTGGGAGTGACTTTAGAACCCAGAATGTCAGAACCAGGAGACCTCAGGGCTCCTGTAATCTAGGCCTCTCATTTCTCAGAGGAGGAAGGTCAGGATATTTTTCCTCCTGACCGAGAATAATCACATCTTTTGCACCATCTCCTAGTTCTATCAGGATGATGACCAGGTTCTAGTAGAGTTTCTTTCTCTAACTTCTGCCTCACTGGCTTTATCTTCCTTATATGTGAAAGGGTGGGGTGGGGCAAGACTGGACTGGATAAATTAACCCATCAAGCATTTATTAAGCTCCTTCCAGGTACCTAGTTTAGTGCCAGAGACAAAAATGAAAATCCCCAACCTCAAGGAGTTTCCCTTTTCTAGATCTCAAAGTACCCTCTCAGAATTAATTGTATAGACAAATATGTACAATAAACAGTAAAAATGGCATCTAAGCAAAAGGCTGAAGCAGAAGAGGTCACATTTTATGAAGGCTTCTCTGCTAATAGAGCAGTTAGGTGGTGCTATAGTTGATAGAGCTCTTGATCCTAGAGTCAGGAAAACATGACTTCAATCTGGCCTCAGACATTTCCTAGCTGTGTGACCCTGGACTAGTCATTTGACCCTGTTTGCCTCAGTTTTCTCATCTGTTAGATGAGCTGGAGAAGGAAAAGGCAAAGCACTCCAGTATTTCTGCCGAGAAAACCCCAAATAGGCCCACAGAGAGTCAGACAGGACTGAAACAACTGAACAAGAATCTCTGCTAATAGCAGCAAATGACCATAGAAAGGCAGTGAACTTTACAAGGCATCACCTCATGTCTATTCTATTCTATACATGTCTTAGGTTTCTATGGGTTCTATATGTATCCATTCTCTATATGCCTTATGTGTCTTGTGTTCTATGTGTGTCTCTTCTATGTGTCAGTGTTTATATACATGTCTATTCTATGTGCCTTATGTTTCTGTATGTTCTACATGTGCCACATGTTTTCTATATGATCTACATTTGTCAGCATGTTCACACGTATATTGTCTGCCCTGTTGGAATGAAAGCCCCTCAAGGCCAGGGACTAGTTCACCTGTGTCTTTGTATGAATGCTTGCTAATTGGTTGGTTGAAGGGATTGAATTAGAGCCAGTGGGGGGTCCATGTCCACTTCGTTAAATGAACATAAACAAATGCTATCTCTGTTGTATTGTAGTTGTACTGCTTTTGCTAACTATTTTCCCATGACATTTTAATCTGGTTCTGGTCACACTTAGGAATTTTGCAGTGCCTGCTTCAGTTTTGACCCCTTTGAGCTAGATGACCTCCAAGTTACCTTCCAGCTCAAGAGCTATGAACCTGTGATCTATAAGATGCTCTTGAAGGTCCTATCAGAGGAACAAAGGCACTGGAGGCAGGCCTCGCTCCCAGGGCCTCCGCCTCCATAGCCTTTCTCCTCCATGGTGTTGGCTCTCCCACCATTCTTATTCTGTGTAGCTTGGTTTATGCTGGATCTTTTCATCTGTCTCTTCCTACAGTTCTACCCTGGCAAGTTCAACTACACACGCAAGGACTGGAACCCTCAAAAAGGCTTCACGGTCATCCGCCCATCCTTCCAGTTCTTCAGCAGTCTGCTCCAGTGTGTGACGAAAGTCAATGGGAAGACCTATGTCTCCCTCTACCTGCCCCAGAAACTGGGTGAGTAGGCCTTAGCACACATGGAGCACCACCTGGAATGAGTTCTTCATGTGCCCTTACACTTCAATCATAGGGTGTACATTACGTTAGAAGAGAGCAATTCCCTTGGTAGTTTGGCTGCTTCTAGGTATTTGGGGGTAACAGCATGACATAGAGTACTTGAGTTGGAATGACCCCCATTCAAGTTCTCCTGCTGCTGCTAATCATACTAGCTGCCACATGACCCTGGACAAATCATTTACCCTTCAATTTCATGTCCATCTGAGAACCCGATAAAGGAACTGCAGAATTTCTGACAACTTAGAGAAACCTATGCCCTGGGAAACAGGAAACAGAGATCTGTTTGCCCCCTCCAACTTAGCCATGAGGAAACAGGAGGGATTGAGGTTTTATAAAAATATGAGCTTCCTAATAAAGTTATTAAACACTATAAAAGAAGGTCCCAGAATCCAGTCCTGACCTGAGCATGAATCTTCTCCACAATCCTGACTACCTCTGCTAATGGGGAGCTCACTCTTCCCTGGGGTAGCTGCTTCCAGTTCGAGAACTTCTAGCTGTTATGAGATTTTCCCCTATGTCAAGCTGAAATCCGCTTGTCTTGTAATTCTCATCTCTCATTCCTAGCAGCCTCTCAACTCCCAGACCCTATGCCCTGTTGAGTTCCCAGAAATTTCAGGAACGATCAAAGATCAGACTTCTTGGTAACAAAAGTTCATAGGACCCCTCTTCTTAACCATTAAGACCATTAAGTTTAAGCCCCTCCTTTTACAAATGTAGAAACTGAAGCTTGTACTGGTTAAGTGACTTGCCTAGGTTCACACAGCTAGTGAGTATGTGAGGCAGGATCCACACCCAGAACTTCCTGGCTCCCATGTTTGGTACCCTCTCCACCTTATTAAGCTGCCTCCATGGGAGACAATGTTCTCTACTCAACCTGTAGAATTCCTACTCTTCCTTTAGTCCAACTCTGATGCCACCACCTGCAGAGTGGCCACCCTGATTTTCCCAGTTACCACTTGGACTACACGTACTTTTTAGTACCTGTCATGTTCTTATATAATATTGTGTATTATTCATGTTTGGATCTAAACCTAATTAGGTACTACTTTGTGGTTTTTCCCTTCCCCCAATGGCCATCATGGGGCTCTGCACACAGTAGGCACTTCGTAGATATTTGTTGGATGGAATTGAAGGCTACAGTAATGCTCCAGAATCCCCTCCTCATCCACCCCAGTGGTGTATTTGTAACCTTGGCTGGGGGTGGGGGTGGTGCCATGTGGTTGGCTACAAATGGCTTTGAAAGTTCTTTCTCAGCCCTCTGGAGTCATTGCAGTGTCTGTCATTCCACATTTCCATCGGTGATGGGATGTGGATAAGGAATCAGTTGGGTTCCTTTCTTTCTCACCTCTCTTCCTTTCCAGTTGGATGAGCTCATGGATTTTTCCCCGGCCAGGAGAGAGTTAGAGTCTCTATTCTCTCTTCCAGAAACCAAAAAAGAGAATATCTCTATCAGAGTCAATCACCAAAAACTGCTCGCAGGAGAAACCCTGAGCCTGACCTGCACTGCCGAGACCACGTTCAATGGACGCATCAGGCTTGACTGGGAGTACAAAAGGAAAGGGGTGAGACCTCCAGTCCAGGTTCCCTCCCTCTGCCAGCCATCAGTGCTGCATGCTCTAGAACATAGGTTCCCAAAGTGAATGATACCACCCCTGAGGGGTCACTGGAATGATCCAGGGGGGCAGTAGTAGCCTCTGGTGCAATTAGGGGGTGTTGAATAAAAATAATGGTTGACCTAACCCCCCCAGGGGGGTGCTGAGTAATTTTTAAGGGGGTGGTAGGCCAAATAAGTTTGGGAGTCTCTGCATCTAGAGCCTCCTCTGACTCTAGCTATTTATGTGTGTGCTGGGTTCTGGCATTTGACTGTCTAGAGTCTGAGGTCCCTTCCAGCTCAAACCCTGTACTCTGAAGGCCCTCCTGGCTTGAGTATTCTCTGGGCTATGTTCTAAGGCAGCGGTTCTCAACCTGTTGGTTGCAACCCCTTTGGGGGTCAAACGACCCGGTCACAGGGGTCACCTAAGATCATCAGAAAACACATATTTCTGATGGTCTTAGTAACCGAGACACTGCTCCTCTATCCATCTCCAGGCAGATTCGCCCATGTGCAGATATGCCCACATATGAGTATGAAAGGATCACTGCATTAGGAAGGTTGAGAACCACTGTTCTAAGGTCTCTAGTTCTGATAATTCTCTGTTCTAAGGTTCTCTCAGCTGTGGCACTCTGTGTTCTGAAGTCCTTCCCAGCTCTGATATTCTGGATTCTAAATCTTCTCCATGTTCTAAAGTCTCACCAGCTGGCCAGTGTTGTAGTTGTTTCCTACCATTTAGGCCATGGCTAGCTGTTAGCCATGACTGGGCTCCTGTTCCAAGGAGTTTATGCTATAGAATAGCTTGGCAAGGCTGCAGAATTCGCCCACTTTAATGTTAATGGGTTTTAAGATCTCCCCACCCCCATTAATAGGCCTCAAGTGGAGCCCATTAAGGGAAGCTTGCTTAGGGGAGGCTTGCTTGTAGGAAGGCTTTCACACCTTTTGCTCATTTCTATATTAGACACTGAGTCACAAGGGTTGGAATGCCCTCCAGCTCTGAGAAGTGTATATATACACTCTGAGTTAATATTTTGCTTTAGGGGCTCACTTATGAGAATAATCTTGTGATTCCCTGGTTGGGATTCCAAGGGGCCGTATATTCAGAGCTCCCTGACTGCTCAGATGTAAAGGCTCTCTCCATCCAGGGATGTATGTAAAGTATATAGCACTATTGCTTTGATTCAGGCAATCAGAGCCCTGTCTGTTGGTCTTTATTTCTCTGTGTTTTCTCTGAAGTTCAGGGTGCTGACCTTTCCCCTGAGTTAGTAAATGTGATTTAAAAAGATTGTTGCCAGGGGCGGCTAGGTGGTGCAGTGAATAGAGCACCGGCCCTGGAGTCAGGAGGACCTGAGTTCAAATCCGGCCTCAGACACTTAACACCAAAACTAGCCGTGTAACCTTGGGCAAGTTACTTAACCCCAATTGCCCTCAAAAAAAAAAAGATTGTTGCCCCATGAACAGCTAGCTTTCCTAGTAAAGCAGATCCAAGGACCTGTGCTAGCAGCCATCCTGGGGATGCCAGTGTGGTTGCCACTACACCCACACCAGCAGTCATTTTCCTGTGACTGTGGCTTTTGGGTCTCGCTCTTGGGCATTCATTTCCCCAAGTGTAAGCCCTTTCTTTTTAATGAGAGCCTGTCCTAAGCAAAATGGTACCATAGGTGAGGCAACCTCTTTATCTCCTCAACTCAAAAAGAATTCTGATTTGTAGGTTTTGGGAATTTAGAGGGGAAGGGCCCTAAGACAGGACACTCAACCTGAACTCAAGTTCACCTCTGACACTCATTAGTTCTATCACATGGGTCATGTGTGGCTATCGTCAGTCAGGAAACCTGCATTCCCAACCTCATTCTTCCTCTAGCCGAGGGCAGCATGCCTCTTTGTGCTAAAGCCTACCTGATGTGTATCTCCCATTCTAGGCCCTGATCACCTTTCACAAAGAGACTCCTATTGGGTTCCAGTTGTTCCATGGGCAGGAGACCCCTGAGAATGGGCCTGAGCCATAGTCATGTCTGTGCCCTCCCCAAGGCTAGCTCAGGTCTGGGTCCATGGGAGGAGCTCAGCAGACACTTCATGGGGCCTGGAAGGGTTCACTCAGCTTTGACTGTGCTCTTGCCCATCTCACAGAACAAAGCAAATCCCAGGTGCTGTGACGTTAAGCGGAACATAGACCAAAGGACCCCTGTGTACAAAAGCTACAGTAACCTGACCATCTGGAATGTGACCATGGAGGACAATGGACTCTACCGATGTCAGGAAGGCAATGGATCAAGCCTTCAGGCCAGCATCAACATCACTGTGCTGGGTAGGCCACAATCTTCATTTAGTGTTCTACAGGCCTCCTATGTCTGACATTCCCTGTTCTAAGGCCCCTCCCAGCTCTGACATTCCCTGTTTTAAAGGTCTTCCAAGCTCTGACCTTCTCTGAGCTACTCCACTGTAGAAATGCTCTGGTGCCTTTGAAACCTTTAACAAATAAAAGCCTGCTCTTACCTCTCTACAGTAGAGGTGTCTCCTGACTGGTACAGTCCCCAGCAGTTCAAAGTGCAGTCAGAGCCATACAAACATGAAAGAACATAGATAATGTGATTATGTAGTTTTCAAAGTCAATATGCACCTGCAGGGATCTTTGCATGTAGTTGAGTGGCCCTATCTCTACTTGAGTTGGACACCACTGGACTACATTGCCAGATGCCGTGTCCTACTCTTTCCCCCTTCACTGCTGTTCTTTTGGAAAAATGTCAGTTGCCTTGTCCTGTCCATTGGGCCTCCACAATATGTCTCCCATCCTTCCTCCCCTTCTCTCCTTTATCATGCCCACCTTTCCAGTGTAGCCCCTCATCACCTCTCACCTCAGTCAGGTAGCTAGCATTTACTAAGCCCCTATTGTGTTCCAGACACTGTGCAAAGTCCTGGGAATACAAAGAGAGCCAAAAGCTAGTCCTTGCTTTTAAGTCCAATAGGGGAGCCAACCTGTAAACAACTATGCCCAAGCCAGCTCCATATGGGATCAACTGGGGTTCACCAGGAGGGAAGGCCTGAAGATCAGAGAGAATGGACTGGGCCAGGCTTCCTGGAGAAGGTGCATCTGGAAGTAAGACCTGAAGGGGACCAGGGAAGCCAGGACAATGCACCAGCCTCCTGATTGGCCCCCCTGCTTCCAGGTTCTTGCAAGATTCCTGCCCCCAGCAGCTCTAGAGCTTTTCTCTACAAACTTCTCTCATTGACATTTCAGACCTTTCACCCTCTGGCCCCAGTGTTCCTTTTCAGGCCTATTGCAGATTTTGTTGTTGTCATTCAGTTGTTTCAGCCATGTCTGATTCTCTGTGACCCCATTTGGGGATTTCCTGGTAAAGATACTGGAGTGGTTTGCCATTTCCTTCTCCAGCTCATTTGACAGATGAGGAAACTGAGGCAAACTGGGTGAAGTGATTTGCCCAGGGTCACACAGCTCGTTAGTGTCTGAGGCTGTATTTGAACTCTCAAAGATGAGTCTTCCTGACTCCAGGCCCAGTGCTCTCCACAAACGCTGCATTCCAGTCTAACTGGCCTACTTGATAGTTTTCATACAGTATTTCATTTCCTCTCTCCATGAGTTTTCTCAGGCTGTGCCCCATGACTGAAATGTTCCTTCTCCTCACCTTCCCCTCTTCCCCTCAAGATTCAGCCCAAGTGCCCCCCTATACAAGAACCATCCTTATATTCCCAGATCCTACTGCCCTCCCATGCATAATGACTTTGAATGTGTTTATGATTCATTTTTCTGTGTATATGTTCCTCCCTGAATAGACAGGGGCATTTTTGTTAGCCTGGCATGCAGTAGGTGCTTAATAAATGCTTGTTGAAGGAGTTGTCATTATTATTTCATTGAAATTCACAAGACCCACAAGGGCATAGTTTATGCGTGGATGTCCTCCTAAGCCTTATTTCTTCTCACATTCTGTTTCCAGAGAAAGCATATATCAATGTGACCTACAGACGGAACACTGTCTATGAGACCACTGCTGGCCATGGTACCCAGAAGCTGTCTGTGAGAGTGGATGCCTTCCCTAGGCCTAATGTCACCTGGTGAGTTAGCTCTCCTCTCCCTTCCCCTCCCTTCTCCTCCCCTCCCCTCCTCTACCTTCCCCTCCTCTTCCTTCCCCTCCCCTCCTCTCTCTTCCCCTCCCCTCCCCTCCTCTCCCTTCCCCTCCCTTCCCCTCCCTTCCCCTCCTCTCCCTTCCCCTCCCTTCCCCTCCCCTCCCCTCCTCTCCCTTCCCCTCCCTTCCCCTCCCTTCCCCTCCTCTCCCTTCCCCTCCTCTCCTCTCCCCTCCTCTTCCCTCCTCTCCTCTCCAAGTCTCTCTCTCAACCCAGATCCTCAGGAAGGACGAATCTTGCCAAACTGGGCCAGAGAGATCACTGTGTGTTTCTGTGACCCATATGTTGAATGTGACTATCTGGGTTCAGGACATCCCTTCCCTAATAGGATATAAGCTCCTGGAGAGGAGGGCCTGCTTCACTTGTGTCTTTGTACCCAGTGCCTACCCCATGAAGGGCTAATAAATCCTCATTAAATAAAATACACTGGAGAAGGCAATAGCCAAAGCACTCCAGTCTCTTTGCCAAGAAAACTCCAAATGGGGTCACGGAGAGTCAGACATGACTGAAAAATGACTGAACAACAGCACAAAAATGAATACACTGGCTGTTCTAGGGCCTTTATTGTTAACACCTGGAGCTGTTCTGCTTTCCTATCAATGGGAAAGCTTGCAAAGTGATCTCGTCCCTTTTCTTGTGGCAAATCATGAAGAGCTCAGACACCCAAGGGAATGTATAACTGCTGTCTAAAGTTATAATAAGGTGTCTAAAGAGCCCCCTTGTAACTGCCCATTCCTCTGCCCTTCCTGACAGGTACAAGGATGGCCAGCTGATCCCAGAAAACCTCACATACCATTCCGACCCATTACGGTACAGACTTACCATCACTGATGTGAAAGTGAAGCATTCTGGGAATTATACCATTGTCCTGAGCAACACCCAGCACGGCCTCTATGAAAACCGAACCATCCAACTACTTGTCTATGGTGAGTTGCTGGATTTGGGGGCCTTCTTCCTAACTTTATCCCCTCTTTCATCACTGCTCCCTGTGATTACATCTGTAAGTCAAGGAAAGGGAGAAGCTGGTTAATTTGAAAAGTGACTCAAAATGGCCCTGTCATTGCCCCACCACCTCATGGGAGCTCTCTGTCAGACTTCAGATGAAGCTCTTCAGAGGGTGATTCATTCATATGTTCATGGTTCTAGAGTTAGAGGGACCTATAGAGGCTGTCTAGTTAAACACTTTTGTTTTACAGATAAGGAAACTGAAGAAGCCTAGGGAGTGAAGTGATTTGCCCTGTTACTATTGAAGGGGCCATTAATCTCCCAGGCACCCAGGCTCCCAATCTCCCCGTCATCCTTGACTCGTCACTCCACAGATCCATTGCCTCATCTTATCCTTTCTGTCTTTCCAACATTTCTCCTATGTGGCCCCAGTCCATTCACACAGTCACCACTCACCTCTTGTCTAGACCATTCCTATTGTCTTTGAGTTCAACACTAAGCAGTGTGAGCTCAGGAGCTTCACTCCGCCTAGCCTCAGTTTCCTCATCTGTCAAATGGAGATAATACAGTTATTCCTTCCACATCATGGCCATCCCCATCCATGTTTCCATATATCATGGGTTAGTATAAGAAATTAAGTGGGAATTTTGGAGGAGTTTTACAGAAGGTATAGATGGCGTGTGAAGGCCAGCAGATGACACAGAAAAAGTTTAGAAACTATATGTGTAATATTATATAAGGCCAATATAGTTTATCTTTTAATAACTTAATAATTCAGACTTCTTCAGTACAAAGATAGGGTCAAAAATTTTACATGGATTTTGCAGTTTGCGGGGGCACCATTTCCCTTACGTAACCCCACAACGTGGAGGGGATAGCTGTCATATCTGTACCACCTTCATCATTGAAAGGAAGGTGCTTTGTGGACTGTGAAGTTCTTTGGGGCCTAATGGATGGAGTACCTGTTTTGACACTTGGTCCTCATCGCATGTAGCCCATAACACTCCAGGAGTGCAGGCCAAACCATATTAAAATGTAACTGGGAACTATTTAACAACAGAAATAAAAATAAAACAGGGCAGGGATAGGGAACCTGCAGCCTCGAGGCTACCTGTGGCCTTCTAGGTTTGTGAGCGACGCCTTTTAACAGTCTAAATTTTACAGAATAAAGCTTTTTATGAAGGGGATTTGTTCTGTGCAGTTTGGATTCAGTCAGAGGGCCGCCCTTGAGGACCTAGAGGGCCCCATGTGTCCTCAAGGCCTCAGATTCCCTACTCCTGCATAGAACTTTGTTCATTTTGAAAAAATGTTGGTAATGTTAAAATGTGGTTTTCTGAGGTCCACTGTTTCAAGCTGAGTGAGACAGCCCAGCTCTGGGTAGCTGTGTAATGTTCTATCTTCCAGAGAAAGTGTTAACCTGCATTGGTAGAAAGAATTTCCTCCCCACGGAATTCTGGGTCTATACCTGAAATCACAGGTATAGGCTCTGTCTCTGTTGTTATTGCTGTGATGATCATTGAATCCCAGCTTGTCACACAGGGTCACCCAGCTAGTCAGCAGCACGTTTCTAGGTCTTCTTTCCATCCTTAGGAAAACCTCAAATGACTATCTCCATTTTTCCAATGAGGAAACTTCCTCCCAGAAAAGGGGAGTGATCTGCCTAAGGCCACATGACTACAGTGGAGAAGAGCCAGGTTGCCTAGCAACTTGAATTCATCAGCTTGTCCCCAGAATGCAAATGAAGAAAAAGGCTCCTTGTAGGGCTGGAGAGATGCCTGCCCTGTGGCCGGGAGTTGTATGCCACCCAAGGCACCTGGGTGGCAGCCCAGATCTTCTCTGCCTCCTGAGTTTGGGGAAGCAACAACGCCCCCCCAACTGACCTAGTGTTGGGGTGTCCTCTGGAAGACTCTGATGTTTGGGGGCCCTGCTCATGATTCTGGGCCATGAGAAGAAGGAGGCCTAAATTCAGATTCTCCTTGGAATGGAGCCAGGCTGATTAGAACTTAAGAATGATAGAGCTGTGGGACCCTAGGTAAGTCCCTTTACATCTCTTGAGCCTCTTGGGTAAGAGAGAAATAATAATAGTTGACATTTATGTAGCAGTTACTATGAGGCAAGGCAGTATGCTAAGTTACAAATATTTATTTTCTTTGATTCTCACAACAACCCTGAGAGGGAGGTAGGTGGTATTATTATCCCCATTTTACAGATGAGGAAACTGAGGCAGAGAGAGGTGAAGTGACTTGCTCAGGGTCACACAGCTAGGAAGTGTCTGAGGCTGAATTTGAACTCAGATCTTCCTGACTCCAGGCCCAGCACTCTACATACTGTGGCGCCACCTAGCGGCCTCAGTATTTGCACTACCTTCTTTGCAAGAGCATTATGAGGAAAGAGAGCTATATACTCTTTCAAACCAGGAGCCCCAAATTTCAGGAGTTCTCTTTGTCCAGGTCCCTAGGAAGGGCCTCTTTCCCAAAAGGGTCTGTATCTTTCCACTCCAGCAAGTTGATTAGGGTGCCCATTGAATTGAGCAGAGCTTCCCTCTTCAGCTCTGCTTTATTCATTCATTCATTCATTCATTTGCAAGGCAGTTGGGGTTAAGTGACTTGCCCAGGGTCACACAGCTATTGTACTTCATTTATAACAAAGAATTAGTCCCATCTGCAGAACAGGGCTGGCGAGGGGTTGACAGTTGAAGCAATTTGCTCACTGTCACATGTCTGACTAAGTAACAGAAGCAGGATTTGAATCCAGATCTCTTGGCCCTGTGGTATAGTGGAATGAGAGCAAGATTTGAAGCCAGGGGATCCAGGTTTGATTCACCCTTTGCCTACCTATTCCCTGTGTGACCTTGGACAAGTTCCTTCCCTTTATGGGTCTCAGCTTTCCCAACTGGCTCTGATTCTGTGGTCAAATGACCCCCGAGACCCCAGATCCAATGTTCTTTCCTTTAAACCCAACTTCTTTTCATCTCAATGCCTCTGTTTCCACATCTGTAGAATGGCAATACTGTCAATACCAATAATTCTAGGCCCATAATAATGTGATTGTTGGGATAGAATCCTCCTGGGTTAATAATAGCAGCTGTGTATGGTAGGATGAGCTTGACTGGGTGATATTAATAGTAAGGATCTTGACTGTCTGTAGAAATAGCTCACAAGGCAGGCCCCCCCCCATCAGCATCATGTAACTCTTCTCCTAATCCTCCCCACCCCCATCAAAGTTAAAGAAATGGGGGGAGGAACCATTCCCAGAATATTTTAGAGGAGGGGAAAAATCCCACCCCCTCTCCTTCTGGAAGTGGCTCTCCAGCCAAATTTGTGGCCGGGAAATTGTTTTCCATCATCTAGGCCAGAGCAGCACGCCAGTGCACACTTGTCTTCCTGGGGGGGCCAAAATGGAATCATCAAACCCAACCCTGTCCCATCTCCAGTGAGTTGTTTGGCCTTCACCCTGACAATCCACTCCTCCTCAAGCTCTCTATCGCTGGCACTTAATTAGGGCCGGCATTTGCTCTGGGTCATGGGGAGGTTTGGGGGGGGTAGGCTGGACCCAGCTTCCTAGGCCATTCCTGTAGGGCCCATCCGTGTGCCAGAATGGGGAGGTACAGACCCCCCCTATTCTGATGCCACATGGGGGCCAGCTGGGAGGTGGGACCAGGCAAGCAGCTTTGTCCTGTGACAATGCCACAAGCTCTGTGTGCCACCAAAGCCCAGGTGCTGACCTTCCAGACAGACTTGAGGGGTCTCGGGAGAGCCCCGCATAATGAGAAAATCATGGCAGCTATTTCTATCACCTTGGAAGGAAGCAGAGAAGATGAGGGGTCAGGGGGAGTGAGGGGTGTGTGTGGGGGGAAGGGATAGTGCCAAAAATCTCAACTATGCATCTTGGGTTCTTCCTGTTACTCCTTTTCTCTGCCTTGGTTCCCCTCCCCCTTCCCCCCACCCCCACCCCCAGCCCTCCACCACCAATGACTTTGGAGAGAAAAAGCCAGCAGCAGTCAACTTACTCTCCCTGAATCCCCAAATTGGAGGGTTGGGAGGAAGCACAGTGGCCTTCTAGGCCACCCATGCCCAGAAAGGAATCCCTGCTATAGTAGGGCTGACAGATATGCAGCTAGTCCCCAAGCAGGGGGGGCCCACCGCCTGTCAGGGCAGCCCCACGTGTTCCTTGACAGGAAGTTCTCCCTGACCTCCAGTCCAAGCCTGCCTTTTTGTACCTCCCCCACCACTGCTCCAGCTTTCTTGTGCCTAGTAAAAAAAGTCTGATCCTTCCTCCATGGTACGGCCCTTCAAATACTTGAACAGATAGCTCATTTTCCCGCTGAGTCTTCTCTGCTCCAGGCTCAACATACCCAGTTTCTTCAAGTGATCCTCATATGACCCGGACCCAGGCCTTTCCCCATCCCCACTACTCTGGACTCTCTGCAGCTTAGCAATGTCCTTCTTAAACCCTGCTGCCCAAAATGGAGCACCACTGTCCAGATGAGGGCTGACTGGGGCAGAGAACAGCAGGATCATTACCTCCCTGTTTCTGGAAGCAATGCAGCCCAAGGACAAATTAACTTTCTGAATTGGGGGGGGGGCAGGGCGGGGAGGAAGGCAGCTAGGTGATAAAGTAGATAAAGAACTGTGTTCAGATCTGTCCCCAGACAACTTATTAGCTGTGTGAGGCAAATCCCTTCACCGCTATCTGCCTCAGTTTCCCCATCTGTAAAAAGAGGGTACATAATAGCACCTCTGTGTTGTGAGGATCAAATGTAATAATTATAAAGTGCTTAGCACAGTGCTTGATACTATATAAATATTATTATTAGGCTGACATATCACCCTGCTGAATTCACTGAAACCCCCAGATCCTTTTCAAGGTCTGGCCTATTTTGTACTTTCGATTCATCAAAAAAAATTTAAGGACATTAAGTGCCTATTAAATATCCCCCTCTAGCACATAGTTCCATAGGTCAGCAAATATTGTCTCTCGACAGATGATGGCATTCTTCTCCACATACCACTCCCCACCAATCTCTACCCACAGAACCATCCATTTGTTCATCAAAATTAAACAGATATTTATTTGTAGGCTCCTCACACCCTAGATCAAGGGCTGGACAGGACCTCATAGGCCTTCTAGTTTAAGCCCCATCATTTTACAGAGAAGGAAACTGAGAGCTGAAGGGATTTGCCCCAGGGTCACACAGTAAGTGTCTGAGGCAGGATTTGAACCCAGATCTTTCTTGACTCTCAGTCTCCTTCCCTGCTGTCTGAATCTGTGGGAGCCTTTCTACAGCCAGACAACCCCACAGAATCTCTGAGATGGAAATGACCTTGCAAAAATCCCTTCAATAACAACTTCTACAAAGCTGCTGTTAAATAGCCAGTCTTTACTTGGGGACCTTCAATGAGGGGGACCCATTACCTCCTGCAACATAACAGTATAACCCTAATTATCAGGAATATTTTCTTACTTTCAAGTTGCATCAAGCACTGGAGACTTTCCCCCGAGTTAATCACAGACTGTTATTGATTGATTATTTCTTGCTCATGGCCATTGAGCCAACCAGATTTGAATCCACTAAACTGTGCTGTGGTTGAGCCCACATTCTTTCATCATTTCCACAAGAATAGTTTGAGATATTCTGTCAAAAGCTTTCCTTTAATCTAGGGAAGCTATATCCACACCAGGGCTACATAACCTGGGGGTCCATGGAATCCAAGGTACACATGAAGTGATTTCAGGGGCTCTGTGAATGTGGATGGGAAAACAATGACCTTGATATTTTGACTAATATCTCATTGAAATTGATTATTTCTTTTGATTACAAATTGAACAAAGAACCATTATTATGAGAAGAGGTTCATGGACTGAACCTGACTTCCAAAGAATTACTGAACACAAAAAGTAAAGAATCCCAGCTTTATAGTACACCATTGACTGGACAGCAAAGATGGAAGTAAATTTAGCGTACTGTGAGCTGTCTTCTTCTTTTTGGCTTTTTGGAGAGGGGAAGGCAGGGCAGTTGGGGTTAAGTGACTTGCCCAAGGTCACAGGGCTAGTAAGTGTTAAGTGTCTGAGGCTGGATTTGAACTCAGGTCCTCCTGACTCCAGGGCCGGTGCTCTAGTCACTGTGCCACCTAGCCACCCCTAGCTGTCTTTTCTTGATGAAGCAATGTTGGTACATTTTAGTCACTGCTTCCTTTTCTGGTGTTCACTAACCATCCTTTGGTACCACTTCACTTCTTGACAATCTATCAAAGATTGACGAGAGCAGCTCAATAATCACACTGGCTCATTCTTTCAGTACCCAAGGATGGAGTAGAAACAAGGATGGGGTTCCTCCAGCCCTTGGATTCCAGTGCACACTGCTTACAGAACTGGCAAGAGTGGGAAGAGAGGGCTGTGTTTTGGCCCCACGGGGGGCCATTTCTCCCATCCTCAGGGGCTCATTCGAGAGAGCTGTGAAGTCCTATCTGGGTCTCCTGATAACCTGAGCAGTCCACTGAGCCCCCTTTGTCTAGACTGAGGCCTCCCAGCTGCTGTCAGTATCTGGAGAACTCCTTCAACACCCCCTCCCCCCCATTCCCACTCCCACTATCCTGAGCAGCTGAAGCAAAAAAGCTCTTGAACTCTTTGGGAGCCAAGATGTCTGCCCTGTCTCCACTCCACCCCCAGCCCCAGGGTTAAGGTCCTTGAAAGGAATGAGATCTGGACCATCTATCAGGAAGGGCCTGCTAACCATCCTCAAGGAATTCTCAGCCTACTGTGGGGTGAAAAGCACTAGGTTTGGAGTCTAAAAAAGGGTTTCAAATCCTGCCTCTGCTGTTTATTACCTGGGCGTGCCCATGGGCGAGGTACCTCCCCTCTTTGGGGCTCTATTTCTGTTTCTCCTTTGTTAAATGAAGTGGTTGGATTGCATGATCTCTGACATTCTCTATTCTAGGCTTCCTTTTCAGCTCCACTTGTTCTCAGGCCCTTCTCAGCTCTGTTGTTCTCTGTTCTAAAGTCTTTCCTAGCTCTGAAATTCCAGGGTTTTATCATTTTAATGAAATATTTTTTTTGATAATGCCACTCCCCTGACCAAAAACATACAATAACCTTTTATTGCCTAAAGACTAAAGTTTGGGCTCCTTAGCCTGGCATTCAAGGCTCTCAATAGTTTGACCCCAAGCTACTCCCTAGGACAAGTCCTTCACGCCATTAACACTGGCACCAACATGGGCAGCCCCACTACTTTCCTCTGCTGTAAATGAGATTAGATGTGACAGTCTGGGACAGGTCTCTCTCCTGTGACTCAATAGGAAGGAAGCCACTCAGCTCTTTCAGCAAGAGGTACCCCAAATATCCATTGTTACCTATGTCAGGCTGAATGGGCTCCCCAAGAAGTGAAGGGGAAAAGGCCCTCCTTGGGAGCTGTCAAGCACGCTGAGCTTGTCACAGTGACTTCCCCAATGTAACCTGAGAAAGAAACTGTAGAGGAGACACTTGGCTTGGGCAGGTCAGCTGTTACCCCAGGGCTGGGCTGGCAGCTGGCCTGGTCAGCTTCCTGGGGGAGAGGTCAAGCAGGATCCCAGCTGTCCCCACCACAGAGCTCGAGGGGTCTCTTAGGCCTGGTCAACCTCATGTCTTATCTTTCCTTGTTGACCCCCCCTTCTGTGGCTGCCTTCAATTCGCCTGGCTACCACAGGGGTGGGATTAGCACAGCCCTTTTCAGGGGCCCTCCCTCATGGAGAAGCAGAGAATGGTAGACTTAGAAGGGCCATTAAAACAGAGAATAGGGAATGTTGGAGTGGGAAGGACTCCTAGGATATGGGATGTCAGAGCTGAAAGGAACCTTCAAGCAGAAAGATAGTCACGGATCTGAAAAGGATTTGAAGTTATTATGTAGTAAATGCTCTCATTTGACAGGTAAGGAAACTGAGGCCCACAAGAGAGGAGAAGGAACTTGCCAGCTAGTTAGAGATAGCTGGTGTTGTAGTGGGTAGAACACTAGGGAGAGGGGGTCAGGAAGTTCGAATGGCCTCAGATACTTCCTAGCTAGCAAGTCACTTGGCCTCTGCTTACCTTAATTTCCTCATCTGTAAAATGGAGAGGATAATAGTACCAGCCTCTCAGGGTTGTTGAGAAGGTCAAATGACATATTTGTATTTTTTTTTAAAGTGCTTACCACGGTGCCTGGCACAGTGTAGGCGCTATATAAATGTTTGTTTTCTCCCTCACTAGTTAGTAGCAGATTCCTGAATCCTTTATCTAGAACTTCTCTGCTGCACCACACTGCCCAATAGCCATAGGAGTGGGGAAGGGGGAAAGGGACTGGAAAAGCAGGATTAAGGAACTGACCCTATTAGAGAAATCAGGGTAAGTGAAAGGGTGTTGTGGCCACCCTCCCAAAGAGAATAGGAAGCTGGGAAAAAGAGATCCAAAGAACAGAGGAGCTGAGAAGAGGGCAAGATAAATTTCAACTCTCTCTATCAGGAAGAGATTGGTCTAGTTGGCTCCCAAGGTCCCTTCTAGTTTCAGATGTAGGAACCTAACCTAGAAGGTAGCTGGGGGTGAAACTGACTTGCAAAGTGTTGCAAATCCCTCCCTCCTGATGGCCCCCACTACTCAGCAGCCCTCATTTCTTCAAGCCTTAAACATATATTTATAATATAAAGTAAATATATATTTATATTTAAATTAAATAAACATACATTTATAATGTAAAGCAAATATATATTTTGTGTAAAGTAAAAATAAAAATTAGCCCCCATGCACCCCAAAGAACTCCTTCCCAGAGGCCAGGAAATATAAGGAGAGCCACATATGCACTGAGCACTTGCATTTGCATCCTTGCTGTAGAATTCCTTTGCCTCCCCTATCCCATTCCTTCCCATGGACAAATAAAAAAAACTACAGGACAAACTCTCTCTGTGCAAGAAGATCTGTGAAAATGGAAGAAGATGGGGAGGAGATTAGATGATGGCTCCCTGGCTCCAGTGGGTTTCCTAATTGGTTGCTTCAGTTTGTTGGACTTGGAGTCATAAAAACCAGGGTTCAAATCCTGCCCTTGATACTTACTAGCTACGTGACCCTGGACTACTCACTTTACCCCTGTAGGCCTCAGTCTCTTCTTTAGGAAACGAAAGGGGTTGGAATAGATGAAGTCTAAAGTTGCTTCTAGCTCTAGATTGGCATCTCTATGTGTGGCCTTGGGTCAGTCCCTTTCCATTCCCCCCCCCACAGGCCTCAGTTTCCTTATCTGTAAAATGAGAGGGTTGGAATAAATGGCCTTGGAGGGCTGTTCAGTGCTTCTATATGTGATTTGGGGTCAGTTAATTCTCCTGCCCATGCCTCAGTTTCCTCATCTGTTAAATGAAGGGATGGGGGTAGAGGTGGGAAATGGCTAGATTCAATGATTGCTCAGTTTTCTTCTAGGACTGGCTCTATGATGCTCTGATCTTCTAAGGGCCCATTTCTCCAGGTTCTAACTGAGGCAAGCAGCCAAATTTCTCCAACCAAGTTATGATTAATTACCAAAACAGCAGCTCCTGCCCAGAGTTGTCTTGACCAAGCTGTGGGCGGCACTTCCATAGTACCAGGCAAGACTGAATATTGCAGTCTGGAAACCTGTGATGGGGCTGAACTGTTCTTTCTAAGCCATGTGGAGCTACCCAGGAGCATGCTTGGCAGAAGGGACCTGACAAAGAAATGAGCTTGGAACATTGGACTTTCCAGGCAGGAGCAACTGAATTGGAGAGCAAAGCCTCAGCTGGTTTCTGCTTAGTTTCAGGAGCTCTCTCAGCCAGGCCAGGGAATCCCCACTCAGAGCAGGGCCATCCATTTCTAGCATAGTTCTATGGCACCCCTGTCCCACCTGCCCAGATCCCATCTTGTTGAAAACATGCCCATTTGGAGCCAATGTGGTATAGTGGTGAGAGCCCCATCTGTGCTTGGCATGAGTCAGAGGACCTGAATTCCAATTATAACTGATACTCATTAGCTATGTGACTTTGTACATAGCATGGACCTTTCCTCATGTATAGATGAGGCAGGATTGAGCCTTTCCTAAGATCCTAGATCCAGAGATGGAAGGGCCCTCAGAAGCCATCTGTTCTAAACAGAGGCCCAGGGAAGGGAAGTGATGTAGCCAAGGTCACACAGGTAAGGTCTGATGTAGGATTGGAATGGAGACCTTCTGACTCCTGATCTTGGATTCTTTCCCCCCTCCCAACTAGAGATCCTATGACCCTTCAAGGCATGGTGTAGGGGAGAAAAGTGGGCTTGAACCTGGGTTCAAATCCTGGCTTTCAGTGTTAATTTTTGTATGACCCTGGGAAGATATATCCCTTCTCTGATCTCAGTTTCCTTCTCTAAAATTGGGAGCCAAAGTGATCTTGAAGGTCCCAGGCTTTGGCCTTTCTGACATTGATTTGTTGGCAGAAAAAGTTATCCAAAAGAAAATGATTCCTACTCCCCCCATCCTCCTCACCTTTCACCACCCTCTTCTTCAGCAGAAGCCAAGTAAGTCTGTCCCTTACTACCTGGACGACCTTGGGGAAGTCACCCATTTCCCTGGGCCTCAGTTTCCCCCTTTTCTACAAATGAAGTGATCTGAACAGATGATCTCTTGGGCCCCTCCCAGCTCTAAGCCTGTGACACAGGCAAGGAATGAATTAGGCCCCAGCCCAAGCAGTTATCTCAGAGGAATCTATCAGTAGAGATGTATATTAAAGGGGAGTCATTCTTGAATCCCAAGAGGATGGGAGTTATTTATACCTGCTGCCATTTGCCTGGTGTGTGTGTGTGTGTGTGTGTGTGTGTGTGTGTGTTGGGGAGGGGAGTTGGGCTGTGGCAGAATCCTGATTCTCTCAAAGCCTCCTATGTGATTTATTTTTGCTCATGGAGAAGGTCAGAAGACCTCTTGGAGCCTGAGGTGGTAGCCAGGAGAAGTGGCCAATGAAAGATGGCAGTCTGATGGGATTAGCTCTAGAGTCCCAGTGGGGAAAGTGAGGCGGGGTGTTGAAGGCAGATGGCCAGAGGAGAAATGGGTTCTGGCTTGTATTGGCTAATCCCCAGAAGGGGGAGGTGGCGGGTGGGGGGGGGTATCAGTAAAAACACACAAAGTTTCCTCAGTCTGCCCAGCCCACCATTTGCTGAGAGATTTTGCTACAAACCAGCTGCCACTGTGGGGCTTAAAGGCCCATCCGTTGACTGAGATGTTTAATTTCCTGTGAAGAGATGAACCTATTTGGCTTAAACAAGAGCTCTGAGGCATCACTAGCCCACTGCTACCTTCCCAGAGCTGGTGCACGTGGCTAATCCATCAGACTCACCATTGTCCTCCTCTTTCTCATTACCCCATGAAGCTCAGGGCTCTGATTCAGATCATAGGTCTCATCCGTACTGGCATTTGGACTTAGGAGCTGCTGAAAGTGGCAATATTGTTAGATTAATTCAGAAGGCAGAAGCAAGAATGTCAGAGTAGGGAGGGCTCTTGGACCAGGTGATGTCAGAGCTGGGAGGGCCCTTGGACCAGGTGATGTCAGAGCTGGGAGGGCCCTTGGACCAGGTGATGTCAGAGCTGGGAGGGTCCTTAGATCAGGGGATGTCAGAGCAGAGAAGAGTCTTAGAACTGGAGATGTCAGAGCTGGACAGGGCCTTAAATCAGGTTATGTCAGAGCTGGGAAGGCTCTTAGATCAGGGGATGTCAGAGCTGGGAGGGGCCTTGATCTAACCTCTTTAATAGACCAATGATTGAATGATAAGAAGTAGACCTAAATCCGGAAGTCCTTTGAGTCCAAAGCTTCCTGACTTCAAGGCCAGCCTGCTGTCCACTATGGCAGGCAGCCTCATATGGTGAAGCTGTATTCCTGTCTGCTAGGCCATCAGGCTTATCTATACATTTGCCAACAGGAGTTGTGGGAGAGTGGGGACAAATCAGGGGATTTCCCAGGCCATCTCCAACTTCTACCCCAAGTTGCATGACCAGGTGATTGTCCACTATTGCTTTGAAGCATTCTCCCTAAGGCGCCTTCCTCAGCCACCATCCCCATCCTAAGGTGGTCATTTCCCAATAGACTCCTCCTCCCTGATGAACCGTCCAAACAAAGAGTTAAGCAGAAGCAACCAACAGAGTGACTGTCCAACAGCATATGCAGTACTCTCCATCCATAGGTCCCTCCTCTCCAGGGAAGGAGAGCTCGTTTTTCCGGGGTCAAGATTGTGACTGTTATTTATTAACAGTTTCCTCTCTTTTCCAGAGAGACCCAAGATCTATGAAAAGGAGACAGACCTGAACAAGACTCAGCCAGTGTTCCTGGGCAGTGAACATATCCTCCGCTGTACGGCAAGTGGTACCCCTCCACCCACCTTCCGATGGGCTTGGGAGCCCTGCATCACCAGCGATGCTTTGTAAGTATCTGGGTTTCTTCTCCCCAAACCCTAGCACAAGTAGATTACCTTTGAAGGGCCAGGCGTGTGGCCTCTCCTCACTGCACAGCAGCCCATGTTTGGATCAACTATCTTGGGACAGGGAAACAGCTCTGGTTCCCATTTTCGGTTTTGTTTTATTTTTTTGTTGGTGGTGTTTTTGTTTGTTTGTTTTGCTTTTTAGAGGGGGAAAGTAAGGCAGTTGGAGTTAAGTGGCTTGCCCAAGGTCACACAATGTTAAGTGTCTGAGGTCGGATTTGAACTCAGGTCCTCCTGAGTCCAGGGCCAGTACTCTATTCATTGAGCCACCTAGTGGCCCCATGCCTCTCATTTTCTACTGCTTTGAAGCTTACATGTGTTTTGTCCACATCACCCCTATGAGAGGTTAGGGAGTGGTTTATTTTTGCTTCCAACCTGTGATTTGTGGAACCCAAGTGTGGAAATATCCTTTGCTGGTGTAGATTGCCAGTCTGTACCCTTTTTAAAAAAAAGATTATTTGATATTTTTAAATTTTACCCTAATTACACGTAATTTTTAACATTTGTTTTAAAATTCTGAGTTCCATTGGAGTGGCTAGGTGGCGCAGTGAATAAAGCACCTGGAGTCAGGAGGACCTGAGTTCAAATCTAGCCTCAGACACCTAACACTAGCCGTGTGACCTTGGGCAAGTCACTTAACCCCAATTGCCTTGCCCTCCCCCCTCCAAAAAGCAAAAAAAAATTTGAGTTCCAAATTCTCTCACTCCTTCTCCCACCCCAATCTGTACTTTGTAGGAGAGTTGCCTAAGACCACCAATGAAGGTACATGCTTCTCTGCATTGCATGGCACTTTTGCAAAAACTGATCAAGTTTTGGGGTCCAGAGAAATTACAAATAAATGTAAAAAGGCACATATACATCCTTTACAGCCCAGAAGGCAATAAACATAGGAATCATTCTATTCAGGAACACAAACTAAAGACATAGCCCTAAGTGGAGACTTAGCAATGAAATCCTAAATTATAAGGGAGACAAAAAATAAAGCATGGAAAAAGCTGATAATTACGGAAAAGACAATGATAACAATATGACAATGTACCAGAATTTCAGGGATACAGCTAAAACTTCTCTCAGAGGAAAAATCATATCCCTAACTATATATATCAAGAAAAGAGAAATAGAGGAGATTAACGAACAGGATACCATTTAAAAAAACTAGAAACCCAACAAATAAACCCAAAATAAAACAGAAGAAGAAGATTTGAAAATCAGAGGAGAAATAAATAAGTTGGAGACTGGCCTGTCCACTGAAAGGTAAGTGTTCACAGTTAGTATGTGTCAAAGATGGGATTTGAAATATTCTTGACTTCAAAGTTCAAAGCTCTCTATCCTAAGGGACTCACTGGTCATGAAAGAGCCCCTTCTAGCTAAATTCCCTGAGCCCTTGAAGTCTTAGCTATCCCTGCAGCCCTTCAGGGGGCCTTATCTCTCCCATCAGATGCTAGAGAAGGATCTTTGGGGGAAATGATCAAGTTTTACCCACCCACCTCCTTTGCTCTCATTCCCTTTCTGTTGGCCATTCCCTGACCATCAACACTGGTTTCCATTGGCCTACTGAGCTAGGCAACACCTACCATGGGTTTCAAGGGCAAAAAATCTCCTAAAGTGATTAGCACTTTCAGTAAGATGAGGGTCCCTCCAATTGGCCTCTACCCAACTCCGGCAGGATTTTTATCACATGACCCTCTTACCTGAAATTTGATCAAAAGTCATCTCAGAGAGGAAGCCACTAGCACCTGGGGGAAAAGGCTTCCTGCAGAAGATGGGATTGGAACTGAGTCTTGAAAGGAGCCAGGGATTCAGAGAGACAGAAGTGAGCAGGAGGGCCATTGCAGGCACAGGATAGCCAGGACAAAAGTGTGGAGATGGGAGATGGAGTGGTATGGTTGAGTGGACCTGGTGGAGAGGAATAACCATAAGGAAATAGCTCTCACACCTCACCACTGCTTCTAGGAATTCCCATCTCCTTCGATGGAGGCAAAAGAAGAACCCTAACCCTTGGCTCCTTCTGTTCTGGGTTGATGTGGGCAATGCACGTTGTAAGCCTCAAAGCGCGCTCAACCCCCAGTTCTTGGAGTTCCTGCCCATTGGCTTGCTTTTGTGTTTATTCTGTTTTGATTTCTCTGCTTATATGTTATATTTATCCTTCACCTCCCTGCCTCCCCTCCCCTCTCTCTCTTTCCCTCTCTCTTTATCTGTCTATCTCTGTCTCTGTCTCTCTCCCCACTCTGTCTCTCTGTCTCTCTGTCTCTGTCTCTCTCTGTCTCTCTCTCACATTCACATACACACACAGAGTGAAAAAGAAGCAAGGATGCTCTCATTTTTACACAAGCTTGTTGAACCCAATTGGCCAAGGCCCTGTAGGAGTGCAGGTAACAGATCCAGCTGTTGCCTCATCTGTCAGATGGGGACAGCACAGCTCACATTCCTTACCTCCCAGAGCTGTGGTGGGAAAGTTCTCATCACCCCATTGGGTATTACTATCAGCAGCTGCATGTCCCTGAGTAGAATGGACAAGCAGCCTCAGGAGGCAGTGAGTTCCCTCCACTCACTAGAGGTGCTCTTCAAGCAGGAACCAGATGCCCAGTGGTCACAGATAGTGTAGGAGGGATTCCTGCTTGGGTACAGATTGTACTGAGTGCCCTTGGAGGTCTCTTCTAGCTTGGGGATACCACAAATCTAGGCATCTATGTGGAGGTGGGGCGGTAATATACTCATTGGATTCAAGCTTTTTCTCACTTGTTCCCTTACCTTGTGACCTTGGCCCTCCATTTATAAAATGATGGAATTGAATGTTATTTATTTAAAGTTTCCTCAATCTCTGACATTGATCTGTATATGGTGGTTAGACAGGAGGACCGCTGGAGTCCCATTCCCAGTGAAAAACACTGTAAACTTTAAAAAGAAATTACACACACACACATACACACACACATATACATATGTATACATACACACAACCACACACATATACATATCTATATACATATATACACATACACATACAACCACACACATATACATATGTATATACATATACACACTCATATATGGACATATTAAGCATCAAAGGCCTAAACCTGATGCCTAAGCATCTAGGAAAGCTAAGCCTGGGCAGACAGAGTGGGTGCTTTGTGGGCTCCTAGGGTGACTGGAAGTTAGGTGGCCTGAGGTTGAATACCAACTCCTACCTCCCTGGGTCACCTTGGGCAAGCTAGAGAGGTTATTGATTCTCTGATCTCTGTCTCCTCATATATAAAATAGGCCCAGACATCTGAGGAAATGAAAGTAAGTTATGAGTGTGAAGAAGATAATGCAGTGTAAAGATTGGTCCCTGATAACTGAAGTGGACCACAGGGTCATAGAATGTCAGAGTTGTAAGGGACCAGCTGACCCAGCTACCTCATGAGGCCCAGAGCGATAAGATTGGAACACTTGTCCTCTGGCTCCAAATCCAGAGTTCTTCCCACTACAAAATCAATACATCCATTATCTAGTCCTACCAAACAGCCCAGTCTGGGGGGAGACTCCTGGAAGAAACAGATGTCCATTCCTAGGCAAGCTGATCCTTAGACCAAGAGGTGCCTCCCCGTTCAGGGAGGGGGTGAAGTTCTGCTATATTATGTGCACCTGAGGATGAGCTAGAGTCAAGTGATCAGACACTGACTGCTCTGCAACTGGGCTGGCCTTTGAGTTTGTTTTCTGTGTGGTAAAAGAGAGCTCAGTCCAATGGCTGGGAAGGGCCGGGGAACCCAGGAGCACTGCTAAATTGGCCAGCACCATCCTTCAGTCGGAGACAGGCAGCTGCCCTCCCCTGATGTTAGCAATCACCATTTATTAAATATTCCAGTCTCATTTTTTTCTCATGACAGCCCCTCAGCATATTTCTCTACTGGGAAGATAGATTGGCTACTTGAAATATGCTGAGAAATTAACCAGGGTTTGTTTTGGATGGCAGCCATAGATAGTGACCCCTATAAATCTGGCCTTTGATGCACTGGTGGGTCTGGAGGGTGTGGAGGGCTGGGGCCTTCCCAAAGAGCTCCCTCTTAAGCCTCCTGCTACTTTGGTGTCCAGGCTGCCAGGGGGTTTTCCCCATGCCCCCCTTCCAAGTCCTATATTCTATGCAGAGGGAGAAGGGGAACCCCAGGAGCAAAGTCTCCCCATTCTGATTTAGCAAGGTGGAGAGATGAGATACTCCCTTCCCACTCAATCAGTCAATTAACAAACATTTATACTAAGCACCTACTATGTTCTAGGCATTGTTCCAAGGCTCCCAAGACAAGGCCAGTCACTGCCCTGTAAGAGTTCAGATTCAATGGAAGGAGAGGGTGGGGTGAAGCCAGAATTTGTCATCAGTATGGAAATACAAGCTATACAAAATGAACACTGTGATTGGGGGAGGGGGTGTGTGTCTGCCATTGAGTGAATCAGGAGGAACCTCTTAAGGGAGTTGGTGGTTGAGCTAAGCCCTGAGGGAACTAGGGATTCTAAAAGGGAAAAGAGGGAAAGCATTCCAGGGACAGTGTGCAGCCCATGTACAGAGAATAGTGAGCAAGATGACTTTGGCTCCACAAAGAATGTGGAAAGGGAAAGGAAGAAGCATTTATTAAGCACCTCCTGTGTGTCTAGCTTAATAGCACTTACGGGTGTGATCTCATTTGATCATTTACCTCTTTTGAAGGAGAGTAAATTCAATCTGGGGCTGCTAGGTGGTGCTGCAGGGGATAGAGCACTGGCCTGGAGGCAGGAAGACTCCTCTCCCTGAGTTTAAATTTGGCCTCAGACACTTATTAACTCTGTGACTCTGAGCAAGTCATTGTTTCCTCATCTGTAAAATGAACTGGAAAAGGAAATGGCAAACCATTCCTGTATCTTGGTCAAGAAAACCCCAAATGGGGTCTTAAAGAGTTGAACATAACTGAACAACAAAAAAAAATGCAATCCACCTAGAAAAGGTAGACTGGAGTCAGGATGTGAAGAGCTTTAAATGCCAAGCTGAGGAATTTGTATTTGATCTTAGGGGCATTGGGGAGCCACTGACATTTATTGAGCAGAAGAGCAACATGTTCAGATCTCAACTTTAGAAGAGAGAGGAGAAAATTAAGTCAAAGACACCAGTTAGGAGGCTGTGACCATAGTTGGGACAAGAGGAGATGGGGGCCTGCACTCTGCCTTGAGGCCACAAAGGGCCATACTTGAGGACCTAGAGGGGATTTGTTCTGGGAAGTGTGGATTCAATCAAAGGGCTGCACTTGAGGACCTAGAGGGCCACATGTGGTCTCAAGGCTGCAGGTTCCACACCGTTATCCTACCTCAGATCAGAGGACTCTAAATTGACAGCTGGAAAGGATGCTAGAAGCTATCAAGTTGAAGGCCCTCATTTTACAGAGGAGGAGAGTGAGGCCCATGAGGTTCAGTTACTTGCCCAGGATCACACTGCTAGTATCTGAGACGGTATTTGAACTTGTGTCTTTCTGACTCTGCATACAGTGCCCTCTCCACTAAGCCATGCTACCTCCCTAGGAGACAATACCCTCTCCTCTCCACCTGTTGAATTCCTCTCTACCCACTGAAATCCAGCTTTAATGCTCCCTCCCACAGGAAGGCTGCCCTGAGCCCCTCTGCCCCTTGGATCTCATGGAGCATTTGGTTTAGACTAAATTCACTTATCGTATATACTGTGTATTATTTGTGTTTGTGTAAGTCTGAGCAGACCCAGGAAAGGGAAGGAACTTGCCCAGGATCATACATAGGGCCCTCAGAGACCATCCAGTCTGCCCCACCCCCTCCTTTTACAGAGGAACAAACTGAGGCCCAGGGAAGGTAAGGGATTTGCCCATGGTCAGGCACAGGATCCTAACTCTAGAAATTGAAGAGACCTCAGGAGGCCAGCTAGGCCAATTCCTTCATTGGACAGAGAGGGAAACTGAGGCCCAGAGACAGGAAGAGATTTGCCCAAGTAGTACAGCCAGCATTTGAACCCAGGTCTTTTAATTCTATATCCCATTCTCTCCACTATGCCACAGAACTGTCTGGGCACCATTCTTCTCACAATTAGAATTCATGAGTCTAACGGGCTATGCTGGGGGATGGGACATCCCTTATCTGAGCCTGGGACCAATGAAAGAGAAACGAAAAGGCTAGATGGGTACAGGCAGGATTCCCATCACCACCACCACCCCCCACATTAGGCTTACAGGGTTGCCACTTAACTTAAGTGAGATGAGGCCCACATGGTGCGTCTTCACTCAGGTGGCTAGAAGAATCTGGTTCTAATGATGTGCTTAGTGAACGGTAACCATAACAAGACTGTAAATCCTTCCCTTCTTTTCCCCAGGTGCAGAGAACGAGGGAAGAGAATTGAGCTTTCTAAAGCTACTCTTGAAAAAGGCCTGTACGATGTCAACCAAATCCAGTCCATCGAGGAGATGATTATATCCAGTGGGGATAGGAACAAGGTACATATTCATGACTTCACAGCCCAGACATGAGCTGGGCCAGGCAGGGAGTGGCCTTAGCCCCACTTCCCAGGCCCTAACACCAACAGTGAGTTGCAAACTTCTCACATTCCTGCAATTCTCAAGGCCTGGGATCTGGGTTAAGTCTTGGCCACTTATAAACACTGAGTTTTTTGGTGGTGATGTCGCCTTCGCCTTTAAAGAGCCCTCATCAGGGGCCTCAGGGGTCAAGCCTACCATGGAGTCTTGAGAACATCCCAAGTGTGTCTACATCCTGAGACGCTTGTGGCTACAGCTTCTCTTAGTGGGTCGTGGAATCTTGGACTCTGGGGAGTTGGGGAGGGGCATGACAATCACAGGTAGTTGGGGGGGGGGTCAAATGACTACAAAAGAGGTGACCATGGAATTGTTTCGTATAGAATTTCAAAGAACTTAAATGTCGTGCAGTCCAATACCCTCCCTGCCACTTGCATCTACTGTGTAACATTTTTAACAAGTATGACATCCCCCCCCCAAAGCCAGGTAGCTGAAAAACCCCACCATGGAACCTCTAGCCTCCAGCCCTCCAATCTGAATGGACAGGGAAAGGGTGATGGGGAGGATGATGGGTTGGTCTGGTTGGTCTATTCCACTCTGAGACAGCTCACATTGCCAAGGAATTTTCCCTGACATTAAGCCCAAACAAGTCTTTTGGACATTTTTATGCATTGCTCCTCGTTCAGCCCTCTGGGACCAAGCCAAACAAGGTCTACAATAATGGCCTGATCAGAGAGGTTTAAGTATTGTATTAGGTGAGATCAGAGCAGTGAATCCTTGGGGGATTCCTGAAGCAGGTGGCAATGGGCATGGGCTGTGAAAGATAGAGAGGGATTCAAAGCTTTAGGAGGAAGGAGACAAGTATCTGTTAAGGATGGGGGAAGGAGACAAGCATCTGTTAAGGAAGGGGGAAGGAGACAAGCATCTGTTAAGGAAGAGGGAAGGAGACAAGCATCTGTTAAGGAAGGGGGAAGGAGACAAGCATCTGTTATTGAAGAGGGAAGGAGACGAGCATCTTTAAGGAAGGGGGAAGGAGACGAGCATCTGTTAAGGAAGAGGGAAGGAGACAAGCATCTTTAAGGAAGGGGGAAGGAGACAAGCATCTTTAAGGAAGGGGGAAGGAGACAAGCATCTGTTAAGGAAGGGGGAAGGAGACAAGCATCTGTTAAGGAAGGGGGAAGGAGTCAAGCATCTTTAAGGAAGGGGAAGGAGATAAGCATCTGTTAAGGAAGGGGGAAGGAGACAAGCATCTTTAAGGAAGGGGGAAGGAGACAAGCATCTGTTAAGCCCCTGCTGTGTTCCAGGCACTGTTGTAAGTAAGCACTTTCACAAATGTGATCTCATTTGATCCTCACAGCAACCTGGGGAGGGAGGTGCAGTTATTATCCTTGTTTTACAGTTGAGGAAACTGAGGCAGGCAGAGGTGAAGTGACTTGTCCACCGTCGCACAGCTAGAAAGTGTCTGAGGCAAAATTTGAACACAGGTTTTCCTGACTCCAGGCCTTATGGTTGGTTTACAGCGCCCCCTAGCTGCAGAGGCTGCTGTTGTTGCTGCCATAGCCCCTTTGAAGATCATTAGCACATGTAGCCAAGGCTTTGGGTCTCATCTTCTACAAGTCAGGTATCTGCATTCACATGCTCACAAGCTGATGCCCTGGTAGTCCCATTCAGTCTTCTCAGGTGGTTTGGGGCATCTCGACCCCCACTTTGCTTTATAATATTTTGGATCTCCAGCTGGAAGAAATTTGGGGGGTCAACCGCCCCAACCTCTCACTTCACAAGTGAGGAAACTGAGGCCCAGAGAAATAAAGCAGACATGGGGTACTGGATCTTGAGTTGAAAGGGGTGGAATATTGTGATTTCTGAGGCTGCTCCCAGCTCGAAATCTGGGATCCTGCAGGAGAAGAAATCTCCCTGAAAACATGGGAAAGGAAAAGGACAGGCATTATAGCTATTTTTCACACAAGAGGAAACTGAGGTAGGAAAGAGGTATGTACTTGGCCAAGGGCCCAGTGGTGAGTCTGATTAATGGTCTCTTCCTCTTCTCCCCCATTCCTTTCTTGGGGCTCCAGATACCTGATACCTAGCAGCAAACAGTCACACTACCCTTTCCATTCATACCTGGAGTAATTGCTAGGCCCCTGAGCTAGTCTGACCAAGTGCTGGGTTAACAGCTGCCCAGGGGTTGGGGCTACCTGGGATGGTCAGGCCATCTGGCATTTCTTAGGGAGGCTTTCATACTGTGAGTCTAATATAAAACAGACTAGGGAGCTGGGGGTAGCAGAGAGGGAGAAGAGGGAACCAGACTGATCTGAACCTTTCACTCCTGCATTATGCATTATCCACAAAGCAGTATGGATGCATGCCACTGAGCTTGGGTGCCATTCAGACCTGGGGTCTGCTTTAGTGGACAAGAGCCCAGTGGCCGGAATTGGGCTATAGGTGATGAAATGACAGCTAGCATGGGTTCCCATCCCTTGATGCCATCTCAGAATCACAGGATGTTTGGGTCTGTGATATAATTGGTATAGGGAATTCCCAGAAACTCCCTCTCTAAATACAGTTTGGTACCTTTTCTACAAGCCTCAAGTGGTTCAGCGACTAGCTTAGGGTTGCACAGCCAATAAGTGGCAGGGTGCTCAGGGAGCAACTCTGGTGGGAAGGCTACCAAGCCCTTTTCAGGGTTGTTCATCTACCTTTGATGCCCACCTAGTGCCCAACCCTCACCTGTGGCTTCAAGAAACTGTAGATTGTATAGTGACCATACCCTGGTAAGACTGTCTCAGCAGATGGACTAATAAACCAGGATGAGAGTAACTGATAGACCTCAGACCCATCAGTGAGTGAGGGGGATGTCTATCCCAAGCATGTGAAGACTTCCTCTGGTAGAATGGGCAGATGGGAAATATTCATTCCAATGGCCATGAAGGCAGTTGAAGTAGATATTGTAGAAAACTTAGAGCTTAATCAGGCATCAGAAACACTAAGGACCTCCACTGCATCCCAAGCCATTGACAGTTGTCCTGATTTTTGTCCTGTCACTGTGACTCTGGAGGAGAGAGTGAGGCTGACAACTTTGTTCAACTCTGCCTCAGTTAAATCCGATTCACATTCAAAAATCAAGATATCAACCCATGATGCCATTGGTCCTCTTAGAGAATGAAGGATGGGGGCAGTGGGTGGCACAGTGGATGGAGTGCTGGCCCTGGAATCAGGAGGATCTGAGTTCACATCTGGCCTCAGACATGTGACACATACTAGCTGTGTGACCCTGGGCAAGTCACTTAACCCCAGTTGCCTCCAAAAAAAGGAAAAGAAAAAAAAGAAAGAGAATGAAGGATAAAGAATGAGACAAAAGTCAAACTAGGTTTTCCTGCCTCTGAGGTCACAACTCTCACTACTATGGCACATCAGAATTTGGGTGGGGGAAGGTAGAGGGGTTTGGATGAGGTCTCATGTAGATTGTAGGACAAGGAACCCAGGTTTAAGAAAGCTGCCACCTGTGGGGCAGAAGTACATTTGATAAAAATCAGGTCTTCCAATTACTCAGTGATTTATAGCTTACAAAACAGTCCCCACCCATTCTTTGATTCTTCCCTTTATCACTGACAAGAAGGCAGAACAGGGATCATTATCTCCATTTTCCCGATGGTGAAACTGAGACCACAAGAGACAAAGCTAGCGAGTGTCAGAAGCAGGCTTACAAAAGATTTTCTTCAGAACTTCCTTGTAAGAGAGTCAATGGGAGGATTATTAGTACCATTTTACAGAGAAGGAAACTGAGATACAGAGAAGGAAGTGAACTGCCCAGTCAGTATCAAACAGGGTGCCTACCACAGTGTTGGCACACAGTAAGTGGCAGCACCAAGCCTAGAAACCAGATCTGCCTTCAAATACTGTCCTCTTTATATAGCCCTGACACTACCTCCTTCTGTGCCAAGGCAAGAGCTCTGTGATTGTTTCAGGAATGAGTCAAAGAACCTGAATTTTACCTTTCTCCTCTTCTCCTCCTTTTTTTCCTCCTCCTCCTCCTTTCCCTCCCCTTCCTTCTTTTCTTCCTCTTCCTCCTCCTCCTCTTCCTCTTTCATCCTATCCAAGTGACCTTTGCACAGTCCCTTCTCCTTTTCCTAGATTTGAAATCTTGATCAATTTCAGCAAGTTGCAGCCCCCAAGGGAGCCCCTGGCCCTCCCTTTCTTCCTTCCTCCCTTCCTCTCTCCCTCAGCTGACCCAACTCACTCTGATCCAACCCAGAGGCAACAGCTCTCCACAGGACATGTCCCTTGATGAAAATGGCTTCTTATTAAGAGGAAAAGCCAATGAGGCACAGCTCCAGTTTCAGCCTGTGGTCCCATCGTGTTCTGAGCCAAAGCTGCTAGCCTCCTTTTGGAAGCTTTGGGCTTACCTAAGGGCCTCTCCTCCACTTTTCCATGGTATCACTTTCCCCAAGCACTGAGGAAAACTTGTGACCTTCAGACTCTGGGTGTCCAGCCTGAAATAAATAGTCAAGGAAATTGACAGTTTTAATCCCCACGTAGCTCGACAAGTCATTTGTCTGGCCTTGTCAAGCTAGGTCTGAGAATAATCAAGATGTGAGGGGCCTTTCTGGACCTCCTCCTGAACAAGGACAAGCTAAACTCAGGCCCTTTTCTCTGTTACTGGATACTTTCCCCCACAAAAAGGAGATCAAGGATTACCCAGAATCTTCCCACTCCTCTAGAATTCTGCTCAGTTTGCCAAAGGTCAAGTGACCCAAGTGTCAATGCTGGAATTCAATTCAAGAAGCACTTATCAGAAGCCTATTCTGTGGGAGGTCCTATGCTACATGCTGGGGAAACAGAGGCAGTAACATAACAGCCCCTGCCCTTAAGGAGTTTCTGTTCATTTAAGGGATACAGCATGGGCATACCCAGAGTAAACGGAATAATTTTGGGGATGAGAACAGAGGCAGGAATAAACAACTTAGAGGGATCAGAACGGCCTTTGGAGGGAAAGGAACAAAAGACTTAGGGCTTTGTTGTTTTTCAGTCATGTTCCCATTTGGGGTTTTCTTGGTAGAGATACTGGAATGGTTTGCCATTTCCTTCTCCTGCTCATTTGACAGATGAGGAAACTGAGGCACACAGGGTAAAGTGACTTGCCCAGGGTCACACAGCTAGGAAGTGCCTGAGGACAGAGTTGAGCTCAGGTCTACCTGATTCCAGACCCAGCTACTTCTTCACTATGACACCTAACTGCCCAGATTTTGTGATAAACAGTATTTTACTTAAGGGGACAGTAGATAGAGTGCCTAGAGTCAGGAAAGACTCATGTTCCTGAGTTCCACAAAACACCAATAACTTCACATCTCTAGAACCTGAGCCATGGGTAGATGATTAACAAATACTTGATTATTGACTGATTCACATGTGCTACCTGGGTGACCATAGGCACCAAGTAGCTTCCTCTGTCTGAGCTGCAGTTTCCTTCTCTGTAAAAACAAGCCATAGAATCATAAAATTATCTATTCGAAGCTGAAAGGTACCTTCCCTAGCTACTGGCCTTTTGCTGCCGTCAGCCAATCTGTGTGTATACGGCCACAGTCCAAGGCCCACCACAAGGTGTTTGGGACAGCTTGCCTCTGTGGCCTCCAGAAAACAGCAGCTTTGGATCCCCAGGCCCATTGGCTCTGCCTTCTTCCAAGCATGGGCCCACCTGAGGGTTCTGGGGCAGTGAATGGGCAGACAAACTGGCTTGTGGAAGGAGTTGGAAGATATATCTGGGTCAAGTCAGGCTCTTTCAAAAGCCCACAAAGAGGGACCGGTTGTCCTTGCTAATGAGGAGAAAAGGAAGCCTTGTGGGGCCCAGTCCTGGGCCTACCTGGCAGGGGTCAGAAATGGATACAGAGAAGAGACAGCTAGGGTTGGAGTCAGAGGATCTGAGTTCAAATTCTGCCTCCACCAACTGAGCCATGTTACATTGGGTAAGTCACTTCTCTCTTGGCCACCAAGTGGACTAAGTGACATCTAAGGTCCTTCTACTTCTAAATTTGTGATCTTAGAAAGGAGAATAGAGTGAGTAGTAGGATGGAGAGGATATTGCAGAAGTGGGGGGAAGGCTTTCCTCTGTAGGAAGTCACTTCCTTTACTTATACCCTCGGTTTCCCTCTCTGTAAAATGAGAGGATTGGCCTCAGCAACCTCTGAGATCCCTCTAGTTCTCAAACCTCTGCACCTCTGTTCATTCAGCTCAGGCTCAGCATCCTACTCTGTTCTCCAGCTGTGATTCCAATCACACATGTTCTAAGACACCCGGTATAGACATCTGGAATGCAGCTTGGCGTCTTGGCCCATTTTTAACGTGTGTGTCTCTTTTCTCAGTGTCAAAACACTGCCAAATAAACATATGGAATTGCCAGGGTAATCAAATTTGCCTCCCTTATTTCTGAGCCACAGTTTTATACCTTTTTGTGATCATTACTGGTGAGTGACTAGCCAGGCCGGTGTTGGGAGAGGGATGAGTTGGGGAACTGGGAAGGACCATTAAGATTTTACCATCTTGCTCTTCAAGCCAGTTACTTTTTGCCTTCTGGGATGATCTCAGTCTTCTGAGGGAGCCATCCCTGACAACATGGTATAGGCCCAGGTTCTAGGTCTGGTTTTGCCTCTAATGAGCAGAATGACATTGGGCAAGTCACTTCCTCTCTAACTATAAGCTCCTTTGAGTATCCTAGAATAATAGATCTTGAGTTGTAAGGGGTCAGTCTGTCTAAAAAGGTCACTGAGGCTCAGGGAGAAGCAATGGGTCTAGAATCACACAGAGCCTGGATTAGGAAAGGCAACTGAACTGGGCCTTGAAGGATGTTCAGAATCCCAAGGAGTAGCGATGGGGAGGTAGTGTATTCCAGGCAAAGTCTTTGCAAAGGCAGGGATGGAGTCAGAAGAGAGAATGTTGAGTCCTGGGAATGGGTAATGAATTGGTCTGTTTGGTTAGATTATAGGGTGCATTAAGGGGCATAATGTGGAATAAATCTGGAAAGGTAGGTGGGAGATGAACAGACCTAGGTTTTAGGAATATTCACTTGGCATCTGCATGGAAGATGGATCAGAGATGGATTAATAATGATGAGCTTTACAGTTTTCAAGGGATTTTCCATATATTATCTTACTGGGGCCTCCCAACAACCCTGGAAAAGAGGGGCCTCTCTGGATTCCTGTAACAGCCTCCTAATTGGCTCCCCTCCAGCTTCTTCCCTCTCCAGACCATCCTCCACACAGCTGCTAAAGAATTTTCCTAAAGCATGAGTCTGACCATGCAACTCCCTTTCTCATGAAGCCTCAGTGGCTCCCTATTGTCTCTAGGATAAAATATCAACTTTGGCTTTTAAAGCCTTTACCACCTCTCCCCCAAGCTATCTTTCCTGCCCATCTTGTGCACTCTGTGATCCAGACAAACTGACCTTCTCTCTGTTCCTTGCACATGATGCTCCACTGGCCAGTCTGTGTCTTTGGGTCAGTTGTGCCCAGCGTCTAGAAGATATGCACAGCACACATTCCTCCCTCACCTCTCCTTCTCAGAAGTGTCTTTCAAGGCTCAGCTCCTTGTACTCTTCCCATAGATTCTTCGTTTTCCTTTAAGATGCAGCTCAGGCATTATCTTCTGCATGAAACTTTGGTAAATATTCACCTTACACTTTGCCAATGCCCCCAACTGCTTGGGCCTTTCCTCCCAGACTACTTTGGATTCAACTGTCTTGGATTGCTTCTGTCTGCATTTATTCTCTACATACTTAGGTGTGCCTGCCCCAATAGGATGCCAACTCCCTGAGAGCAGGCATTTCAGGGGGTGATTATTATTTCAGGGGATGCTTATGTCTTCAGGACCTGGCGTGTAGCAGGCATCAAGTAGCTACTCATTGATTGACCAGTTACTATAGGGATTAAGTCCTTTTTTACAGGTGAGAAAACTGAGTCTCAGAGAGAGGTTAGTAACTCATCCATACTCATGGCTAGTATGTGCCCGGAACAGGATAGGAAATAGGAATCTTCTTGATTTTGGGCCTGCTTTCCTCCCTGCTCCTTAGAGAGCACACTCATCTTCATACCTACCAAAGCTAACCCTAAGAAGAGAAGTATCCTGCCCTAAAACCTGTGCCCTTGTTATTAGTCAAGACAGAAGAGACCCTAGAGCCACTGAGTCCAAGCCCTTCACTTTAGAGGTGAGGAAATTGAGACACAGATAGGTTACAAGACTTGTCCAGAGTCACACATCTTGTGTCTGAAGTAGAATTTGAGCTTAGCTCTTTGACTCCCCAAGTAGTACCCACCCTTAGGAGAGGCAGGAAAGGACACTAAGCATTAAGCATGCTAGGTGTTGCACTAAGCACCATATAAATATGCCATTGTCTGATACAGACTCTTGGGGGGAGGAAGGGTTTGGTTTTTATTTATTTTTTGGAGGGGGGGGCAGGGCAATTGGGGTTAAGTGACTTGCCCAAGGTCACAGCTAGTAAGTGTTAAGCATCTGAGGTCAAATTTGAACTCAGGTCCTCCTGATTTCAGGGCCGGTGCTTTATTAATTACAGCACCACCTAGCAGCTCCAAGGGTTTGCTTTTTAAATAAATGGGATTTGGAGATAATTTGGAACAAAGTGAGTTCTTCTAAGCCTGGAGAGCAATATGGGAAGAAGAATAAAGGTAGGAGGGCTAAGAGAGAATGAGAGGGACAGAGAAAACCAGGTCTAGCCATGCACTCAAATGAGTAAATATTCCTCAAATTCATCATTCTTTGTTATAGAATAATATTCCATCAAGAGAGAAAACTCATCCAAAGTTCCATAGAGTGAAGAACACAATATAAAAAATAATAACATACCCAATGATTCTAACTCGATAAAGACAGCTACAAATTATAATAGTTGCCATTTATTGCAGTACCTACTATGTGCCAGGCACCATGCTAAGTGCTTTACAAATTTGATCCTTACAACAGCTCTGTGAGGGAGGTCATGATCTCCATTTTGCAGATGAGGAGACTGAGTCAGATAGAGGTAGAGTGACTTGCCCAAGGTCACACAGCTAGGAATTATCTGAGGCTGGATTTGGACTCAGGCCTTCCAGACTCCAGGTCTACTGCTCTGTGCACTGTGGCACCCCCCCTAGCTGCCCTATTGCAGCTAGAAAAAAAATTGGGCTTGAAAACAGTCAGGACTTAATTCAAATTACCCTAATCTATAAACTTGATCAAGAAATACTGAATGAAGGCTGGTGACTGTCACTTTTGGATTAGATAAAAAAGGAAACATCTTCTAGCAGCTGTGGAAACATCAGTTCCCATTATGTAATCAGTTCTGTTGTGTTAACTGGCCCACAGTGGCCCAGTTCCTTGTAGATATATTCTGTGTTCCAGGCAACTCAGCCATAGAGGGCCAGCTTTCCTTACACTGTCATGCTTCTGGGGGCTCTGTGACCCAAGGGCAACGTTTGGGGGGAACAGGTCAGGAGAGTTTGGGACAGAAGCAGCACCTGGAGGTAATGACCATGCCCTGGCTCCCCTGTGTAGGGAAGGGCCATGTTGGCCTTAGGTTCAGAATGTCATATCTTTTGGATTTAAATGGATGGACAGGGGAGAAGGTAGGTTCCAAGAGGTGGGCCTTGGTGAAAACAAACAAAACCAACAGATTTTCTTTGAAGGGTTTGCTCTTTGCAAGCAAGAGAAGGCCTGTTTTTTAATCAGTTATGTCTGACTCTCCTGAGTCTCCATGCATTTTGTTTTGGAGGGTAATGTATATATTCACAGAATATTAGAGCTGGCAGTGGAGCTCAGAACAGAGTTTATCAGAATATCGGAGCCTTAGAACAGTGAAGATCAGAGCTTGTAGGGCCCTTAGAACAGGGAAGGTCAGGGCTAGGAGGGGTTTTAGAATATGAGATACGAGGGGGAAAGTTATTAAGCATTCATTAAGTGCCTACTGTGTGCCAGGCTCTGTGCATTTGATCCTCACAACAATCCAGGGAAGTAGGTGCTATTGTGATCCATATTTTACATTTGAGGAAACTGAGGCATACAGAAGTGACATGACTAGCTCAGGATAGTACATCTAGTAAGTATCTGAGTCTGAATTTGAACTCAGGACTTCCTAAATCCAGGTCCAGTGCCAAAGATGGGAGGGGCCTTAGTAGAAGGGATTCATCCCCAACACTTTTAATACCAACCTCAATGCTTTTTTTATTCCAACAGTTAGAATCTTAAACCTGGAAGACATCTTGCCTTAGAACATTGAACTTAAAATGCCTGAGCTAGGAGATTCCCTCAGATCTTTACAGGTGTGGAAACTGAGGCCCAAAGAGAGAAAAGAACTTGCCCTTGGTTGCAGAGATAGTAAATAGAGCTAGCAGTTAAATCCAGGCCCTCTGAGTGTAGCCTCAAGCCTCTTTATATTGCCAGTTTCTGGAAAATATGGCAGCTCAAAAAGCAAAGTTCAGGGGACCCCTTAACACTCCATGTAGGGATAAATGTCACAGTCCTTTCCCTTGGGAAGCTTCCACTCATGTTCAGGTCATTGAGCTAGTGCTCTCTCTCTCTCTCCCTCTCTCTCTCTCTCTCCCTCTCTCTCTCTCTCTCTCTCCCTCTCTCTCTCTCCCTCTCTCTCTCTCCCTCTCTCTCTCTCCCTCTCTCTCTCTCTCTCTCTCTCTCCCTCTCTCCCTCCCCCTCTCCCCGCCTCCCCCTCTCCCCGCCTCCCCCTCTCCTTATTTTTTCTTCTCTCCCTCTCTGTTTCTCCTTTCTCTCTCTTCTCTCTCTTCCTTCTTTCCTCTCTCTCTTTCCTCTTTCCTCTCTCTCTATCTCTTTCTACCTCTCTCTGCTTCTCTCTATCTCTGTCTTTCTGTCTATTTGTCTCTGTCTCTGTAATGTTAATGAGATATAAGATCTTCACCAGCCTCAGGTGGAGCCCATTAAGGGAAACTTGCTTAGGGGAGGCTTGCTTGTAGGGAGGCTTTCACACCTTTTGCTCATTTCTAATTAGGCACTGAGTCAAGAGGGTTGGGATATTTTCTGGCCCTGAGAAGTGTATACATACTCTGAGTAGGTGTTTTGCTTTGGGAGTTCACTTATGAGAAAGAAGGATCTTGCAGTTCCCTGGTTGAGGTTCAGAGTGGTCATATGTTTAGAGCTCCCCAACTGCTCAGATATAAAGGCTCTCTCCATCCAGGGATGTATGTAAAGTATATAGTTGATTCAGGCAGTCAGAGTCCTGCCTGTTGGTCTTTATTTCTCTGCTTGTATTTTCTCTGAAGTTCAGGATGCTGCCCTTTCTCTTGAACTATCGAATGTAATTAAAAAAGATTGTTGACCCCTTGAACAGCTAGCTTTCCTAGTAAAGCAGATTTAAGGACCTGTGATAGCAGCCATCCTGGGGATGCCAGTGTGGTTGTTACTAGTCTCTCTCTCTGTCTCTGCCTCTCTCTATCTCTCTGTCTCTCTGTTTCTCTCTCTCTCTGTTTCTCTCTCTCTCTCTCTGTCTCTCTCTGCTTCTCTCTATGTCGCTCTGTCTCTCTGTCTCCTGTTCCTAAGGGGAGCAGGAGCACCTGTCAAAGGCGTTGCTTAAGTCCAAGTATGCTTTGTATCCCCTGGAGCCACCAGTCTAGGAAATGAAGTTGATCTAGCATGACCTGTTCATGTCGGAGCTTAGTAATCACAGCTCCCCTTTCAAGATGCTCACAGACCATCCCTTTTAATAAAACAGTCTGGTGTGTTGCCAACTCAGCAACTCATAGTTCGAAGATCTCATCCTATTCCTTTGAAAAATCTGGCCCAGTGAGCCCTTCTCCAGGCCACATATCACTTGCCTGTTCTCCAGACGTTTTTCAGGAGTTCTGATGGCACGAATGCACTATTCAGCAATTGTATCTGTTAGTTGTTTTGAAGTATCCTGGGATAAACTGTTTGCCTGGGCCAGTTTGTGGTATATCTGTTGTTATCTGAACGTTAGAACTAGAAGAGGTCTCTGGAACATAGGATTCAGGTTGGAAGTGCCAGATGGGGCCCTAGAATGTAGGATTCGGGTTGGCAGTGCAAGATGTGGCCCTACAATGTAGGATCTGAGATGGCAGTGCTGGACTGGAGCCTAGAACATAGAATCTAGGATGGCAGTGCTGGATGGAACCCTAGAACATAGTATATAAGATGTTAGAGCTAAAAGAAGCCTTAGAATACCATATTTCACCACATAATCATTGCAAATTTTTTGCCAAATTTTTTTGGCAAAAAGTGAGGTGCAGCCATTCCCTAAGCCATGTCTTCACTGCCTGCCCTTCCAAGGTTGCTTCATGGCTGTAGCAGGGACCCATCAACAGGGCTTTCTGGAGCAGTCACCAGTGAGTAAGAGGTCTACCTTAGCCCTTGTTTGGGACCAAGTGAGTCTCATAGGTTAAACAGACTATACACTGTCACAACCCTGGTGCAAGCCCTCATCGCTTACACTGGACTGTTGCAGTAGCTTGCTGGGGGGTGGGGGGAAGGGAGTCTGCCTGCCCCAAGTGTCTCCCCATTCCTCACTTCCTTCAAAATCACCAAAGTGGCTTACTCCCTACTGCCTCTGTGATCAATGATATTTTATCTTTATCTTGACCTTTAAAAATGTTCTATTATTTGTATGATTTTAGAATGTCCATGATGGTTGAAATAGTATGTATGTGTATGTATATATGTATGTATGTATGTATGTATATATATGCTTTATAAATGAATAAATATACATATGCTAGAGATATATGCTCAAAAATGTTTTACTAATGACGTAAGTGATCCAAAAAATTTGACCATCACTGGAAAAGGTGGGCAATCCTAAATTGGGCTTCTGGTATGTAGAAAGTGCTTAATAGATGTTTGATTGATGATTGACTGAGTGGCTCAGATAACAAGCTTTTGTGGAATTATGGGAATTATGTACCTCCTTGATTGCCTGACGGAAATGATCACTTATTCAAACTCCAGATAAGTAGCTACAATTCAGAGCACTATGTGAGGGTCTCACCTCTAGTGAACCACAAGCTTCTTGAGGGCAGGCATTATGACTCATTCACTGTTAGATTCCCCTTCCACCAAAAGCATTGGGCATGAAAACCTTTCAAATAAGTGAATGGTGGATATCGGTTCTCTAGCCTGCCCCATCAAGACCATTATTGACCATCAGTCCCATCCCAAGGTCATTCCCACGGCCTGTGGTCAAAGCCATGGTCCTAACTGTAGCATGCCTTTTCTCCCCTTCTTCCTCAGACCCTGAGTATGCTCACCATCACTTCCAGCAAGAGCTCTGGGGTTTACTTCTGCACTGCTTACAACAAGGTTGGCAGGGACGAGAGAATTATGAAGGTCTACGTCTCAGGTAAATAAAGAATGGGCCTCAGAGTGGGTGCCAGGCAGAGGAAAATGGGCTGCCACCTATGCAGTGGGATTGCACCCTTTGAAGTTGTACTGAGAGAATGACAGAGGCTACAGATTGCCAAGCTGGAAGGGAAGGACCCTAGAGGACAATTTATTGGCCTAACGAGGTGGTGGCTTGTTCAGGGTCACACGAGGTTAAATGTGAGAGCAGATCCTAGTCTCAGACCTGTGTACTTCTAAATATATTATAATTATAACATGCTTTGCATTTCATCCCCAGGAACACCAAGTTAAAACAGAAATGTTAAAATGTGGGGCAGCTAGGTGGTACAGTGAATAGAGCTGTGGCCGTGGAGACAGGAGGACCTGAATTCAAATCTGGTCTCAGACACTTAACACTTACTAGCTGTGTGACCTTGGGCAAGTCATTTAACCCCAATTGCTTTGCCTCCCCCCTCCAAAAATAAAATAAAATAGTTTTTAAAAAAGAAGTGTTAAGATGTTAACTAGTTGAAATGTTAAAAATAGAAATGTGGCCTGGTGGGCCGTGATCAGCTATCAGTACCTTTGGAAGGAATGGCTTTTAAGAACATGTATGGCCAGCTCCTCAAAGTGTGAACAAGGCTTTTGACACAGATCATCTGATTTTTTCTTTATTATGACTTATTCTAAGGCCCCTCCCAGCTCTAACTGTCTCTGTTCTGGTATACATCTTTAAGAGTTATATTCTATGGGGGCGGCTAGGTGGCGCAGTGAATAGAGCACCGGCCCTGGAGTCGGGAGTACCTGAGTTCACATCCGGCCTCAGACACTTAACACAAAAAAAACTAGCCGTGTGACCTTGTGCAAGTCACTTAACCCCAACTACCCTCCAAAAAGCAAAAAAAAAAAAAAAAGAGTTATATTCTATGATGTTCTTCCAGGTCTGACCTCTTTTCCAAAGTCCCTCCCAGTTCTGCCTTTCTCTGTTCTGATGTACATCTTTTTGCTTCAGTATTCTATGATGCTCTGATCAGTCTTCTCTTGGCCTATAAACATTTTTTAGAGAGTAGAAAAAGAAGTGTGTAGGACTTCAGTGCTTAAACGATATGGTTCCCATTCTGGGGGTAAGCTGCTGGGAATGGTGGACTGAAATGAAAAGGAGCCTGGCCAAGGGCCCAGGCAAGACCAGGTGATAATTGTGGCACTTTGGGAACTTTGAGCTTGAACACCTGCAGGAGGACAGGGTGTTTTAGGGTTGTTGGCTAGGACTCAATTACCATTTCTTAGAACAGAGAGTTCCACTTTCTAGGAGGAGAGGGATATGCCTCTCACATCTAATCAGTTACTAAAGAAATCATGCTTGACTAATCTATTAGAATTAGTCAAGAGTAAATAAGCACAGAGATAAGGAAGCACCCGCTGGATACAGTTTATTTGAGAGGGCAGAAGTGTGCCAAGAAGCCTTTGTCAAGGTTCCATACCAAAAGCTATTTTAAAAAGTGGGCTCACCAGGGGATTGAAGGAATGTTTTGTTATGGACAGAGAACTGGCCTGAAGAAAGAGACACAGGGAAGGGATAAACAGATCCTTCTCTCCATTGAGAAGTATAAATAGTGGGATCCCTCAGGGATTAGGAGGGGACTGGTCTTACTTAACATTTTTATAAATGATGCTGAAGAAAGAATGAACAGTGAAACTCCCAAGCCTGCCAGTGACTCTTGCTAAGTCCTTCCATGGAGGAAGATGCCCAGTCAATAGGGATCCATCCACCACTCACAGAGCTCACAGGGCCTGGCAGGGGCCTCCAAGTGGCAGGCAAGCTTCAGGGGGCTAACAGTAGGCTTGGTTATAACATGAGATGGGAAAACTGTGAGGCTGCAGGTCCGGGTCTGAGGAAGTGTTATGGGAAGCCTCATTGGCTCTACTATGTAAAAAAATACCACCTTTGCCACAAGCCTGGGAGACAGAACTACAAAAATGAATACCTCCAAAGGAAGAAAGGGAGGGTCAGAGAAGAGCATTGGATCCAAGGTGTGGCCCCCAGAGGCCATTGAGGCCAACTCCCTCATTTCTTGCAAATAAGAAAATTGAGGCCTAGGGAATAAAGGAGAAGCAACAGATCTGAGAGATGTTGGGAGGTGGGATGGGACATAGCAACTTATTGGCTGGGTAAAATGAAGGGGAGGGAAGAGTTGAAGGTCACACCAACATACTGAACATGGAAGAATGGAGACAAGTGGCCAAGCCTTGGAAGAAAGTGAATGACCTTTGTTTGGGCCAGACCGACATTAAAATACTGTTGGGCCATGTGGAGGAAGACGTCCAGAAGGCAGATGAGGACGAGGAGAGGGAGCTCAGGAGAGAGCTGCAGCTTTGGGAGTCCTAATTCCTTACGTACAGGACCAGTGAGCAAGTTCAATCCATCTTGTTTCAGTAGGTAGCTGTGCATTGACAGATGGCATTCACTGATTCCACAGCATCATATTCAGTGGGATCACATTTAATTCACTTAAACTTAACAGCATTAATTATGCCACAGTGACTTATTTTGTGGCCTTCTGTAAATAAGTGACAAAGCTGAAACTTGAACCCAGATCTTGTGAGTCAAGATCCAGTGTTCTTTTCCTTGCTGCCAGGATCACATCACTCAGTGAGAATGGGTAATGGATGGAGAGCTGGCCTGAGAAACCAGAAGCCCTGAGTTTGGGTCAGTCTTGCTGACTGGGTGACTCTAGGCAGGTCACTGAATCTCTCAGTGCTCTGGGAAACTTTCTAAGATGCCAAGTTGAAGAGAAGGTACTGCCCTGAATAGGTAGAAGAAGTGCTCTCACCTAGGAGTTTCTTCTATCAGTGAAATCACAGATTCAGTCCCTGTGCCTGTTTCTAGCTTCTATTATGTGTTAGGGATAGGGATACAAAGAGAAAATTGGCCTTTTCCTTGAGAAGTTCACATCCTGATCTATCCAGTGATCATGTGGATTGCCACAATTACATAGCTAGTGTTATTGCACATTGAGTGATTCACTGGTCTGTCGTGAGAAGTTTGGCATATGGAAAGAAAAGAACAGAAAATGGCACACAGCAGAACATGGTGGACCTAACCTATGATTCACAGAAAGATTTGCACTCATTTTGGATTTCTTTTTTGTGGGGGAGAGTTATGAATGGGGACCATTTGCACCTGAGATTTCAGTCTTAGTTGGGAACTCCCAGTGTGGGGTCTCCTTCCATCAAAGTAGAGCAGCACTGAGAAGCCTCCCCATGTCTCTCCCCCTTCTTATTGGCTGCCATTCTTAAAAGGGCATAGAAAATAGTGGCAGGTTTTGATCAAGAAAATTTGGGTTCAGGTTCTGCTCTGTCACTTTCTGAAGGTCAGAAAATACATTGCTTCTCCCCTCTGGGCATTGTTTTATATGGAAACTGAGAATGTTGGATTTGGTGATCCCCTAAAATCCCTCCAGGCTCTAAATCCAGAAATCCCATAATTCCCGTTAAAGCTCATGTTCCTTCTTTCGGGTATGCCTGAGAAGGAGATATTATTCCCTGGGACTAGACACGTGTGAGTTGGCTTATCATGCATTGAATCATCATGGGCCCTGGTGAGTGATATTTTATGGCCTTTAAAAGACATTTTTCCCAAAGGAATATTAGGAAAGCCTCGGTGGTTGTACAGTCCGCCCCCTGGCCCCAAGCCCAGCCCCTGAAGTGCTGCCCCCAGCTGTGGTCGTTAGGATCCAGATGGAAATGGGCTTCAGTTGCAACATCTGGGACTAAGCACAGATCTTTTGAGTTAGAGACCCTTCATTGAGGAAACCAAGGCCCAAGAAGTTGACTGACTTGTCCAGGGTCGCTCCAGAGAGGTGGACAAGGGTGGAGTTCCAATATCCCAGTACTCACAGTCCCCTTGGGGCCTATCAGGAGCTGATGGCCCAAGCTTGTGGCCCACTGTACAATGCTCTTAGATGCCTTAGGTCACCCCTTGAGGTAAACAAGAGAGGGATTCTTATTTCCATTTGGCAGATGAGAAAACTGAGGTCTATTCCAGTTCAATCCCCAAAGGCTCTGGAGATCAGCCTTTTAGAAGAGTCTCAGAGCCATGCTCTACCTTCACCCAATGCTGGATCTTTTTGGGGGCCAGTGCACCCCCAGAGTCTCATCACGTGCTCAGAGCCAAGTGACTAGGTGGAGGAGGTGCAGAGGGAGCTGGACTCAGAGAGGATAGTGTGAGGATGGGGGGAGGCCACAAGAATCTTCAAGGACTAATTTTTATAGGGGTAGCAATGCTCCTGGGGCACATGTGTGTCCCACCCCTGTCTCTTACTCCCCTTCACCTGCTGACCAGCATTGCTAAGGCCAAGACCGAGGGGGAGAGACTCAACCCTGATTAGAAAGAGAGGTCCATCGAGGTGATGGGACCTGGAAGGAACTAGTCCAATCCCCTCATTTGACAGAGTTTAAAACTGAGTCCCAGAGAAGGGAAGGGCTATAGCTGGGACTCAAACTTGGGGCCTTTGACTCCCAAACCATCATCAAAGCAGATGGTGGCACAGAGCATGGCTCCTGGAGTCAGAAAAACCCAAGTTCAAATCCAGCCGGAGACACCTAGCTGTATGATCCTGAGCAAATCACTTAACTGCTATCAGCCTCAGTTTACTCAACTGTAAAATGGGGAATAATAGTATACACTAATAGTACCTGTTATGCTAGGCATACTGTGCACCCACCCTTCAGGGTTGTTATGAAGATCAAGGGAGTTCATATTTGTTTTATATACATATATATGGACTATCTACATCTATGTCTATCTGTCTATATCTATCTATGTATCTATGTATGTATGTATCTATCTATCTATGTACAGAGAGAGAGAAAGAGAGAGAGAGAGAGAGAGAAACCTGGTATATGTATAAATGCATTTATGTAATATATAAGTAGGAGCAAGTAGGTGGCCCATTGGATAGAGTGCCAAGCTTGGAGTCAGGAAGGCCTGAGTTCAAATTCAACCTCAGACACTAGCTGTGGGACCCTGGGCAAGTCCCTTAGCCTTATAGTTTTCTCATTTGTCAAATGAAGGGAAGGAAATGGTAAACCAGTCCAGTAGCTGTATCAAGATTTAGTCCCTAGTCTCTACTGTGTATCAGGAGATGGGCCCCAAATGGGATCATGAAGAGTCAGACCCAAATGAACAGCAACATTAATTTCTAAATGCTGATAGAAGCTATCTAAGCACTTATTCCCTTCCCACTGTACTATATGGCCTCCCAATTGGTTGGTCTGTGTTGTCAGTAAGGGAATTCCAAAGGAATTCTGGTTCTACAGCATTTTCCTGTGGTGGCAGTCTAGCGTGGCCTCCACTTGCCAGCCCATCACTGGGGAAGCCTGTTCTTCCCAGGGCTAACCAAGGTCCACTGTGGAAGGCCTAAAAGGCATTACCTCATTTGTTCCCCTTGTCTTCATCTCCAGATGGGGCCCCCCAAGATTGAGTGACATGGTCCATATGGTTTTCCTGTTGTCAGCTCCCCAGTCCCTACTGTCAGTCTTAACCCGGATCTTCTATCCAAAGTGTGGCCCGCAGGGACACTCTGAGTACAGGCCCAGGGGCAAGAGGGGAGAAAAGAAAGAAAACTGGTTTTCATCTAATTTCTTTCCAAGCATTGGTTGAGAAGGTGGCCCTTTCCCCGCCCCCCCGGCCCCATCCCTTGACACTTTATGGATCTCCAATTTATACAAAAGTTGCATGCTCTTGACATGTTTACAGGGCACATGGAGAAGGGGTCTGTGTCATCTCAGCCCATCTCCCTGCCTGGCCAAGAATCAGCAGGGCTGTCCTGACAAGGGTCTGAGACAGAAATCTGGAAGGGCAGAAGTTTTCAATTAAGCCAATCTCCAAGAAAAGCCCAGGAAATTAAAACCAATTATTTCCTTGTAAATACAAATGGAGTCAGCCTTCCTTTCTGCCTTCCTCCAATGACTGCTGTCTCATCAGGTAAGACTACACGGCCTAGTGAGGGAACAGAAGAGAGGAAACCCAGGTGACGAAGACTCAGGGCAGCAACTTTGGGCTGTGGGGATTATGTCGTAGACTGGTAAAATAGAGGGCCTGTGGCCAACAGGAATATTGGTTCAGGACATGGGGCTTCCCCCACAGCCCAAGCCCGAGTCTCAGCACAAGTAGCCCCTGCTGGTAGGGCCCTTTCTCATGCTTGTGACTCTGGGGTCCCAGCATGGGAATGAGCAGGTGGGCTTAGCAGAGGTGGGCACTTACCCATCTTGGTAGGGTGTATCCTGTGTGGGTTCTATGACCTCTCAAGTTCCCTTTCAGACTGTGGGCTCCAGGGAGCAGGAACTTCCCTCCCTAATTCCAGGCAGGGTAGGCCAGTTGCCACCCCCCTTTTAAATTGAAATGGATGAGCATTACATGTAGCAAAAAGAGCCCTGGCTTTGGAGTCATAGGGCCTAGGTTCAAATTCTACCTCTGTTCACTGCCTGTGTAACTAGAGGCAAGTCTCTTCCCCTCCTTGGGCCTCAGTTTCCCCTCTATAAAATGAGGGGGTTGGATTAAATGGTCCCTTCTAGCCCTAGACCCTATGATCCTACCTCATGTATTGGGAGCACAGAAACCCTGGAAAGGAAAAGATGAAACTAAACATGGCAGCTTTCCCACCCCCAGAGCCCTGTGCTTGGGAAGAAAGAGGCCTATGTTTCTGATGGACAAGCAAAAGCCACTTCTTTTGGAAGGACTCCCTTTGTGCCTACATCTTTCAGGAACATGTACATGCTGAGTATTGCATTGTTCTAATCATCCCCTTCCCTACACACACACACACACACACACACACACACACACACACACTCTCTACCTGTAATCAGAAGCATGTGTTTAATATTGGCTTTGTCACTGAGCTTGTCAGAGTTATTATTACCTTTCTTTTTTATGGCCAGTGATATGAGACAGAGGTTAAGCCCCATGCCCTTACAGAAGATTCCCTGGATTCAGAGGCAGAGCTGTTGTGAGCCTTGAACTGTCTCAACCAGCCTAGCATCCTGCCTAGTGATTTGTCAGCTGTAGTTTTCCCAGAGGCCCTCAGTCACCTTTCACAGTGGCTCTTTGCTGTGCACCTGGGTGCATCCCTTCCCCAATGGTGGTTGTTGGCCTAGTAAATGCTCCGGGCAGGGCCCCAGCTTCCCTGGGGAAGATGGCATGAAGAAGGGGCATGGCATAGAGAATTGCCCAAGGCCTCTGGTTTTTATCTCCCAATTCATGAGATGCTTAGTGCTATCCATATGCCTCTGGCGCGGATTCACTAGGCGGCCTTTGAAGTTACTGGAGTGCCATCACACAGGGAACAGAAGGTGCCTACCAGTTGGCCTTTGCTTAAAAAGCCACTGTCTGCTTACCTCCTCCTCTGGTTCTTCATCTCTGATGCTTTTTGATGCCCAGGCTAGTGTATTCTCTTTACATTAAAGCTGGCCCCATGTTTGAGAGAGCAAGGCTGGCACCCTCCCCAGGGTTATCGTCAGCACGTGTACCAGGGCCCAGTGGCCCTGCAGTGGCTTTCATTGGCTCTGGGTGGGATATGTGAATCCTTAACTGCAAACCACACCAAACCAGGACTCAAGATGATTAGACAAAGCCAGCATCAATTCTGGGGCCTGTCAAGGCCAATGACCAAATGCAGCAACTGGGTTTTGCATTGCTTGATGCACTGGTTTAAAACAGGCACATGATGGAGATAAATATTGGCAGAATGAAAAACCAAGCCAACCTGGGGAGGAAGAAGGGAAGTGTTTAGGCAGCTCCAAGAAGTGGTATTGGGTACCTATTCTACATGGTCATCATCTTCATTCTACTTGCGTAAGCAGCTTGATTAAATTGAGTGCAGGAGTGCAGATCTGGAAGATCTGAGTTCAAATTCTGCCTCCAGTTCTTCCTAGCTGTATGACCCTGGGGCCTGCTTCATTTTCCTCATTTGTTAAATAGGGATCATAGCAGCATTTACCTGCCGCAGTAGTTGTAAGGATCAAATGAGATGGTATTTGCAATGCCCTTTGTATAAATTCTAGGCAGATGTTATTATTGACACATTGATTAATAAGAGACTTTGAGGTGAATAGGTAGCTGACTGTCTTTTGTTTTTGTTTTTGTTTTGGAGGAGGAGAAGGCAAGGCAGTTGGGGTTAAGTGACTTGTCCAAGGTCAACAGCTACTTAAATGTCAAGTGTCTGAGGCTAGATTTGAACTCAGGTCCTCCTGACTCCAGAGCTGGTGTTCTATTCACTGCCGACTATCTTTTGAGGGGGAAATCTATTATTCTGACTCCTCACCTTTATTCAAAAACAAATTAACAACCCCCCATTAACATGCCATTTGTTTCCCCCCCCCATTAATGCCTCCCCAGAGCCACTCTTGATTTAAGTAAAATTGTGTGTGTTTGTGTGTGTCCTCATAATAAGGCCCAGGTGTGATGGCTTTAGCAGAACTCCCTGAGAAAGGGCCTTTTCCCCTTTGGCAGTCTCTGGCGCTGCTTCTTAAAGTTAATATCCAAAGCTTCAGGTGATCACCTTGGAGCTCTTGTCGTCGAGGTGGAAGGGAAAACCTGTCTGCTGATGGTTAAATTTTCATCGAGATCATTTATACCTCAGAAATCAACACACATTAGGGCTTCACTGATGGTTCTGTTGCTTGTCTAGACTTTAAAAAGTAATGGAGGAAATGTTAACAAAATTCAACTGAAAAGTATATCTATCAGGTATGCCTTTTTTATCCTGTCAAGCTGGTTGTTAAACAATCACCAACACACCAATGGGGAGGCCCACCCACAGTCTTTATTCCATTCATTGGCTAAGTGGGGTATTTGCCAAAAGCTGTAGCCACCTAGAGTAAGCCATTGAAAGCCCAGCTGAAGGTCCCTTCCACGAACACCGAGCCCACCTGCCCTTCCTTATCAGGCCACACCTCCAGAACATGGAAAAGAGAACAACAGAGGCAGTGTAGGGAGAGCAGTAGGGAGACCAGACTGGGATTTGGGAACCTGGCTCCTACACCTGCTCTTCCATAAGCCCACTATGTCACCTTGGGAAAGTAATTTCTGTCCTTTGGACTTTGGATTGGATGTCTCTTAAGTTTTCCAGCTCTGATTATTCCCTCTTTGCCTAATGATATGCATTATGTTAGAAGGATATATATTTGTATTAATAATAACTCATGTTTCTATGGAACCCACTATATACCAGGCACTGAACTTCACAACAGACCTGTGGATAGAGTGCCAGGTCTGGAATCAGGAAGATCTGAGTTCAAATCCAACCTCAGACACTTCCTAGCGGTATGTGCCTGGGCAAGTTATTTCGCCTTGTTTATCTCAGTTTCTCACACATAAAATGATCTGGAGAAGGAGATGGCAAACTACTTCAGTATCTTTGCCAAGAAAACCCCAAATGGGCCCACAGAGAGTCAGACATGACTGAAAAATGACTGAACAACAGTCAGAATTCAGAAAGAGCTTTATAGATTTAAATGTTAGTTCAAATATTTATAAGATGAAATTCAGTATTGATAGATATAAAATCTTACACTTTGATTCCAAAAAGCAACCTGACAGATATGAAGCAGGAGTAACTTGGTTAGAGAATAGTTTGCCTGAAAGAAGATTTGGGATTTTTAGTGGACCACAAGCTCCTTGTGAATGAACAGTTACTGTCCAGAAAGCTAAATAGCCCCTCTCTCTGCCCCAGTCAGATCTCATTGGGAGCATTCTATTTAGTTGAAGGACAGTGAAAGGGTCCAAGGCAAGGTAACCAGCATGTTGAAGCCCTTTAGTTGGTGCCAGCTAAAGATTCCTTGAAGGAACTAGAGGCATTTTGCCTATGGAAGAAAGGACATGGTAGCTGTCTTCAAACCTTTGAAGGTCTGTCATGTGGAAGATGGTGCCTATGTCTTCTGCTCAACCCCCTGAGGGCAGACCTAGGGCTAATAGAAGGCATGAAGAGGTCAGTTGGTACTTAATATCAAGAAAAACTGTAAGGGATTACCCAAGGAAGTAGTGAGTTCTCCTTCATTGGGGATCATCAAATTGGGGCCATTGGCGGAGGTTCAGGGACAGGTTCTGGTCACCAACAGTAATGTTTCTCCTTCCTTCCAGATGTACCAGGACATGTGGAAACTCGACCTCAGGTCTTGGCAATTGAGGGCCATGATGCACAGCTCACCTGCAGAGCAGCCAGATATGTCTATGACGGCCTAGCTTGGTTCAATCCATTTGGAGAAAGGGTTCCTACCTCATCCACCGAGAGGCGAGTGAACAAATACTCCATTTCCTTGACTCTGACAATTCGAAATATGTCCCGCCAGCAAGAAGGACAGTATAAGTGCAAGGCTTGGAACCAGAGGAATACCACAGCCATGCTGGAAAGGACTGCTAGACTCTTCTCCAGAGGTAAGAGCCCAGGGCAACTCTGTCCCCCAGCAAGGAGAGCCTGGGATCAAGAGTCAGGGGACCTGGCTTTGGGTTCTGGCCCAGCCAATGATTAGCTCTTCAATCTTGGCAACTCACAGTCTTTCTGGAATTCAGTTCCCTCATCTGTAAAATAGGCTGGTGGGGTAGGGAGAGGACTCTATACACTTTAAGAACCCCTTTGGAGACCTGTGTTTGAATCCTGCCTCAGACACTTACTAGTTTAGAAGTGACTTCCCCTCTTTATGACTCAATTTCTCCATCTATAAAATGGAAATGATGAATAAATGAATTTATTAAGCTTTCACTATGGCAAAATGCTGGGGACACAAATAGAAAATTGTGAGTTTTTGCTCTCAAGAAACTCCCATTTTAATTTAATATTATTTTGATATAATGGTTTATGTAATAATCTAATTTCATAATAATAATACCAACCTCATAGGGTTGTTTTAAAGATTCAAATGTGTGTGAAATGCCAGCTCTCATTATTTTCTTTTTAAATTTTAATTAATTTATTTACTTTTAGTTTATAACATCCAGTTCCACAATCCCTTGAGTTCCAAATTTTCTCCCCCTCTTTCTCCTCCCCGACCCCCATGCAGCATGCAATCTGACACAGGTTCTACAAATACCTTCACATTAACCATCAGTCAAGTTGTAAAGAAGGATCATAACCAAAGGAATGAACACCTCCTCATTTTCTTAAGCTTATGTACCAACTGTTAAACAATGCTACCTACTCCTTACTTTAGTGTTAGTAGACCCATGGTCATCAGTTGCTAGCTACAGTGGCTCAGGGTAGATTTCTCAGAAGAGCCAAATGTTGGCAAATAATTTGTAGGAGTTCAGCTATTAATTTAAAACTGATTAAAGAACACCACTTCCAGGGGCGGCTAGGTAGTGCTTCAGTGAATAGAACACTTGCCCTGGAGTAAGGAGGACCTGAGTTCAAATCCAGCCTCAGACACTTGACACATTTACTAGCTATGTGACCTTGGGCAAGTCACTTAACCCAAATTGCCTCACTTTCCCCCCCTCAAAAAAGAAAAAAAACACCACTTCCCTCGACAGGTAATACAACTCTGGTCATTGAACTCATAATCAAGTCACAGGAAATGGGTTTTGATTTCAACTCTATGAGTTGTTGGTTCTATAACCCTGGGCAGTAGCTACATCCCTTTGGGTCTTGTGTCCCTCATCTGTAAAGTAAGGGGATTGGACCAGACAGCCTCTGAAACTTTTTCAGGTCTAGATCTATGATCCTACATAGGACCCCAGAGTCCCTGCTCCTCTGTGGACCTCAGTTTCCTCCTCTGTCAAATGAGGGCCCTGAACTAGATTGAAGACTCTGAAGCCATATCAGAGGTCATTTACAGGCCTCTGCTTGAACAAGTCTGTTAGAGCAAATGGCAGAGAGTCTGGGTCTAGAGATGAGGGTGACTGGGAGGATATTGCTAATGTCAGCAGGTAGAGGGCATCACAATGCACAGAGCACTGGGCTTGGAGTCAGGGAGGCCTAAAAATGTAGCTTTATATATTTACTAGCTGTGTGACCCTGGGCAAGTCATTTTACCTTTGCCTGCCTCAGTTTCCTCAACTGCAAAATAGGGATAATATGCAAGAATAAAAGGAGATATTACTCATAAGGTGTTTTGCAAACCTTAAAAATAATATAAGTGCTAGTTGCTATTGTGATTATTATTAATAATTATAATTTAAAATAGCCAACATTTATATAGTACCCACTGTGGGCCAGGTACTTGGCTCAGTGCTTTACAATTATCATCTCATTTGATCCTTATAATAACCCTGGGAGGTGGGTACTATTATTACCTCTGTTTTACAATTGGGGAAACTGAGGCAGACAGCAGTTAAAGTGACTTGCCCAGGGTCACACAGCTAATAGGTGTCGAAAGCCAAGTTTGAACTCAGGTCTTCCTGATTCCAGGCCCACTGAGCCACCTACTTGCCCCAATTCTAACAGTAATAATGACATATGCTTGTTGTTCTCTCTCTTTTCAGAAAAAGTTGCACCTTATGTCATTGAGAACCTCACTGACCTGGATGTGAATAGCAGTGGCAAGATTGTGCTGCAGTGTAAAGTGGGGGGAACTCCAACACCTGGCATCACTTGGCTGAAGAACGGAAATGCCATCCTGCCAGCCTCAGGTACGAAACTCCTGGCTGGGGCCTCTGTTTTCCTGGGGACTAAGGCCCAGGACACCTCACTTTACCTTACCCTGGTTCCTTGCCTCTAATGCTTAGTGCCTGTGGGATCTCAGGTTAATATGTCTGGGCTCCAGTTAGCTGCAGAATGATGGCTTCACATGAAATCTTGAAGGGCCTTTCTGGTTCTAAATCCCATGACCCTTGTCTCACTGAATGGAAGGAAGGACATCGTATGCCCTAAGCTCTGCAAAGCTGAATTTCCAGCAAACCCCAACCTGAGTTACGCAGAGGTCCCTTCCAAGAGAATCTGGTCTTGTGGCCCAGCTCTGTTGTAATCAGACAGCAAGCATTTTTTAAACACTTACTGTATGCCCCACATGGGCCGGGCCCTAGGAATATGGTGACTGAAAGGAAATAGACTCTGCCCTCAAAGCATTTGCATTCCAATGGGGGTAACAGCTTATACCTAACTAGGTACACACAAGATAAATGCCATTGGGTCCTTTCCATAGTGGATATCTTCTTGTTGAGGGGCCCTTGATTCAATCAGTCAGTCAACAAGTGTTTATTGTGTACCTACTGTGTGCAAAGCACTGCCCACAAAACTGCCTGTCTAGAGAGGCAGCCTTTAGAGTGCTAGGCCTGGAATCAGGAAGACCTGAGTTCAAATCCTGCATCAGATATTTACTAGCTGTGTAACTCTGGGCAAGTCACCCTCAGTTTCTCTCAGTTTCTTCATCTGTAAAATGGGCAGAATAATAGCACATATCTCTCAGGGTTGTTGTGAGGATCAAATGAGATAATATGTGTAAAATGCCTTACAAATGTTAAAACATCATATGAATACCAATTATTATTATTACATTCTACTAGGAAGAAGCATGTGGACGCAGAGAAGTCAGTACAAGATGTATATGGAGTAAATACTGAGAACATTTAGTGGGGTGGAGGACTAACAGCTGGGGAAAGGAATAAGGAAAGCATTCAGGCCTCCCTCTATAGGCAAATGGCAGAGGGCTGGTTTTGCCACATGTAAGGGCTATGTTTGGAGATAGCAGATGATGAGACAGCAAACATTTTTTAAGCACCTAATATATTCAGGCCCTGGGGGCCATAGAAGATTAGGTAAAACCAGATCTATGTCTTCATGGAATATAAATGAGAAAGTCTAGCAGGAGACTAAGACACAAAGATAATGTACAATATTATATGATAAGTACAGTAGAGATAGGTGGAAATATTCAGTCCTTTTTTAGTTGTTGCCAACTCTTTGTGACCCCATTTTGAGGCTTTCTTGGCAGAGATACCAAAGTGGTTTGCCATTTCTTTCTCCAGTTTATTTTATAGATGAGGAAACTGAGGCAAACAGGGTAAAGTGACATGCCCAGGGTCACACAACTAGGAAGTGTCTGGGGTCAGATTTGAACTCAGCTGTTTGTGACTCCAGGCCCAGTGGTCTATCCACTGCAGCACCACCTAGAGCCCTAGAGAGATATAGAATAAAGTGTTGTGTGTCCTTGGGTAAGTCCTATAGCCTATTTGGGGCCTCAGTTTCCACCTCAGTAAAATGAGGGAATTGGACTAAATGACCTCTGATATGGCTTTTAGCTCTAGGTGTAGGGTTCTATGGGTTACCTTGGGCAAGTCCCTTCCCTTCCCTGGGCTTCAATTTCCTCCTCTGTAAAATGAGTGAATTGGGCTGGCTCTGTAGTTCAGAGAAATCATAGGATTGAGCTAATCTCATCTGTTGGTTAGAGATAAGAATCCTTCCCCTACTTAGGTGGTGAGGAGAAAAGGAAGGAAAGAAAGAAAGAAGGAAAAAAAGAAAGAAAAGAAGGAAAGAAAGAGGAAGGAGGGACGAAGGAAGGAAGGAAAGGAAGGAAGGAAGGAAGGAAGGAAAGGAAGGAAGGAAGGAAGGAAGAAAGGAAGAAAAGAAGGAAGGAAAGAAGGAAGGAAAAGAAAGTTTCTCTGTAAGAGGGCTGAGGCCTCATTGGCCAGAGAATGTCCTTCCCAGTTGGCAGAATTTCCACTTTCGTGGAGCCCCTTGAGAAGAGTTCATGTGCTGGAGGCAGGGAGCTCCCAGTCACACTATTCTATCCCTAAGGGGCCAATACTCATTGCAGGCATCTCCTTGGAGAATAACACCCTAGTTATTGAACGAGCTAAGAAGGATGATGAAGGCACCTACAAGTGCAAAGCCACCAATGAGATCGGACAAGTTAGCACCTCAGCCCTTATTACTGTAGCAGGTGAGTTGGAACCTTTGGCCTACTAGGCTCACATGGACCCACTTAGAATTCTGAGCATCAAATGTTTCACGTGCATGAATCCCTACCCTTGTCTCCTTTTGCAACTGGACTTCTAGTTCAGTGTGGCATAATGAAAAGAACATAGTAATTTAGGGATAAAATAAGGAGATTTGACTGGATGCATCACAGAATGAATGAATGCAAAATCATAAAATGAGTGAATGAATGTAAAATCACAGAATGAATGAATGCGAAATCACAGAATGAATGAATGCAAACTCAAAAAAATGAATGAATGCAAATCAAAAAATGAAAGAATGCAAAAAAGGTAAGCCTTTCCTATTTGCTAAACACTGAAGAATTGAAAAGTGAGATAGTTCCCACTCTCACGCTTCTAAGAGAATTTGTCTGCTGGGTAAATGGAAAGGCCTAGCAGTCCTGAGGGGTTCATCGGTAGAGCTCTAGAGGGTGTAGTCACAGGGAAGATAGTGAGAACTAATGATCTTCCATCTTATCAGAAGAATGATAGGAATTCTATACATGTTACCTTCATCATCATCATTTTATTAATAGTTAGTGATTCATCAAAGCAGTGCTCCCCTGGGTTTGATTGCCATCTCTATAGAGATGATTCCTCAGTCTATAGATCCAGCCCTAACCTCTCTTCAGACTTCTAGTCCCACCTCTTAGACATCTCCAACTGGATGTCCTATAGGCATCTCAAACTCGACTTGTCCTAAACTGACCTTGACCCTTATCCCTCTTGAAGTTCATTTCTGAGGGAAGGGGGGTAGTCTATATTCTTCCCATATGGCAAAATTATATTTGTTTCTGCTTCCATTAATCTTCACCCAAATGTTCTCCACTGCATTTCCAAATGTCTGGTTCCTGGATTTCCTCCCATGAGTATATATTTTTAATATACAATAACGGCCTCCACTTGCCTATTCTGTGTCTTTTGAAGAAGCTATACCCATCCAGAACTGAAATCCAGTCACAGGTTCCACACCCCATCCCACTCCCAAGTTGTAGTAACACCTGTGAAGTGAAATTTACCTCTGCATTTGCATCTCTAGTTACTCTAGTGCAGGGGTCACATGAGGCCTTCTAGGTTCTCAAGTGCAGCCTTTTGATGGAGTCCAGGTTTTCCAGAACAGATCCTTTTATTAAGGGGTATTTGTTCAAACTGTGAAGTTTGAATCCAGTCAAATCCTGCACTTGAGGACCTAGAGGGCCACATGTGGCCTTGGGTCCTCAGGTTCCCCAGCCTTGCTCCTGCCTGTTGCCTAAACTTTGGGCCTTTGTGATTGAGATTGGATGCCATGGGTTTTACTTTCTTGGATTTGGTGTCCTATGAACTTCTCAGTATCTTTGCCACTGTGCTCCTTCCTTCATTATAACTATTGGATCTCCCTTTGGTGGATCTCCATCAGCTGTTTCCTCACATCCTTATGCTTTTTAGTTTAAAGCCCCTTTAGTTAGATTTATAAGACACTTGACCCATACATTCTTATCAGGTTTTTTAGGGATACTTCCTCCCTGCCTGTCGCTCCATGTATCTTCAGCCATGATCCAGAAATCCAAACGGTTTCCTTCCAAATCAGTTTTCCTCTAATTTACCCTTTGCCATCAATGGGTAGCAGTGAGGAAAACACAAGCTGTGTCCACATGGTCTTGTTTCTTGCCCAAGATTTTGTAAGCATTGGCAGCAGTTTTTGGTTCTTTCTGGAAGAATCATTTGTGCCCATATGAATCACCAGAAGTGAGCAGTATTCATCCATTTGGATCAGTCTTGGGAGGTTCTCTCGTATGTCTTAGATAAAGGTCCCTGGGAAGAAAACAGACCTCTCTGCGTTGTTAGCAGTAGGTCTGCCTCAATTCCCCCAAGTAGTGATTCACAAACCAGTAGTACTCTCTATCATCTTTACTGAGTGATCACTCATCTGATAACTTTTGTGGCTCATATACCATTCCTTGGAGGATAGACAGCTGCTTTCTCTAGAGCAATAATCTGTTCCTCTTCAGGAAGGATCTCAGATTTGTTTCTGAGCCCCAAGTATATACCTCCCATCATCCTCTGTGTGACATCCTTTCACTCTCTGACCTCTTGATAAGGACCAAGTTTCCTTCCACTATCTTAGATCTCCCCCTTTAAAGGCCAACTCCCATTGTCCTTGATAACACAGAATAAATCCCCTTAATAAAAAGATTTGTTCTGTCAAACTTGGACTCCATCAAAAGGCTGTACCCAAGGACCTAGAAGGCTACATGTGGCCTCAAGGCCACAGGTTCCTCACCCCTGCATCCCTTTGCCTTTTCTTATAAGAAGGAGACAAGTCTACACCTGGGGTCTAGAGATAACAGCCACTCATCTATGACAAGAATACAAGCATTGTACCATACTACAGAATTCATCCTGCTCTCCATATCAATTGAGATTTGTAGCCTTGTTTTTTGAAGCTACCTTTACAGCTTTTTAAGGGTTTGCAGACTATTTTGCCACCTCATAGTCACTTGATAGTCCCACCCAACTTCTTTTTTCCACAAGTCACAGCCCATCTCCCTTCTCCCTGGCATTAATCTTCTCTGTTTGACCAATTTTTTTTATCTGCCAGTTTACACTACTTGCTTTTCCTTACCCACCTTTCCTTGCAAATTATTCAGTCTTATCCTTCACTTGGTCATTCTCTTTAGATTCCTTCCCCTTACACCTTCTTAGTCCTCCTTGATGCCATTCTTTAACTTTCACAGAAGCTAGAATCAGAATCCGGGCCTGGCCATTATTCTACTTCAAATATTCTCAATTTCTCCCAAGTCTCTCCTTTCCAAGTTGACTCCCCAGCCTTCTTTGTAAGGCCAAACCCTTCCAAATCACCTACACAATTTCTTCTTATTCATCTCAAGCATTTCTTTCTTTTCCTGCTCTTTCTTCTATAACCTTCTGTCACAGACTGTAAGAATGATTTCTTACAGTCCTCTCAAGCTCCTATACAGGATGGTTCTGCTGATAGAATGTAAACTCCTTGAGGGCAGGGACTACCATTATCCCTTCCTCATTGCCATTTTTCCTATCATGGCTTCAATATATTGTGGGTCAGCATAAGAAATTAAATAGAAATTGGGGGGGAGTTTTGCAGAACAGCACATGAAGGCCAGAAGATGACACAGAAAAAGTTGAGAAACTCAAAAATGCATAAAATATATGTATAGTGTTGTATAATATAAAAGAAAAAGGGAAAATCCAGACTTCTTTTCTGGTACGAAGGGAGGGCCAAAAAATTACACGTGGATTTTTCCAAATCACTGAGGCACCGTGTCCCTAACCCCCCAGGATGTGGAAAAGATCATTAATTCATTTATGTCTGTGCATAGCCTAATAAGAATAAGAGCCTAATAAATATTTGCTGTTAATTATTTGATTAATTGACCTCAGTTCTAGTCCTGACTCTTCCCCTAATTAGCTCAGTGTCCTTGGGTAAGTCCCTTCCCTTTCTGTCTCAGGGCCTTTGTTTTCTCCTTTGTAAAATGAGGAAATTAGACTCAATGAACCCTAAGGTCTCTTGCAGCTCTGACTCCCCTCTTCATCCTGCCTTTCCAAACAGACAAGAGAGTTCCTCCCTGAAGCTCCTGCCATCTGTCTCAGAAAGACCAGCCCACACTCAGTAAATATCAACACACTGTCACACACTCACACCCACCCATACACACTCATCACACATACACACATGCCCAGACTTTGGCACCTGGAATTGCTGGTAGGCATCTAGCAACATGACGGCCTTTATAAGGCCATACATTTTTGTTCCATCTGCTCTAGCCTGAACTCATGTTTTTTATTCACTCTTTCTCTCCCTGCTACCTCGTTGATAGGTTCAGAGGAGCGCTCCAGTGTCGAGGTCATCATCCTGGTCTGTACAGGCCTGGCAGCCACCCTCTTTTGGCTCCTGTTGACCCTGGTCATTCGAAAACTCAGAAAGGTATGAGGGAGGCACTGGATGGGCATGGAGGCACTGACACATGGGCCTCAGTTTCCTCTTTTGTAAAGTTGGGGAGAGGAAGTAGAGTGGGGCTAGATGAACTTTGAGACTCTGACCAGCTCTAAATTCTACAATTCAAGGTCTTGGCAATGTGGGAGGACTAGTTTCTTGGCTAGGCATCCTTCCTCTGTGGGTCCTTAGGTCTTGGCAGAGAGGAGTTAAGGTGGAAAATTAGATGCCATTTGACCCCCTAAGCATGGCCATTGTGACAGCACCCTCCTTGCAGTTGGCATGTCTTTCATATTGGATGTTGCCAGACACCTCTGAAAGGTAGTCTTGATAGAGTGGAGGAGTGGGCCCTACCTACCTGCAGGAGGACATTGCCTAGGAGAGAGAGACAGCTTACCCAAGATCCAAGAAGGGTTCAAGTCCTGCCTCAGACAGTGTGACCCTGGGCAAGTCACTTTACATTTGTTTTCTTTCTGCCTCCGAGGGCTATTGTGAGAACCAGATTAAATCATCTTTGTAAAGCGTCATAGACATGCTCACTCTTATGACTGTTAGCTGCTACTTTTCTCTCTGACATCCAGGTGTGATAGATGGTTTAAGTCCTTCACCAAGCGATAGATTATGTTTCTCTTAACTCTTGTTCCCTCCCAAGGGCAAGAACAGTTCTTAGGTCCCTTTTACTATGCTAAGAACCCCATAATATTAGAGGAATTTCAGCCAAGAGTGAAAAGGGTCAGAGCTCAGCCAGTCATCTCATTTACTGAGCATCATTTTGGGGTTTCTCCATACTACAAGAGGCCTCAGAAGGCAAGCAGTGACTAGGTCAACTCCTGCCTGGCCAAGAACGCCCGCTCCAATGTCACCAATGATGCCAGTGGCATCCAACATGGCCAACAAATTGGCCAGCCTCTCCTTGAAGATAGGAAGCTCCTTCCCTCTTGAGGCAGTCCATTCTGCTCTGTGACACCTGTTAGGAAGATGTCAACATCTACCCATCACTTTAGCTCTACCCTCTGGAGCCATCTAGAGCTAGGAATGACCTTAGAATACAGAATACCCAAGCAGGGAGGGCTCTTAGAACACAGAATGTCAGAGCTGGGAAGGACCTTAGAACACAGAATGTCAGAGCTGGGAGGGACCTTAAAACATGGAATGTCAGAGCTGGGAGGGACCTTAAAACATGGAATGTCAGAGTTGGGAGGGACCTTAGAACATTGAATGTCAGAGCTGGGAGGGCTCTTAGAACACAGAATGTTCAGGCTGAGAGAGATCTAGAATACAGAGTGTCAGAACTTGGAAGAACCTTAGAATACAGAATACGCAGGCTGGGAGGGCTCTTAGAACACACAGAACTGAGAAGGACCTAGAATATAGGATGTCAGAACTGGAGGACTCTTAGAACTCAGAATGTCAGAGCTGGGAAGGACCTTAGAATATAGAACACTCAAGCTGGGAGGGCTCTTAGACCACAGAATACCCAAGCTGAGAGGGACCTAGAACATAGAGTATTAGAGTTGGGTAGGACCTTTGAACACATTAAGAACATAGACTCTCAGAGCTAAATGGAACCTTTCCTAGTTTCTTCCCTCTCACTTTACAAATGAAGCATCTGACACCCAGGGAAATGAAATCACTTTCCCAAGGTCACAAAGTGAATGTGACAGTGGAGCCAAGGTTGGAACCCAGATTTCCAATGTTCTTCCCACCACTCAAGGACAGCATTTAGCTTTGGCCTGCTGAGCCGCTAGTAAAGGCAGACTAAGGAACTGGAGAACCATGGGCAGTGGGAACAGGAAAACCTACTAAGACTCAGTTTTCTTTGTTGCCTTGTAGCCCAACACCCCTGACATTAAAACAGGCTATCTCTCCATCATCATGGACCCCGAAGAGGTGCCTCTCCACCAGCAATGTGACCAACTGCCCTATGACAGCAGCAAATGGGAATTTCCTAGAGATCGCTTACGGTTGGGTAAGCTGCCCCTGCTTTTCTCTTGCCCTCCCAGCCCCATCAGGAGTTACTAAGGAAGTCCAGAGAAAAGTCAGCCTTATAGGAGTGAAGGAGGAGAAATCCATCATTTTGTCATTCCAAGTATTGGCACATTTGAGCAGAAATGAGTCTCTGCCATATGTCCTTGGCCAAGAGCCTTTCCCACTTACCAAAGACCTGCCATTCATCCTTCTTATGAGGGAAGGAATGTGAGTAGTAATTACTGCCCTCATCTTACAGCTAAGGAAACTGAGGCTCAGATCACAAATACATCCTGGAAGTGGAATCTCTTGAACAAGGCCAGGTTTTGGGTGGGGGTGGCTGATAACACCTCTTTCTCATCTCTTGAGAGTCTGTGAACACTGAGGGCCAACCTTATTCTGTAGACATGCCATCATCTGTAGGGTATGGAGAAGAAGTTACCCAGGGTTAAGTCCCGCCTCTTCCAACAACTTGCTCAGTGTTTCTTTTGTAAAATGGGAGTGAAGGATTTTAGTGGAAAGAAACCAGCTTTAGAATAAGAAGATCTGAGTTCAAATCCAATTCTGTTACTTCCTACCTTTGTGAACTTGGGCAACTTTCTTCGATTTTCTTGGCCCTGCTTTCTTCTTCTGTAAAATGGGGAGATTGGGCCGGATACCTTTTAAGGTCTGTGCTGTAGAGGTCTCTAAATTCTCCTTGAGATTCAATCCTGCCATTTTTAAAGCCTCAGGGGGAGGCTTTAAAAGACTCTTTCTGTCCCCAACCTATTCAGATAGGGTGTCTGGTCTGCAAGGATGGGGCTGCTGTTGTACCACGGGAATGGTTGCTACCCTTTTGGGACTTTCCTGCTTCTTGCTGCTCATTCTCCCCTCTTACCCCTGAAGGGAAGACCCTGGGTCACGGTGCCTTTGGGAAGGTGGTGGAGGCGTCTGCCTTTGGCATTGACAAATCTTCAACCTGCAAAACAGTGGCTGTCAAAATGCTGAAAGGTAATGTGTTTCCTTTGGCTATCCCCCAAGGGCATCCTTGCTGAGGAGGCTGGGCATGAATGGGCCACCAGAGCTTTGGAGGGTGGAGAACCCAGGAGCAGAACTTGTCTGTATGCTCCCAATCCTAATAAGGAGAGGCTTCTCACTTGTCCTAAGTTCTTGCAGCATGCAGGGCCCCATGTTAGTCCAAAACAGGGGACTGCTACAGGGCATCACAGTGCATAGAGTACCAGACCCAGAGTCAGGAAGACCTGAGTTCAAATGCTGCCTCAGACATTTCCTTCCTGTGGGACCCTGGGCAAGTCACTTCACACTGTCTGCCTCAGTTTCTCCAACTTTAAAATGTAGATAATAGCACCTACCACCCAGTGTTTTTGTGAGGATCAAATAATCTAATAATTGTAAAGTACCTAGCACAGTGCCTGACATATAATAGGTACTATATAAATATTATTATATTTATATATAATATATCTAAAACATACAACACAGACATATATATGTTAAGCTCTTGGCCCTATGAATGTCAAAAGCAGGACAGGGCAAACAGTCCTCCTGTTTGCTCATGCCCCAACAAGGGAAGAGAATGTGGTCCAAGCAAGAGAAGTAAGCTGGGTTTCATTTAGAGATGTTAGTGAATCTATCTTGGAGCTGGAAGGTTCTACCTCCTACGTGGTTAGGAAGCAACTCTGCAGGAAACAAAGGAGTCATTCAGCCTCCACCTGAACTCCCTCCATGCCTGAGCACTCCCTGTAGACCACAGTCCAAACAGGGTGTCTGGTCATGTTGTTGAGTAGCTCTAAGCCCAGTTGAAAAGCTCAGACCTAAAGCACCTTTCTTCAGGGAGTCCAAAGCCCACGAATGAAAGAAGTGACATGGCCCCACTAGAGAGAAAGTGTTGACTCTCTGCAGTAGGGGAACCTAGAAAAAAGGTTCACCTTGATGAGATCTAGGTTCCTCTTTAGACACTCATTCTAACTTTCATGCCAGTGAAATTGGGAAGGAATTGGGAAGGAATGTAGGATCTCTTTCTTGTCCTCTCAGAGAGCTCTTCAGTAATACACAAGGAGCAACTAAAATGGTCTGGCGTGGGCAAAGAGGGGGGCAAGGCAAGTGTGAATGGTTGGAGGCCTTCAAGGCAGGTGACCTCGGTACTAAGTCCTGCTCTTCCACTGATGAGCATTGGGACCTAGGACAAGTGACTTCACTCCTGGGTGGACCTCAGCTTCCTCTTCTCTAAAATGGGAAGATTGGGATTTAGATGATATCTAAGAACACCTAGGTTCCTCCCCCCCCCCAACTCTGACCTTTGTTCTAAGGTTTCCCTCCCAGCCCTAGTTCTTGCTCTCTGGACTAGTTTCTTAGAACACAGAATGTTAAGATATATCCAGAGTCTTCCATAAGGGCCAGCTGAAATTAATGAGTGGAAAATTGAACTAAGAGATGATATTAATCTTATATTTTCACTCTGTTGGCTTTAAAGCAATACTGGAAAAGCAGAGAAGGGAATGAGGAAGAAAGAGCTGACCAGAGCCTAGAAATGGCCACTTTGGGCCATTCAGCCCCTTCCTCTTCCTACAGTTTCTTAGCCATTCAGGATCAGGAGCCACTGATAACACTTTGACTTGGTAAGGGGTAGAAACCCCTTCTATAGTGGTCTTGCAACCACTGGGTGATGAGTCATCGACCTCAGGACCTTCAGACATTGAGAAAAAGGATTTAGACTGGTGGCTCTCTTGGGAGTAATTAGTTAATTTTCCCAAACTATCAAGGGTCATATATTTGATGGCCTTTCCAGGCCTCTCTCTTGACCTGAAAGGGTTAAGCACAGAGGAAGCCACCACAGAGGCATCTAAGGAAGGAAAGAGGAAAAGGACTGGAGGCCCAGGATACCATTAGAGCTCAGATCCCTGGCAGGCCAGTGGGCCCCAAGGCGCTATTTATCTGTTTATGGTATTGTTTTTAGAGTACAACCACTAATCATCAGGGTGTTTGTGTTCAGGCCCTTCCTGCTGGCATCCTCAGTTGGGTTAGTAAACAGGATCTGAGATGCTCCCCCACCTCTAGCAGTCCTGACAAACAAATATCCCCTTTGTAATGATGGCTGCCCTGGGGCCTTTTTTGCAGAATGTGCAACATCCAATGAGTGCAAGGCCTTGATGTCAGAGCTCAAGATCCTCATCCACATTGGACACCACCTGAACGTGGTTAACTTGCTGGGAGCCTGCACCAAGCCTGGAGGTAAGAGTTCAACCCCTACGTAGGGTGGGCAACCAAGCCCTAGGGTGCTCCAGTGCAAGAAATACTGAGTTTGGAGTTAGAGGACCTGAGTTCAGATCACAGCTCTGACGTTTATTTATTAGCTGGGCCACCCTGTGTAAGTCACTCCACTGCTGTCTGCCTCAGTTTCCTCATCTGTAAAGGGAGGTAATTAGCTTAGATGACCTATTAGCTTTCAAAATCTATCTCATTTGGTCCCCAAGGACCACTGGCCCTTCCAAGATGGTAGAAGATTCAAAGCAAGTTTCCATTTTCCCCTCCAATGCACACACCCCCACATGAGCCATGTTGTGTCCCAGTAAATTATAAAGGGATTAAAGGTTGTGCTTCTTCCAAATTGGGGGCTCAGTTCTCCTGCTTCTCGTTAGGTCTGCAGAAATGAAAATGTAAGCTCTGTATGAGTAGGGACTGCCTTATTCCTTACCTTGGCATCCCCAGTGCCTGGCACATAGTGGGAGCTTAATAGATGTTTGTTCATTGATATTTTGTTAGGAAATGGAGGAGATACTAGGCTCGTAGAAAGAAAAATAAGTTGACATCAGTGTGTTGTCATGGCTGGTGTGATGGACTTGAGGTCAGAAGAGACTCGGCTTTGACTTTCACCTTTAGCACTTAATAGCCTCACTTTCTTCATCTATAAAATGGGGAAAATAGCTAGAATTCTGTGTGTCAGGGTTGCCTTAAGGGCCAGTGAAGTCATGTGAGCGCTAAAGAAATGCCTATGATGATGACAGTGATGTCTTCTCCCTGCCACTAAATCATTTTTCTAGCCTCAGTTTCTTAGGCTATAAACTGGGACTTCGAGTGCTGATTCTGTCTGCTTTCAGCCAGAGGCGGAACAGACAGACAGTGAAGACAGTGAGAGAGACAGAGACAGAGACAGACAGACAGTGAGAGGCAGAGAAGACAGTAAGAGAGACAGACAGAGACAGAGACAGACAGACAGTGAGAGGCAGAGAAGACAGTGAGAGAGAGAGACAGAGGCAGAGAAGACAGTGAGAGAGACAGAGGCAGAGAAGACAGTGAGAGAGACAGAGACAGAGACAGACAGACAGTGAGAGGCAGAGAAGACAGTGAGAGAGAGAGACAGAGGCAGAGAAGACAGTGAGAGAGACAGAGACAGAGACAGACAGACAGTGAGAGGCAGAGAAGACAGTGAGAGAGACAGACAGAGAGAGAGACAGACAGAAAGACAGTGAGAAAGACGAGACTGAGAGAAAAAGCAAGAGAGACAGAGGAAGAGAGACAGAGATAAGGTAGTGACTGATTACTGACACTGCCTTGTCTCCCACTCCCTTCATCCCCTTGCATTCTACTTTCTGAGCTCACCACTCCACTGTAAACCTACACCCCAAGACTTTCAGTGTTGTCTTAACTTGCAAAGCTGCTGGCCTTTGTCTTGACTTCTCGGTGGCTCCTGATGGCCCCCACCTTGTGGCCACTCTCGCCTCCCTTGGCCTCTGTGACTCTGTTTTCTCCTGGATCTCTTCCTACCTGAATGCCCTCCCTTCCTCAGCTTTCTTCTCACTCCTGATCTCCGACTTCCTCAGAGAATGGGAGAAGCCATCCCAAGACTTTGCTCTGGGCCGTTTCCCCTTCCTCCCTCCCTCTGGGTGGCTCTACAGCCTCCATGGGATCCATTAGTATTCTCATGTCAGTGACTACCCCCTATCTCTATGCCCCTCTCTGCCTCTTTGACTCCAGTCCTGGGTAACCAACTGCCTCTACCTGTGTGCCCAAAGGCATCTCAAGCTGAACAATTCCAGGATGATACTTGCATTTTCCCCAAACCATCCCTCCTCCAAACTTGGCCATCTTTGTGGAAGACACCATCTTCCTTCTGGTTGCCCATGCTGGAATTCCTTGACTCTTCTTCCCCCACCCTCACCTTCAATGTCCAGCTGGCCACCAAGTCTTGTTGATTCTGCCTCACAAACATCTCTCACATCCATTTCCTTCTCTCCATTCTAAGCTCCCATCCTGGTTCAGGCCTCTAGCTTTTCTCACCTGAACTATTGCAACAGCTTCCCAATGAGTCCCACCCTACCACACACACTTTAATTGAATTTAATCTTTCTTTCCTACATTCCACCTTATACACAGCTGTCAAATCCATATTCCAAAAATACGCATCTGACCATGTCCTCCCCTCCCCCAAGTCAAGAATCTTCAACGGCTCCCTATTGCCTCCTCAATTAAATGCAGGATTTCCAGTCCTCTACCATGTAACACCTATTAACTTTTTCTGCCTTAGTTCCTCTTACCCATGCCTACAATGTGCCAGGCACTGTACTAAATACTGGGAATACAAAAAGAAGTAAGGAACAGTTCCAGCTTTTAAAGTGTTTGAGGAAACATACAGACATATATGTACAAATAAGCTATACACAAGATAAATAGGAAATAATCAACAGAGTGAAGGCCCTAGGATTAAGGAGGAGTCAGAGGTTTTCTGTAGAAAGTGGGATTTGAGCTGGGACTTGAAGGAAGCCAAGGATAGCAAGAGGCAAAGGTGATGAGAGAGTGCATTCCTGGCAGGGGGCCCAGCCAGTGCAAATGCCTGGAGTCAGGAGATGATGGAGGATCTTGTTCAAGAAAGAGTAAGGAGGCTAGGGTCACTGGATCGGAGAATGGGGATAAGGTATAAGATAACCAGAGTTTTCTCACAGCTTGTTCACCTTGATGATGGGCTATGGGGACCGGATGATAAGCCAGACCAGTGTCCTGGCGGAAGCTGCTCTTCTCAGGGCTGTTTGGGTCAGAGTCCTGGGCACAGTGAAGGGCATGTGGCCCATGAGCTCAGGATTCATAACAGCTCAACTGTTGAGGTTTTCTCAAGTGTTAAGAAAATGGATTCTAAATCATAGGAGTCCCATGAACAAGGATCTCCCCGAGGGCCGTGTATGAGTAGCTGGGTGGTGAGCACACAGTGACTCAACAGCAAGTCCCACGACCATCCGTCAAGGAGCCTATTGTAGGGGGCTGAAGACATCCTGGGTATGAGAGGCCGTGAGGAAGGGAATCTGCCCAAATGTGTCATTGTGACTGGAACAGATGGAACAGGTGAAATAACAAGTCTCCAAATATACCCCAAGCTAGGCAATGAAGAGCATGGATCTAATGGGGACCTGCTGTATCCAGGCAACACTTCCATAACAGGGCCTCACTCTAACCACTGAACCTATTTTCTCAGAGCAGTGTGAACCCAGACGGCCTTTTCTCTTCCCTATTCTGAAGCTCGGCTGTGCCAAGTCAAGGAGACCTCCATCCTCCCAGGGTTCTGCTCATCCCATCAGGAGTGACTTGCCCTGGGGCACCTCTAGTCATTCTGAGAGCCACATTGGTTCTTTCTGATGTATCTGGCAATGCCCCAAGAGTGTCGCTTCCCTGGGGGAGCCTGTACCCTGAAGCTTGGGAAGGGGACCCTAGGATGGGGACCACTGGCTCTGAGAAGCAGGGCAGGCAAAGCCAAAGAGTAGGCCCATGTTGGCAGATCCTGAGTACTTGAGTCAACTTCAGCAGGATGCCCCGGCCCCTTCCCCTGTCCCCAAAGGGCAGAAACAATCTAGTTGCAATGGTGACCAGGAGGTAGCTGGTGAGGCTTGTCTATGGGGAGAGAGCACATGGAAAGACCTCCAGGGCCAGCCCCCATCCATTGACTGGCTTCTTGGCCTGGCTCCTCCAAAGGCCACTTTGCCCTCCCAAAATTTCAGAGTTGGCAAGGACCCCAGTGACCCTCTGGTCCAACCGTACCTGACCCAAATTCCCCAGGATAACATGTCCAAGCCAGAGGCCATCCAGCTCTTCATTGATGAAGGGGGAGCCTCCAAGGCAGTTCAGTTCAGCTGGGGATGCTCCTATTGGGAGGAAGGTTTTCTGGACACCAGGCCTAAATTGGCCTCTCTACAACTTTCCTCATTTCTTACTCTTCCTTGGGAACAATCAGAACAAGGATAACCTCTCTTCCCCATGTCAGCCTTTCAG
>CM053602.1:55221438-55273572 GCA_028646575.1 Pseudocheirus occidentalis | reverse complement strand
ACACGGATAGATGGCTCTCTTTATGCAGTCCAGGATTTCTTCTGTCCTTGACAGTGAAAACAGTCTTCATCTGGCAAAAAGTCACAAAAAATATATCATCTGGAACTTAGTGGCTCTGATGTTTCCTTACCTGTGTGACCTCGTACAAATGACTTCTCATCACCAGGCCTCAGTTTCTTCATCTGCAAAATGAAGAGACTGGCCTCGAGGGCCTCTGAGGTCCAGATCTAGGATCCTGTGATGCTGTGTTCATCAGAAATGTCCTCTCAGGATCTCTTCAGTGTACCTCCCCTTCCTGGGTTGAGCAATTATTTCTTGCATGTCTGTTTCTCAAGGGCAAACAGCTTGATAGTATACTTCCCTGATCATTTGCAAAGTCAGACTTTAGAAGAGTGACCCACAGGATGTGAGGACACTATGGTATCTTGTCTGTTTCCCAAGACAGTCGTCATCCCTGGTCTTCCTCCCCCCACCCCACCCTGTCCTCTGCTGCTGGAGCTACCGCCAGGACCATTTCTCTATGTGTGGTAGGCCTGCTGGACTTCGGGCAAAGGCACCAGCTGTCAGCCACTTGAAGCCTCTCGTCATTAGTAGGACCTGGCAGAGCCTGTTCTCTGCTAAGCTGGCCTGGACAAAGCCAGAATCACCAATCTGTCATGACTGGGCATCACAGTTCTAGTCTACCAGTGTAGAGCTCCTCATAGCAAAGGATCATGGGTCTGTTACTACCTAAATGCATGTGACCTTGGGCAATTCAAATGACCTCTCAGGGTCCTTGGTGCCCTAGCTGGAAGATGGGAGTACAGGTAGACTAGGTGAGCTCTGAAGACCCTTCACTTAGGTTTGTGCTCTTAGGAATTTCCACTCCACTAATTTGGAATTTGTGATAATTCATTAAGGTCATAGATTGGGAACTGGGAGGGACCTCAGAGACCATCTAGTCCAACCTCCTCATTTTTCAGAGGGGGAAATTGAGGCCCAGGGAGGGAGAAGGAACTTGCCTGAGGATTCTGTGATATTAAGCAGTGGAGCTGAAATTCTAACCCAGGCCTCTGGGGCTGGGAGGGGGTGGGAATACTGTTCTCAGCCTGTGGACATAGGTTTTGTTTTTGAAACAGGGCAATTGGCACATCTTAGTAACAGTTGAAACCTACTCCCCAGGGTGCCCACTGCCATTCAGTAGCATCTTCCTATGCATTGGCAAGATTTAACTCTTCTTCCAGAATTATTTCAACCAAAAAAATTATCTGTTGGGGAACACAGATAGTAGAATGTCATGTACCCAGAGCTCAGATTTGTCAGGGCTAAGGCGGGACATCCAAGAGGGCAATCTTCCCATTCTTTGTTCACCTGGTTCCAGGATGACCCCTTGGCAGGTCAAAATACCCATCCTGATCATCCAGATACCCCTTGAGATCACTGATGGAGGAGATTGTGGGTGCCCAGGCTCTACCAGGTGGTTGGGCCAGGGGGTGCTGGAAGGGCCAAGGGGAAGACAAGGAAAGTGACGCACTGACTGTGTGTGTAAACCCCTGGCAGGTCCTCTGATGGTCATTGTGGAATTCTGCAAGTATGGAAACCTGTCCAACTTCCTTCGAGGGAAGAGAGGAGACTTTGTCGCCTACAAGGTGGGTGCTCCACGTCCCGTTCTGTCCTCAACCCTGAGAGGGGATGATCAGGAATCCAGGGGTGTCAGGTAAAGACAGCCCTGGGAAAGAGGCTCCTGGGCTTCTCTGCCACTGGGGGAAATGATGCTCTGACTGGGGAAATTATGGAAGTCTTGAAGTGTTTGAATGGGCATCTCTTCTTCCTAAGCCCCAGAGGACAGAGCTACAGCTAATGCAGGGAAAACGTCAGGCTTGCAGTTGGGGAAATTCCTGGCAAGGAGAGCTGTCCTGAAGCATCTGGGCTTCCTCCAAAGGGGGTGGGGGCTGCCTCACTGGCAGGCTTTCAGCACCAGCTGGATCACTGCTTAGGAAGGGGCTGCAGAGGGGCCTCCTGCTTAGGGCAGAGCTTTGTGGTGGAGTCTGTACACAAATGAAGACCTGCTCCACCAAGTTCTTAGCATTGCACCCATTTGGGCCTACCCTCATCCTTGCAATAGCATTGGGAGTAGAGCCGAAGAAAAGCCACCTCCAGTCTGAGATACCTTTGTACTACTCCTTAACACCAGCATCCTTCCATCACCCCCTCTTCCTTAAACCTTTTTCTTTCTTCCCTTGTTAATCATTCTTCCCTCCTCTCTCCTCCTCTCCCCTTTCTTATCTTCTCCTCTCTCCTCTCCTCTATTGTCCTCTCCTTTCTTCTCCCCTCCCCTCCCCTCCCCTCCCCTCCCCTCCCCTCTCCTCTCCTCTCCTCTCCTCTCCTCTCCTCTCCTCTCCTCACCTCCAGTGGAACTGCTATATCAGCCATGGAGATAGTCCTTCCAACAATGCAGATAGTGACTTTACCAGGATTTGCAGTCCTGTGTGACTCTTGCCCATATCGTCCCATAATTTCACCACTCAGCCCCTTGGAGGCCTCCCTTCCTTGCTTTTTCTTCACATTACCAGGAATTCAATAGAGCATTTGGAACCATCCCTTCCTCTCAACACATGGGCAGCCCATCACCACCAGTGAGAGTGTCAAGATTGCTATGGTTTAGTTCTTCCACTGTTCGTCCACTCTTTGGTCATTAGATACAGATCAGACATTTAACCAAAGTTTATAGATGTTCTAGGAAGATGGGATCACTCTTTCCCCCTACTCATCACCATCTCTACAGAGGCAGGAAGGGGCCAGATGGGACGGATGGCCATTTGTTCTTTGTTTCATGGGTTGCCATGAGCCAAGAATTCACCATCACCTGGTGCCAGACCTCTTCATACTTGGCTTGGATTGACTCAGTGTATTTCTGGGAGTCTATTTGAAGCCATTTTAGCATAGTAGAGTCTGGCAGGGCCATTGACATACTCCCCCTGCCCAAGACGTCATGATGAGACATCTAAAGCTATAAGCCTTTCTGGTGATCTTATTTTTGATAAGAGGAAAATGTGACACTAGCTCCAAGCCCCAGGAAGACCTAATGACCTTCTGGGCGAGGCAGCTTCTTCCCATGTCCAGGTCTAGGGGTTTTCCCCAGCCAGAGATTAATTGTGAGGAGCTAACTCTTAGACCCAAGAAACCTCTGAACAAGGGGAGAAGAAAGCAGAGGACTCTGATTGTGACCTCACGGATCTCACCAAGCGGCGGTTAGAGAGTGTGGCAAGCACCGGGAGTTCGGCCAGCTCTGGTTTCATTGAAGACAAGACCTACAGCGACTCGGAGGAGGAAGATGAAGGTGAGTTCTACCCAGTAACCACCCAACAGCCTGCCTGTGAGCCACTGATGTGCTTTGCTAATGCCCTGGCCCATTATCTGTCCCCAACCCTCATTTTGAGATTTAGAGGAGAGCCTTGGGAAGCTGGGCTGAATGATGACTGATTAAACTTTAATCCTTTAAAGGAAAGGCAGTACACAGAGCTCTGGGCTTCCTCCTTCAGCATTATCGACTTAGGAGGTTTGCAGGATTTTTATGGCACCCTCCATGTTCTAAGGTCCTAGTTCTGTTGAGCTCATTCAGTGCAGAATTCAATACAGATCTTCCATATTATTTAATTTTCAATTAAAAATCCCACTTAATATAGGCATTTTCTCTTGCTGTGGCATTGCCATCATCAAAGTATCAAATCCCCAACAGGAGTTTCAAAAACCACACATAGGTTACCATTCATGGGTAATCAAATGAGCATCTTTAACCACTAACTGTTGTTTCATCCACTTTTGATGAAAAATAGGAAGATTTTCATATCTCAGTTGATTGACTAGCAAGCCAATTGCCAAGAATTGGCAATTGTCCCATCTACAGGCGGAAACATTCAAAATCACTTTGAACCTACTTGAACAATACTTTGAACCATTGAAATGATTTTGCACATTCATTACCAAACATCATTTCGACTTCATCAGTAGCTGCAGATGACACCATTTCAAATGAGGTTTTTTGCACTTACCAATTCTGTAAGCAACCATATATGATATGAGCAAGCCCTTTTGATGATAGAAGCATGGTTTTTGAAAAAAGTTTGGTTTTGCTTATTAAAAACATCAACTTTTCTCTAGGAAAACCCTTTGGTCTTCCTAATGTGTTCTGAATGTATACTTTCAAGATTGCAGTTCAGCAGACTGAGTTTCATGCTCTCTGCTCTGTTTGCTTTGTACCAATAACAGTTTAGATATAGTGATTCAACTCCACCAATAATCAAAATGATAAGTATCACATTTCCTGGATTTGGGCTGTTATACATTTTCCCTTCAGAAACTGTCTCTATTGTCTTTGCTGATGCTAGTCCAAGTGGCTCCTGTGAATTTTCTATTCAAAGTAGTTATATATCATAAAAGGATGTTATTTTCACTTTCAAAATGAGATTAAAAAATTTTAAAACCTTAAGACAATTTCAATTTAATTGTTGAAAGTTCCTGATTATTTTCCTTAATAGTGCCTGAGTTATTTCTATTTTTTTGAAAGTATGCTAGCTATCATGCTGTTAGCTTTGTGCAAATTCCAATTTAGATATAGCCATTTGTCTAGAAGTCTGGCTTTCTGGGGATGCCAGCTTATTTTGTTATACTTCTCAAAATGAATGAGAAACACAGCCAGTATTATGGCACTTTTAACTGCCAGTCAAGGATTATTTAATTGGGAGTTTTTTTCCATCTAATATTGAAATTCAGTGAGGAGCCCAATATGCTGTGATCCTAGGCTCACTGTGGGTGGTTCTCAACCAGGAGCCAATTCCAATTCAGCCTTGTTTGGTCATGGGATGTTAAATTATCACTGTTCACCAGCACTTGGAGGGAATTTGTGTTAGGCTCACTTTTATTGACTTGGGATTCATTGGAAAAAGTGGGTATTTACTTTGGAGTTGTACTAGAAAACTGCTTCATGGCCTACCTCGATGCTCTTGTGCCCTGGCATCAGATTGTGAAACCCTGCAGCCTAAGATTCCTCCCCTGAGTCTCAGTGGGGTTTCAGTATAATAATATGCACTAGGATCCCATTATCAAAGGGACAGCAGTTAGCCACCCGTGAGAATGGAGAGAATGCCATTGTTCTCTCTCCTCTCACCATTAAATTCTCAGGGGAATCTATCGGTGCTCCCAGCCCTCCCCTCTCTTCTCCTGTCTAGCTGCCCCTACTTCTAGCCATCCAGGTGGATGAGGCTGGCTCTCTAGGGTCCCCTTTCCAACCACTACCCTTCTCATTGGGCCTCTGCTGTTCCCTAGACTCTGAAGATCTGTCCAAACGACCTCTGACCCTGGAGGATCTGATCTGCTACAGCTACCAAGTGGCCAAGGGCATGGAGTTCCTCGCCTCCCGAAAAGTGAGCGTGTGTCTTCCTCGTGAACTTTCCTGCTCCATTGATCTGGGGGGTTTATGTGACATAGGCCATTGATATGTTGTCCCTCCCATGCTTCCTAGTAGTTGTACAATTGCCATCTATACATCTATAAAAAGTGGTTGTCAGCCAACTCCACAAAGGCAAACACAGGGCCTGGTACATAGTAGGTACTTAATAAATGCTTACTAAATGGATGGATCAATGAATGATTCTAATGACTGCCCCCTAAGGGTGAGGAAGTGGGGTCACTCCTGATGCCTAAAAATGCCAAGATGTCTCTCAACCAATGGTTCCTGCCCATTTGGAGACCTGGCCACTATAATTTAACCAGAAGTCAGTGGGGTATTGCTATTCTCATGTCAATTCCATCATTGGGTCTCCTTCCCCCAGTTTCAAATAGGACAAAGCTTGGTCTTCGTTTGTCTTTGGTCTCAGGATCCCTTTTGCTTTGTTTTGGGCAGGTTCCTAGACACTGTCCTTTCCTTATCTCCCTGTCATGTGACCCTCTCATCTCTAAGAGCTTCATCAACCCTCCTCCTAACAGGGCCATGGCCCTTCAAGCACCCTTTCATCCCCCCACCCCTTTGGTTTCCTTAGTGCATTCATCGGGACCTGGCTGCTCGGAACATCCTCCTGACTGACAACAATGTGGTAAAGATCTGTGACTTTGGCCTGGCCAGAGACATCTACAAGGACCCTGACTATGTCCGGAAAGGAGATGTAAGTATGACACCCACCAACCAACTAACCTGATGGCCCTGTCCCTCACCTGGGCTGAGCTCCTGCCGGTCTGGTGAAGGTATGACATACTCCAATGGTTCACTCCCTTCTCTCCTCGCCTCTCCTCCTTCCTCTCTCTCTCTCTCTCTCTCTCTCTCTCTCTCTCTCTCTCTTTCTCTCTCCTTTCTCTTCTCTTACTGTGTCCTTCTCTTCTCTTCCTCTCTCTTCTTTCGCTTCCCTCTCTCCTCTCTTCTCTCTCCTTTCTCTTTTTCTCTCTCCTCTCCCTGTCTTCTTTCTCTTTTCTTCTTCTTCTTCTTCTTCTTCTTCTTCTTCTTCTTCTTCTTCTTCTTCTTCTTCTTCTTCTTCTTCTTCTTCTTCTCTCTCTTCCTCCCTTCCTCTCTCTCCCTCCTCTCCCTCTCCTCCCTCTCCTCCCTCTCCTTCTCCTTCTCCTTTTTCCCTCTCCCTCATCCTCTATCTCTCTCCTACCTTGCTTTTCCAGGCCCGGCTCCCACTGAAGTGGATGGCCCCTGAAGCTATCTTTGATAAGATTTATACTACCCAGAGCGATGTTTGGTCATTTGGCGTCCTGCTGTGGGAAATATTCTCCTTGGGTAAGCATCCTTCAGCCCCTACCTCCTCTACAGACCTGGATGCTCCCAGCCATAGCTCCTGTAGTGCAGACAGGCCCAATCACCACCACTGCTCCAACCCCTCAGTTTGCTCCCAGGATCCAAAAGCAATCCAGCAGTACCAGATGGTGGGGGCTGAAGGAGGAGATCTTGGAAGCAGTTCAGTGGCCCAGTAGATAGAGGGTTAGGCCTGAGTCAGGAAGACCTGAGTTCAAATCCAGTCAAAGCCAGACCCTTACTGGCTATGTGACTCTGGACAAATCACTTCACCTCTGTCAACCTCAGTCTCCTCATCTGTAAAATGGGGATGATAGTAGTACTGACCTCCCAGGGCTGATGTAATGCTCAAATGAGATTAAGATGTTTAGTGCCTTAAAGAGGCGTTAAATAAATGCTAGCTAGTGTTATTATTAGGGAGAGGGGCAGAGGAAGAAATTGGGGCTGCATCTCCAAGCCCCAGATGTGGAAGGCCAGTGGCAAGTTCTATATGGCTGCCATTATTTGTCCAGAGCTCCTGCCCAGCTGCTCCATTGCTGACGAGTCAGCCCTCAGAGCAGAAGCCAAGAGAATACATTCCTCTGTTGAAGCTCCAATGCCTTCCTAGAATTCCAGGTGTGGTGAATTCTATTCACCCCTACTATATCAGCCTCAGAGTTCCATTGGCTCTAGTTTTGAGGCCCCAACTTGTTAAAAAGCTAACCTATTTTAACTAGTCAATAAGCATTTATTAAGTTCCTACTATGTGCCAGGCACTGTGCTGGCACAGAGACACAAAGAGAGGCAAAAGCCAGGCCCTGTCCTTAAGGGGCTCTCACTCAATCTAACAGGACAGTCAGCATGTGTACAAACATTTACAAAGCAAGTTCTATGCAGGATCAATAGGAAATAATGAGCAGAGGGAGGGCCCTGGAATTCGGAGGGCTTGGGGAAGTCTGCCCATAGGAGATAGGGTTTAGCTGGGGAGGTCAGTGGTCTAGGCCAAGGAGGGGCAGCATTGGGGAACAGCCAGAGAGAATGGCCAGAGCCCAGAGATGGAGGATCTTGTTGGTAGAGCAGTCAAGAGGCTGGGCTCTCCAGGCCAAAGAGTTTGTGTAGGGGAGCGAGGGCTAAGAAGACTGGAAAGGCAGGAGGGGGCTGTCATGAAGGGCTTTGAATGCCAAGCAGAGCATTTTGTACCTTATCCTGGAGGCAATAGAAAGCCATTTGAGTTTGAGTTGAGGAAAGTGACATGGTTAGACTTGTACTTTAGGAAAGTCATTGCTGGCTGAATGCAGGGCAGATTGGAGTGTGGAGAGACTTGAGGCAAGCAGACTCTCCAGCAGCTATTATGATAGTCTAGACACAAGGAGATGAGGGTCTGCCCCAGGGTGGGGGCAGGGTCAGAGGAGAGAAGGGGGCATACTGGAGAGATTCAGCAAAGGTAGAACTGACAGGCCTCATCAAAACAGCTTGGACATGGGGATTGAGGAGTCAAGGATGATGCCTAGGCTCTGAGCCTCAAGGACTAGGAACATGGTGGTACTCTTGACAGTAATAAAGAGAGGAGAGTTTGGGGGAAAAGACATTGAGTTCAATTTTGGACACGTTGAGTTGAAGGTGTCTATGGGAAATCCCCGACTTATGAGGTACAAGACTGGAGGTCAGTCAGAGGTTAAGGCTAGATAAGTAGATTTCAGAATCACCAGCATAGAGATGCTATGGGAGCAGATGAGATGAAGTGAAGTAGGACTTATGGGGCAGAAGAGAAGAGGGTCCAGAACAAAGCCCTGACGGGTACAACCTGGAGGAGGAGCTAGCAAAGGAGGCAGAGAAGGAGCATTAGAGAGGAAGGAGGAGAACCAGGAGAGAGAGAGATGTCCTGAGAACCATGCCCCTGCCCACCTCTCCATATACAGAGGAGAAAGGGCAATTATATGGATCGGTTTTAATATTTCAAAAGCATCTTTGTATTGGGTACAAAACAGAGAGGATCATAGGTTTGGAAGTGGAAGAGACCTCATACCAGGGGTGAGGAATCTTCAGCCTGGAGGCCTTCTAGGTCCTTGGTGTGGTCTTTTGACTGAGTGTTAGTTTGACAGAATAAATCCTTTTATTAAAGGGAGTTGTTCTGTGAAGTTTGGAGTTAGTCACAGGGTTGTGCTTGAGGACCTAGAGGGCAATATGGAGCCTCAAGGCTGCAGGTTTCCCACCCCTGTACATAGACCATTGAATCTACCCTCCTTATTTTATAGATAAGTAGTCAGAGGCATAGGGACATGTCCATGGTCTCCATGGCTAGTAAGTGTCTAAAACATGATCAACATCTAAAGCCCCACCCATTATATCACATGACCTTTTGCCCCCTGCACTCACTTGTTAATCATACCTAGACCCAAGTTGGTGATTGAATGTGAATGGGATTAATGCAAAGGAAATTCGAGAGGGAGGTAGTACAACCAAGCTAATGGCAGGGCAGGGGTGTCAGGAAGGTCCCTGTAGAGGGGGTATCTCTTGAGTTGGGCTTTAAAGGAAATGAGAGATTCTAAAAGGCAGAAGTAAGGAGAGAATTCCTTCCATGCCTAGTGAATAATCTGCACTAAAATGCTGGGAACCACCATTAGGCCAGTTTGACTGGACAAAGAGAAGTAAAATTAGAGGTGGGAGCCTGAGCCTGGAGAACCTTAAATGGAGGGCCAAGGGTTTTGTAAAAATACAGTTCCATGTTTCATTCAAAGCACAATAGGGAGCTCTTGAAAAATTTTGAATAGAGGGAAAAGAGGGTTTGATCTGCATTTTGAGAATTTCATTTTGGCCAGCTGGGTGAAGGATGGATTGGAGTGGATAAGGGCTTGAAGCCAGAACGCCTGGAGGGATGTAGATGCAATATTCCAGGCCAGAGGATCTGAACCAGAGCAGAGACTGGTCTGGAGGAGATGAAACCGAGCAATATTAGGGACAGGAGGCCCTTGGAGCACAATGCATCCAGACCCATTTGCTCTGAATCTCCTCCTGGAGCTCTGAATCCCAAACCCTGTATCTGTGGCCTAGGCAGGGGTTTCATGAAGGTTCACCAGGCGTGCCCACTTTGGAAACAGGCAAAATAGCCACAAATATTTGATTAGAGATTGATGTCACTGGGTATCCAGGGGGATGCATTCAAAGCTTTCTAGATCATTGGGAGCCAAGAGCATGGAAAAATGTTTGTCTTTCCTCCAGGGGATATTTTGTCTCTAGGTCTTGTCCCAGAGATAAAGGGCATTTAAGACACAAAAGAAAAGATTTCTGTTGAAAGCCATGAGTCAAATAAGTCATGCTGAGCAGAAAAAGTGAAATCACCATGTGGGACAGGGCATCTCCTATCCTCTCTGTATTAAAGCTCTGAGCATGCCCTAGAGAACCGAGATTTTCAAAATGCCCCCCATTTAGGGTTAGGGTTAGTGTGGGGCAGTGGGAAAATTACTGGATTTGGAGGCAGAAGTCCTGGTTTCAAATCCTACTTCTGCCCCTTACCATTCTCCATTCGTTCTCCATTGCATTCTCCATTTCCCATCTCTATGCCTTTGCATATACTACCTCCCCACCTGATCCTCCAGTTTGTCATTGTTTTTCTGAAAATGTGACCCCAGAACTGAATATAATAGCAGGGCAGAGAACAGTAGCTCTGTCATTTGTCCATTACTCTCTAGACACTGCACTTGAGTGGTACCAGATAAAGCAAGGGTCATGGAGTGATAAAGACCTAGGTTCTAGTCTTACTTCTGACATTTAATACCTGTATGACCATGTACAAATAACTTCACCTCCCTGGGCCTCAGTTTCCCCTATGTAACTTGAAGGCATTGAACTTGATGACCTCTGAGGTCCCTTCCAGCTCTGGATCTACATTCCTCCCTGTGACCTTGGACAAGTCCCTTCCCCCTCACTGAGCCTCAGTTTTGCCCTCTGTAACTTAAGGGGGTTGGATTTGATAGTCCCCTGAGACCCCTTCCAGTTGAGATCAGGAACCCTACGGTTTAGACTCAGAGGTCTTTAGACTCAGAGTCTTAGTTATAATTAAGCTCCCACTACCTATGTTGTTGTGACAAGGAAAGCATCTTTGGAGGCACATGAGTTACTATGATTATACTCCTGCCCATTCCCCATGGGCTCAGAGCTCTCTCCAGGTTCCTGTCTCCAGCCCCACTGCTGTCTTTCTTCTGAACACATTCCATTAGGAAGAAGTGATAGAGGAGGAGAGCTAAGCTCACCAAGTCCTCTTGATGGGGCGAGTTCAGTCCCAACATAGCAATCTGGGGAAAGGAATAAACTGCTCCAAGGACCCCACAGGTTTGGGCTGTGAAGATACAAAGGCCAAATTCTCCAGGACCCAGATTAGGGCCAGAGCATGCTGCCAGGAGGAGATAACCTTTATATGTCCTGGAGGAACCCCAGCCCCTGCTCTCTGGTGCTGAGAGACTACCTTGATATAGAGGATGAGAAGTTAAAGGTGGAGGGGAAGTGAGAAGTGGGGGAATCACAGAACCATGAGATGTTAGAGCCAGAGGGACCTCAGAAGCCATTGAGGCCAACCCTCCCCCCATTTAACAGAAGAGGAAACTGAGGCCCAGGTAGGGGAAGGGACTTTCCCAGCATCACAATTAGAGCCTAAATCTAGAGCTGGAAAGACCCTGGGAGGCCTTGGAGTTTGGTGTTCTCTCTACCCTACCCCTTCTCCCCAAGTCTGGGCCTTCCTTTTCCTGATCAGATTCCAGAATTTTGAGGTTTGGCACCCAAGATTTCCCATCTCTTTCTTAGAACTCCTAGGCTGGACTCCTGTACCTTTGGGCCATGAAAGGCAACCCCCCACCCCCACCCCCATGGACCTGCTTTCTCTGGCTCTTCCTGAGCCTTGAAAAGACGATTGCTAAAGTCCCAGGCTCACAGAAACAGTGGAATAACTGATACTCGGAGACCATTTTAATCAGCTGGAAGGCACTTTCAAAATTCTCCAATCATAGGATCATAGATAGCAAGCCAAAAAGGACGTCAGAGGTCATTGAGGCCAACTCCCCTTCAGATTCAAGGAGGACAAGTGACTGGCCCAAGGTCACATAGGAATGGAAGACGGAAACAAGCATTTTTATTGTTACTATGTGCCAGGCATGGTATAAAGCACTTTGCAAATATTATCTCCTTTGATCCTCACAGTAACCCTGGCAGGTAGATTTCATTATTGTACCCATTTTACAGCTGAGGAAATCGAGGCAGGCAGAAATCCCTGTGACTTGCTCAGCTAGCAAGTGTCTAAGGTTAGATCTATCATCTTCCTGACTCCAGGCCTAGCACTCTGGAATCCTAGGACTAGGGCTAAAAGGGACATCATTTTACAAAGGGGAAGACAAAGACTCAGCTCACACATAGGACCAGTCAACCAATAGATATTTATTAAGCACCTACTGTATAGCAGGAAATACAAAAAGAGGTAAAAGACAATCTCTGCCTCAAGAAGCTTCCAATCTAATGGATCCTAGATCAAGAACTAATGACCTAAAGGGTCACCTAGTCCAACCCCCTTGTTTTAAAGAGGAGGAAACTGAGGCCTGCCTAAGGAGGGGAAAGAATTTGTCTGAGAGTCACACAGCTAGTAAGTGGAAATCTTGGGATTTAAACCTGGTCCCTTTGACCCTTTCATTTTACAAAGGGCCAGAGAGAAGAAGGGATTTAGCTCACCAAACCAGGTCTACAACTCTTCCTACAAAGCTGCATTGACTTCTCTCCCTTCATTCTTCATCACTGGCCTGTTTAGATAGAGGGGAAACTGACTCAGAGATGGGCCATGACTCATCCAGGTTCACACAGCCAAAGTAGCAGGGCCAGTCCAGACCTCTGGGTTCCCCCCTTTAAATCTGTCAGCTTTGCCACCTTGGGAGCCTAGCACGGGGCACATAGTAACAGGTTCATGGCAAAACAGATCCCAAAATATTTGTCTTCCGCCTGCCATCTTGGCTTCAAACTCTCATTCAATTTTGGGAATGTACTGTCTGCCCTCCAGAAGAGACCAAGACAAAAATGCAACTGTTTACTAGTCCCGTAATCAAGTAAGCTGGAGAGTTAGCTGGATTGCTTCCAGCAATGAGCCCACTTTGACGGGGACCAGCAGCATAGCCATGCTCAGAAATGGTCTGAAATGTCACTGGAGAAGTCATGCTTTGCCCAAATGGTCCAGAATATCTCAAATAAAGAGAATATTAGTGTAGTTCAGTTACTTTGGAAGGGGGAGAAGCCTTAGAACCCAGATCCCAGCATGGGTACAACCTTGGATACTCTGAGGAAGATATCTGAGAGACCATCTTGTTCAACCCCTTCATTTTCCAAAGGTGGAAGCTGAGGCCTAAATGGGGCAAGTGATTTGCCTGAGGTCTCACAGGCAGTGAAGGGGCCTCCAGATTCCCAAATCCCAAATGCTTTGCCACCCTTTTTTTTTTAGCTTGTTATCTGTCTTGATTGTTAACGATCATCAGAGTTCTGGCCCTGGGCCAAAGTCTCTTGGCTCAGACTGAGTGGGATACAAGTCACCTCCTTCAGAAAGATTCTCATTCTTAAAGGCCATCCTCCATCAGCAACCTGCTTCTGCCTGGGGTCTCCCAACATTTCTTCAGAATCCCCCTATAGTCTAGAAATATCTGAAACCTGAAATGTTTGTCTCCACAGGTGCTTCACCCTACCCAGGAGTGCAAATAGATGAGGATTTTTGCCTCCGACTCAAGGAAGGCAGCCGGATGAAATCCCCTGAGTATTCGACTCCAGAAATGTAAGTTTTCCTCTAGGTCAAGGGTCCCAGGATTGATCATTGCTGGAATCAAGAGAGCCCCAAATGCCCATTTGGGGAAGTTCCAGAGCATAAACTGACTCAAACACCAAAGAGTGCCATACTGAGAAGGGACCTTTGGCTTCTCATCTGAAAGATAAGGGAGTTTGATTTGATACTAATTTCTAAGACCTAGAGAGGTCAAGGTGACTTATTCACAGTCATGTCGACTGTTGGCAGCTTCTGTTTCCAGCTCTGAAGCTGACTCCCTACCTACTGCTTGTTCAAAGTCTTCTAAATTGGGTGCCTCATTTAGAGGAATTGGAGTATTAATGATAACAGGGTGTAGTCAGAGCCCAATGATAAACAGAAGTACAGAAGTGATTACTTAATGTGGAGAGGCCTATAAATAGCTGTCCAAATTCCCATTTGGCATTTCTCCATTCAAATGGAGTGGAGAGTGGAAAGGGCACTGAATTGAGAGTTGGAAGTCAATCAAGAAACATTTACTAAGCATAAGGCACTGTGCAAAGTGCCAGAGCTACAAAAAGAGGCAAAGACAGTCCAGTCCCTACCTTCAAGGAGCTCACAATCTAATGAACCTTGAACTGAGTTGGCACCATGAACCTCCTATTGTTTCAACTCAATTTCCATGCATATTGTTACACACATATACACATACACACACACACATATACACCAGAGAGAGACAGATAGAAATAAACAAGCAAACAAAACCTATATAGGAGAAACAGGAAATAATGAACAGAGGGAAAGCCCTGGAATGAAGAAGGGTTGAAACCTCAGTGAGTCTCACTTTCTTCCTCTTAAATGATAGTCTTAAACTAACCTCTGAGGTTCCCTTCCTGCTCTGATATTCTCTGTTCTAAAGCCCCTCCCAACTCTAAAGTTCCATTGTTCTATGTTCTAAGCACCACCCCCCCATCACCTCTGATATTCTGAGCTTTAAGGCCTCTCCCTGCTCTGACATCCTCCTTTCTAAGCATCCTTGACATGTGACTAAGCCTCACACTTGATGCTTTGGTTCCCAGGACTGCCTGGGAGCTGGTGGTTTTCAGGGTGGTTGATAGTGGGATAGTAGGAAAGTAGAAAGCAAACTACCAGGAGGTTACCTGGTGTGACCATCTAGGTGTTCCTCCCCAAACTGCAGCTATGAGACCATGCTTGATTGCTGGAATGGCGTATGCACAGAGAGACCCACCTTCACTGAGCTGGTTGAGCGCCTTGGGGACCTCCTGCAGGCCAGTGTTCAGCAGGTATGTATATAGCCCACCTTTCTGATTTAGTTATACTAACCAGGACTCTGTGATGCTCAGGGAAGAAACCAGCCTGGGACCATCCAGGTGGGAAGACCTGGAAGATAAAGCGGGTTGGGGTGGGAGGCCTAGGAGCCAGGTGCAGGGGAGTGGGGATTCTATTCAAAAAATGAGATTCACATACCCAGGCCAGACAAAACATACTGGAGGCTAATTAGGGAGACTTTGCAGCCCCCACACCCTGGAGTAACAATGGCTCTTTATCTTTGCTTCCCTCTCTTTAATTAGCTTCCCATGTCATAAGCTGGCATCCCCATGGCCCTGGATATGCTCAAGCCAAGCCAACTGTCTTAGCCCCACTCCCTCCTACAACCACCTCCCAACCCAAGTGTGTTGCCATAACATTTAAGAGAAAGGACTCAGTCTCCTTCTAGTGACTGAACCTTGAACTGAGTTGGCACCATGAACCTCTTATTGTTTCAACTCAATTTCCATGCATACCCTTACACACACATACACACACACACACACACACATACACTCACATACACTCATACACTCACAGATACTCACATACACCAGAGAGAGACAGAGATAGAAATAGAAAGAGGAGACAGAAAGAAAGATAGAGAGACAGAAAGAGAACCAAATTGGAAGGGAGAGGTTTAATTTGTTGGGAAAGTAGGGTGAGGGTCCTGAATTTGACTGCTCCATTAAGAAAAAGCAGAGGGATGGTAGAGTAACAAGAGGGGAGTGTCCCAGGCAGACAAATATCAGAGGGGAGAAGATGAAGAAATGGTGTGAAAGGCCACAGTTTTTTCCCTTTGTAAACACTTTCAGCCAGAGGCCAATCATCCTACAAGATTCCCATCCCACTCAGTTCCGGCCCCCAATGGGTACTGAATTCTGGGACAGTTACAATGTAGGGTATTGTGACCAGGTGATAGGGAGTGCTGCAAATAGTAATAAGTCAGTGCTGTCCTCATCCTAACTGAGTGGGGCTGTACACAATGAATGGCCCTCATTCACTTGCTGTGGAGCTCACCAGCTGTGCACCCATCACCCTGAGCCGTTCCCCCCTCTCCTTGCCTCTCCCTCCATCTCCCGCCATGATTGCTTCTGTCTGAAGCTAGAACTGCCCCTCCCAGGGGATTATGGATCCCCATGTGGAAGCTTGGGTTCCATTGCACATGCCCAGCCCCATTGGGGAGAACCCATATCTCCCTTCCTCCTCCCACCCCAAGGTTTGCCCTTCTAATCATTGCTATGGGCGTGGAGTCAGGAGAAGCAGGTTCCAGTCTTGCCTCCGATGCTTCCTAGCTATGACCGTGGCCAAATCACTTGGGATTTCTCTGAGCCATGATCTACTCATCTGTAAAATGAGGGTAATGATTTTTACACTGTCTGCTTCACAAGGATTACAGGGAAAGGAACCACATGGTAAAGGAGAGAGAGAAACCATCTGGGATGCAAGGGCCTAGAGGTGGCATCCCAACCCCACCACATCACCCCTTATCCCATGTGACTAGGAGCAAGGCCCTTCATCTCCTTGGGCCTCCATAAAATGAAAGTCTTGGACTAGCTGGCCTCTGAGGGCCCTTCCAGCCCCAGATCTAGGCTCTGCAACTTCAGTGGGGCTCAGTAAAACGAAGGAGATTGTGCAGGCTGGCCTCTGAGATTTCTTCCATTTCTAATGGAAGAGACCTTGAGGTACAGCTGCCACCTTTTTCCTGACAAAAATAGCTATTTTCCCATCTAGGCCCAGGCAGTTTGTAATCCTGGTCACCCATGCAAGCATTGCCTGGCCTTTCCAAATCCAAGCCAAGGACCACTCACTCCTTCTCTCTTTCTCTCTCCCTCTCTCTCTTTCCCTCCCTCTCTCTCTCTTTCTCTCCCTCTCTCTCTCTCTCCCTCTCTTTGTCTCTCTCTTTGTCTCTCTCTCTCTCTCTCTCTCTCTCTCTCTCTCTCTCCCTCCCTCCCTCCCTCCATCCCCCCCCTCTCTCTCCCTCTTCCCTCTCTCTCCAAAAGTGAGAATGACTTATGGAATGGCTGGGACAAACCTTAGAATACAGAAAATGGAGCATATGAACAGGCCCTCTAGGGTCCCTCCCAGCTCTGACATTCCAACCTTCTATATTCTATGTTCTTTTCTGTCCCATAGGCTCTGATAGTCTATGTTATGTTTGCTAAGAGGTCATTTAGTTCAACAGCATTATTATGTAAATAAGGGTACTGAAGCTGGTTAGTAGCAGACCCAGGGCCCAGACTCTAGTGTTTGGTTCAGTCCCTCCCAAGTCAATGCAAGGCAGTCTCTGAGCCCCCAAAACCCTTGGCAAAGATGCTAGAGAACCTCATCTAGGCCTGAGGCCTCCTACTGGCTGTAGTGCCACATTCCCCAAGCAGCCCAGGGAGGGAAGCCAGAGGGAGGGACATGGGGTATTGCGATTCAGGCCGTGTCTCTTTTGCCTATATAGGAAGGCAAAGATTACATCCCCCTCAACATGTTTGAAAAAGAGCTTGACTTCAAAGCCGGCCCCATGGATGAGAATCTGATCAATGGCTCTACTCACCGGAGCACTGAGGAAGATGGGTGAGCAAGATACTGTTACTGTGACCACTACTGTCCCTTGAAGCCGAAGGTCTGGGAGGCTTTTAGTGGTTACTCTGACACAGGAAGAGGTAAAAGAATTGGGGGGATGGAGAGGAGCATAACTCATAGACTCTTAGTGCTAAAAAGGCCTCATAAGCATGCTGAGAGACATGGAAAGAGTCCAACAACCTGGACACAAACTACTCTTTTCCTGTGCCAACTTTCTTGCTCTGTAACTCAGTTTCTCCATCTGTAAAATGGAGAGTTTGGAGTCGATCTTTAAAGCTCCTTTTGATTATCACTAAGGGCCATTCTAGCTCAAATATTTTATGGTCTAAGAATTTAGAATCCACCTAACCTATCTGCCTCATTTTACAGATGGAGAAACTGAGTCTCAGAGAGGCAAGTAAGTGACAGAGATAAGGCTATAAACCCAAATTCATCTCAGCATGTTTAGGCTGAATTCCTACCATATTCACTACCCTGTGAGAGGGACCAGGAAAGAGGATATAAGAGTATAAGAGCATTCACTTGGGTATTGGGGTGAGGCCAGGATTTCAAGTAAAGGTTCTCCAACTCCAAATCTACCCATCTTTCTGTGTTCATTGAGACCATCTTTGCATTGAACCATATAAGGCCTTATAATGCCCTTGAGATATTTCCAGGAGAGAGAGATTGTTGTGGGTTTGGAGGGATGAGGGAGAACTTCCTGGAGATGAGGCTTGAGCTAGATCTGGAAAGAAAGGAAGAGTTTGCATTGGAATCCATAAGAGTAAAAGACCAAGGCCTTGAGAATGTGAGGTATATATGATTGAGTCTGGCAGAGTGTAACTGGAGTCCAAGCTGGCACGGACCTTAGGGGCCATCATCAAGTCCAGCCCCCTCATTCTGTGGGGGAGGAAAATGCGACCTAGAAAAGTTAAAAGACTTGCCCAAGACCACACAGGAAGCAAGCACCAGAGGCGAGGTTGAATCCGCTTGATTGAATTTGTCTCTGATTTGGGAGCAAATACTCTTCCCAGCATACCCCACTTCCTCTATGACAACTGTCTTCCAGTTGTTGAAGGATCGTCCTCTAAAAGAGAGATTAGGCATTGCACTTGGCCCCAAAGGAGAGAAAAATGGAATGACAATTGGTTGTTATCCTTTGTTCTCAAAGAGGACCAAAGTGACATCATTGTGTCAGGGTCAAGGTACAGTGTGTCTGCCTGGGCCTGATCAGACCAACATGAGTTCGGAATGCTCTACCACAGGCTGGGCACAAATAGTCCATGGGACATTTGGGGTGGATTCTCTAAACTTGCACATAGGATCAACATAAGGAAAAAGCAAAGTTCCATTCAAAGAAGTCCATAGCAAAGTAGGCCCCTTTGGGAGGTGTTGGGTTCCCTTCCTGTCACTGGGAGGGCTTCATGTCTAGCAAAAGGTCACAGAATTTCCATCTCTTATAGGAAGTGTGTTCAGGCATGATTCCTTTAAGGAAGTCCTCTTGGGACATTCTGAGATGCTTCTTCCCATGTCAGTGCCAGGGAGAAAGAAGGCCCTCCCCTCAGTCTAGGGGAGATAGCTCCTCACTGTGCTGAGGCTCTGTCGCTAACCCCTCTCCCCTCTTTTCTCCTCCCTGTGTCACTAGGCCTTTACTCCCCACTTTGCCCCATCACTCCCCCTCAGCTAAGATAGTACATCCCAAACAAACCTCATTATCTTCCCCATCTTCTTTCTTCTTCCCAGTCTCCGTCATCCTCCTCACAACGTCCAAATCCTGTTTTGGCTGGGATAAAGGAGGGAGAGGGAGGGCTTCATCCCTTGACAAATCCTCCTGATTCTACTCTGCAGCATCTCTTCCCACCGGCCCCTTCTCCCTATTGGCCTCTTCTCCCAACATAGAGGGCCATCACCCCAAGGCAGGCCCTTGGCCTCTCTCAGCTGAATTATTACAAAACCTAAATGTTTTGCTGCTTCCAGCCTTTCCACCTTCTCTCCAGCAGCTCTCCACTCCCCAGTGAAAAAAATTACTGGCATTCAAGGCCCACCAGAATCTTTCCATCCTTATCTTACCCCACTTCCCTTCACATATTCTACTGTCTATCCACACAAGAGAGATTACTTTCCTTCTCCCATTCCCATCCTGCCCTCTCTTGTCCTCAGTTGGCCCAGAGTGGGTAGTGGTGGGGAAGGAGTCCATTCCAGACATGATGGATGTTAAGCACAGATTGCCACCTATGAGCCAAATGGGCCAATTTGACAAAGGAAAATTATAGCCACAGACAAGCTAAGACAGTTCTTTGGCATATAGTAGGTGCTTGCATATAGTAGGCACTTGATAAATGTCTTTTGAATGGTTTGACAGGATCTCAGCAGTGACCCTAGGCAAGCCACCTGATTTGTCAGGATCCAATACAGTATTCCCCACTGCCTCTCCAAAACGTGTTCCACTGTTGCTGTCTATGGTGGACGTAATTGGTATATTAATCCAGCTGTCCTCCATCCTGGTCAGGCACCACCAGATGTCTTATATTCTGTTTGGGGACCTCCCCCCTTTAAGAAGGACATCGTTTGTGCTTGGCCCCAGTTTGAGAGTGTCCAAAGAAGAGCAGGAAGAAAAATGAAGGTCCCCACGTCCTTACCAAGTGAGGCCTGGTTCAAAGAACTAGGGATATTTAGCCTGGATGAGAAAAGACACAGCATGATAGTTAGGTTTGAGTATTTGAAAGACTGTCCTATGGAGGAAGGATTGGCTTTGTTCTGTTTGATCCCAGAGGACAGGCCCAGGAGCAGGGGGAGGAAGGTGCAGAGGTCAGTTTAGGCTCAATGCCAGAAAAATTCCCCAGTGATTTGATGTGTTACTTGGTGGAATGAGGTGCTAAGTTGCCCATCCTTGGAAGTGTTCAGACAAGAACTGGGCAACCACTTCTTGGGTGAGGTAGAAGGGGATTCCTTTCAGGTATAGGTAGGACCAGATGGCTGCTGGGGTGCCTTACCACCCTCCCATTCTTGTGATTCAGACAGTGGGTCATGCATACCACCTTCACACACAAGGAGCAGTCAAGGTATCAATGATGGGACTTGGGCTCAGGTACCAACATTAGCAAGTGCTGGGAGTAGAATCCAAAGGCAAGGTCTGAGCGCTGAGCATTACCCACATTACTAAGGACCTGTTCAGAGACTTATGGTGAAATGACAGACAGGCTGAATTGTCTCTTTCTCCCACAACAGCAATGGCCTCCAGATGCATCCCCTAAGCAGCAAGACTTCCAGTGAGGTCCCTGTGGAGCTCAAGAAGATGGTAAGCACTTCCTCCCCTCTCCATTTGTCACAAGGCCTAAGAATTCCCAAGACTTCTGTGAAAAAGGAGAAGGCTTGAGTTTCAGGGCCCTGAAAGGGCCACATGGGGGAAAGGGAAGAAAGAGAATAGGAATGGGAGAGATTTGGTAGGCAGGGGCTTGAGCAGGAAATTAATCCTAATTTTAAAAAGCGTACACATCTCTATAGGGCCTCAAGTTTGCCAGGCCCTGTACAAATATAGTCTCATTTGATCCTTATAGCAGGGAGGCAGGTGTTGTTATAATCCTCATTTTCCAGTTAAGGAAACTGAAGCAAACAAAGGTTAAGTGATTTGCTCAGGATCATGCAGTTACTAAATATCTGAGGCAGGATTTGAACTCAGGTCTTCCTGACTCCAGGCCTAGCATTCTATTTACTTTACCATTTTATATTTCACTGCCTCCGGCCAGGCTTGGCATTACCTTTCTATAATTGGGAGAATAATCAGTTTATGTACATGTGTACATATGCACATATTAATATGTATGTGTGCACATATATACATAACACACATATATGTGTATATACACACACAGAAATACATACACACATATGATCATGAACGTGTTCTAAATCCAAGATCCGTTATATGTACAACATTCTTTTCTTAGACTCAGTTTTCTCCCCTGCAAAATGGAGGGTTTGGACTCTTGGGCCATAAGTTGCCAAGCAGGTGCCTATTAGCATTGGTAGAGGGACTTTTCTTGCTAGGAGCTCCCTACACCAGTGTCATCAAATGAAGGGTTTAGACTCACTGACCACCAGGTTCCCTTTCAGTCTAAATAGTATAAAATCTCAAAAGAATTTCGGACTGGTGCCAAGCTCACACATAGGCAGGCAGGCACACAGTAGGGGCAGGTGCACAGTGGGGTCTGCACCCTCATCACCTCCTGATCTGCTCTCTCCTAGATGAAAGCGATTTTTTTAAAAAGAAAAGAAAAAAAATGATTAAAAGCCAAAGAATACCAATGAGCTTCCTTGGGGTTCTAATCAACTCAGACAAATTGGTTTCCACTCTGGACCCCTAAGTCTAAATTTACCCTGCCTCAGGGCCCACCATTTAAATTTTTCTTGAGCAGCCAGTCCAGCTGTACAGACTGAGACTCCGAGGGGAAATGACTTGCCCAAGTTCACACAGGTAGTGAGAAGCAGAGCTGGGCTGCAATCCCAACCCTTCTAATTCCAAGTCTGGAGCTCTTTCCACTCCCCAACTCAGCAGGGGTGCCATAGAAGGCAATACACTTCAAGGGAGAGTTTGGATCTTAGCATTTGACAGGACCACTGAGTGTTTAGCTCAGGGGTGGAGAGCCTGTGGCCTTCTAGGTCCTCGGGTAAGGCCTTTTGACTGAATCCCAAGTTTTACAGAACAAAACCTTTTATTAAGGGGATTTGCTCTGTGAAGTTTGGACTCAGTCAAAGGGCTACACTTGGGGACCTGGAAGGGATTTGTTTTGTAAAGCTTGGATTCAGTCAAAGGGATGTACTTGAGGACCTAGAGGGGCTTTGTTCTAGGAAGGGGCACCCTTGAGGACCTAGAGGGGCTTTGTTCTGGGAAGGGACGCCCTTGAGGACCTAGAGGGCTACATGTGGCCTCAAGGCCAGTTTCCCACCCTTGATTTAGTTCATCAGTAGTGAGGTTTCCCTAAGCTGTAGGCTACTTTCAGATAGAGGAACCACAGAGTTTTCTGGGGCAACTCAGGTGAATTTTGAACATTTTATTGAAAAAATAACAAAATTGTTGAGATTGTTGTTGTTAAACCTCGTCTATCTTGGCTTTGAATATAGATGTTGTGACTCTAAACAATAAGGGAACTTCAAATATATAACTTACCTCTAGAGCTAGAAAGAATCTGAGGCCATCTTGTCCAGCTCCCTCATTCTACAGATGGGGAAACTGAGGCTGAGGGAGCTGAAGTAGGTGTTCAAGCTCACACCAGTAGTAAGTACCAGAGATGAGATCCGAATCCAAGTTCCAGAAGTCATACAGAAGAATGTAGTGACAAGATTGCTAGATTTGAACGTCAGAAAGCCTGGGTTTGAATACTGGCTGGGATAGAAATCATTTTTCCCTTTCTGGGTCTCAGTTTCCCTATTTATAAAATAGGAGTGCTGATCCAAGTAGTTCTTTTAGGATGGACCTTTCCACTCCTGACATGACGTGGCCCTTCTGATTCTAGAACTTCTGGCCCAATGCATGGCCAGATGGTGAATTAGACCAGGGGGTTTAATTGATTTCAAAGTCAATCATTGTAAGGACTTCCTGTTCTGTAAAGTCTTCCCCACCCTCACCCATCCACCCCCCACTACCACTTTGGGCCCAGCTCAGAGCAAAGCCTCAGTCACTTTTACAGGGCTCACAAATCTCTAGTAAGGACAGAGATTCCAGCCCAGGATTTCTGACTCCAGGTATCCAGTGGAGAGGTCAAACCAAAGTCAGGGCTCAGGTTAAGTATCTCTTAAGTTGTCTTATCACCCTCTGACTGGTATGCCAGGTGGGTAGTAATTTATATAGTACCAGTATGTGTGGGAGGGAGCAGGATAAAAATGTGAGTCATTCCTCTGTAGTTCCCTGCCCCCAACCCATGATAAGTAAAGAAATGGGCCCAGAGAGGTCAAGAGATTTACCAAGGGTAACACAACTAACTGTGATCTTTTTCTGGTTGCTAGGTATCAGTTCCCATGGCCTACTTGCTGGCCAGTGGGACCTCAGGGAGGAAGGACTGTGATATAGCACAAACAACACTGTACATGGATGGGACCTGGCAGATAGCTGCCCATGTCCTCATCTTTAGAATGGGAACAATTATGTTTGATTTACCTGCCTCGCAGTGCCTTGATGAGCAGCTAGTGAGAATGTGTAGAAGACCTTTCTAATTGTCAAACCTTGGACATTATAGTCACACTTAAAATTGCTGACCCCTCTTCTTTCTTCTGCCCAGGAGAACAAGTTGGAGAGCAGGCTGGTGCTGCCTTCAGTGAAGCGCCTAGAGACTCGATCCTGGCCGTATGGACTCATGGCATTGGCGTGAGTACATAGATTCCTGGCTGATCCATCTCATTTCTTATTGTCAGCCCATCTTGTTACTTATTGTCACAGAGAGGGGCAGCCTGGTACAGTGGGGACTGGGGAGATGAGGAACTGAGGAGCATCATAAATGTCCCGCAAGGGGCAGCTAGGTGGAGCAGTGAATAGAACACTGGCCCTGGAGTCAGGAGGACCTGAGCTCAAACCTAGCCTCAGACACTTAACACTTAACCAGCTGTGTGACCTTGGGCAAGTCACTTAACCCCAACTGCCTTGCCTTACCCCCTCCAAAATTTAAAAAAGAATTAAAAATAAAATAAGTGCCCCCCAAGCCCAGGAGTCTCCCAAGACTCCTGCCCAGGTCTTCTCTTTTCCCTTTATACTCGTTGGGTTCCATGGGTTCAGTGATCGTATCTGCTCAGATGACTCCTGACTCTAGTCATTCATCTAGATCCAGCCCTGGTCCCCCCCTTCAAGCATCATCTCCTTCCTTGCCTTCTCCACCTGAATGCCCCATAGGCATCTCAAACACCACATGACCCAAATAGAGCTCATCTCTGCCCCTGCCCCTCATGCTAACTTCCGTGTCACCATCGAGGGCTGTTGCCCAGATTCACATCCCTGAGTCGTTAGCCCTTCTCTCTCTTTTGCCTCCAGAATCCAGTCAGTGGCCCAGTTTGGTCAGTTCCAGATCCATCCTCTTCTTCACCACGAGTTGATCTCCCACCTCTAGTCTGGCCATCCCACTCTCTACTCAGCTTTCGAAAGCCCAAGTCTGACCTTCCCCTCTGGATTAAGCTACTTCCTCTGCCATTGAAAGCCTCTCTTGTCACTTTCACTCATTACATATTTAGTTCCTTCACACTTTCTGACCTTAAGCCAAACCAAGCTACTCACTGTTCCCCAAACTCAGTGCTCTATTTGCCATCTCCATTTCTTTGCACAGGGGATCCAACTTACCTGGCATGCTCTCCCTCCTCATGTCTACATTTTAAGCTTCCTTAGAGACCCAGCTCAGGCGCCACCTCCTCTGGCTCTAAGTGCCCTTCCCCCTTTGCATACTGACTGTCTCCACTTCGATGTCAAGTTACAGCCTCCTAGAAGCTTCCTTCCTCCTTGTGTTCTTGGTTTTGGCTTGTGGCAGTGGCTCCCAGCATCTAGCACTTTTTTTCCCTAGACCTTTGGCTTGCTCAGTGCAGTAACTCTCAGTGTGTAGCTCCACCTACCAGTACAGATCTGCTCCTGCTCTGAGATTCCTAGAGAGACACAAAGAGCATGCCCAGTGTATGTCAGAATGGGCATTTAAAGCTAGGTCTCCCTGACCCTGAAGTCTACTCTGTCACTAGCCCATGCAGGAGCTTGGGCCAGGCTACCCCCTCTTCCAGGGCAGTGAGTGCCATCCTTTATGCCCCATCCTGAATCTGCAGCAGAGCTCTTCGTTATGGCCCTGCCAGCAGCAAATCAGGGATGCTTCCTCATGATTCCTCCATGAGGCCACAGCCCTCCAAGGACCCAGCCAACACCAGAAGGCATCAGAAAAATAGTTCATTCTCTCTAAAGTGGCCTAAGGGACCCAACACGATGCAGAGGTCTTTTGTCATTTCCCTATGAGAACTGACTAATGGCCAGCATCTTGCTTTTGCCAAGGACCATTCAGTTAAATGAATGTCCGGTCTTAAATGGGCTGGGCTGATAGCTAATGAGCTTTCCATCACTGGTGAGCTTTAAGCAACTGGCACACAAGTCACCACTTGTTGGGGATACTGTAGAAGATATTTCTGCTTAGGAAACTGAGGCCCAGAAATCATAGCCTAGCACTGGTTAGACTAGATGAGAAGCATCACAGTCCAGTATAAAGAGCCCTGAATGTGGATGTTGAAATCCCGTCTCTCCCATCTATGATCTGTGTGATCTGGGCAAATGGTCTAGGGCCTAATTTCCTCATATGGAATACTAGAGGGCTGGACTTCATGGCTTTTTATGTCCCTTTCGGCTATAAATCTATGATCCCATAACCTCCAAGTCCCTTTCCATCTCAAAATTAGTAATGCCCCCTGGGCATCCAAAGAGATCTTTCATGTTAGACAGAACAGGTGATGGGGAAGCGAGGACAGCAAGCTTCCCTGCTTCCACGGGGCAGCCTTTTGTACCAAAATTAATCCTTCAGGAATAGCCACCCCCACTCCACATCCCATCCTCAGTCTTTTATTAGGAGTTGCTTTCCATCTGCAAAATGGGAGAATAGTTCCATTGTGGTTCGTCAGTCAATCATTCCCTACCTCACCTATGGCCCACTGCTCAACTTCTACCTCCAGTGTATCACCCCCCATCCCAGGAAAGCCCCCCCAGACAGCTCCTCCACCTGGGAATGGGGCTTTGGAAATCTACTCTTCCTTTTCCTGAGGAGTGAGGGCATGTTGGGGCTAGCCAGTTCAATGTCCTCCTTGTTGAGAACATCTCTCTCCTGGATCCAGATTGTCTCAAGGGAAGAATGTCAATGGTAAGGGAGTGGATAGAAGAAAGTACTGTGACCAAAACATCCTCCATCTGAGAGGCCCATCGACCCCACAGTAACCATTCATGAGAGCACATGGCCTTCAAAACTTTCACTTTTTCCTGAGAGATAATCTCAAGGAACCAGGTTGGCACTCAGGCCTAGGGAGGCAAGTCCATGAAACCTGGAGAGACTACTGGGACCAGGGGATTAGATTGTACTCCTCGGTGCCAATTTGTCTGGCCTCCAAATTCTGGGCATCTTAGTCCTTCTACAGAGCCCCAGGGATGCCAAAAGTAAGATTGGCTTTGGGGCCGTGGGAGGAGCCCATTCTCACATGGCATTTCTGTGTTCTAACATCAACTTAACTGTCTTTGAATGTTCCGTACTTTGAGAACATAGAGTTAAAATTTTAGGTACCTTACATACAGGATTTTTTAAAGCTGTCCTAATTTCAAGAGAAGAAAGTCTACTTGTAACAATGTATAACTAAAGGAACCTCTTTAGACCAGTTTCATTTCCCAGAATTTAAGAAAATATGATCTCCACAATTTGCATAAAGCCTCGGATGGAGGAGGGGCCAGTATGTAGAGGAAGGAAGGAGAAGGGACAGAATTGCTAAAGGCATCAGTAGAGGTAGAAAGGGAAACTCCAACATTAACCTGAGTTCAAGTATGTCCTTTGACATTCCAGTTGGGCAGACCACTTCCCTTCTTGCCTCAATAAACTAAGACAACCTTGGTAAAGACCAATGAAATCCTAGATATGGACCAAAAAGTCCTTTGACCCAGGGCCTGTGATTTAATCAGTTGGGAGCTCCCAGTATGCAAAGTCATTCCACCCATGCTGATCAGCACCTTCGGCTTAGGGAGCCATTATGTATCGGCGGTAAGACTTGAACCAAGGGCTTCCCAGCTCAAGGCCAGCTCTCTACCCACCCTGCAGCATTGCTTCTCATTTGCTAACAAATATATAAAATAAGTTAGTGATTTGTCCTGGGACCTTTTCTATCTGAATTCCATCAAAAAAAGGTGAAAACAAAGTAACATGACCTCATTTCATCCTCACAATGGTCTTGTGAGGCAGGTAAATGTGGCAGAGACTCCCCTCCACCAACATAACAGATCCCCCTGTAACGCAGTAACAAGCATCCCTGGGCCTCACTTTCTTGCTCTGTAAAATGAAGGGATTAGACTGAGAGGCCTCCATATAACAGCAGTCACTCAGGAGTTCTTAGAAACTGACCCTCTGCCAGAGCCTACAACCACCTACCAGCCCACACAGGGGCTCAGGCCAGGCCTCCCCCTCTTGCAGGCCAAGCACCATTAACTAGGTCAAGCTGTCCTCTGAGCCAACTCCAACCCCCCACCTGAATCTGGACCAGAATTCTTGGCAAACCCAGAAGTGGGCTTTCTAACCACCCCCTAGCTCCCCTAGTGGTCTTGATCTCTGGTGCTTCATGGCTGGACCTCTCTGGGGTCCCTGCCCTGCCCTTCTTATCAGAACACAGAGGAGATTGGGTTTCTACTTGGCCAAAGAGTCCTGGAGTGATGACTGGACAACAGGAAGAGAAGGAAGAGAAAAACAATAAAAAGACAGATTCTGCGTAGTTTCCCCAAGCTGAGAATGGAATTTAAAATAGACATAGATGCCTTAATCTGCGTTATTCTGCAAAAGAGACTCCTGAAATACTCATTAAAGGCTGATTGGCCTGTGCTGTTGGCAAGCCTGGCTCTCCATCCTGATGACCCAAAGCCCTGAGCCCCCAGGGCAAATGCAGGCCTTGGCTTCACACTAGGCCTAGGCTGTGTGTGTGTGTGTGTGTGTGTGTGTGCGTGTGTGCGCGCGCTCCAGCCTTCCCCACCCCCATGCCCCCAACCAGACACCAAACTTGGCATCTGAGATAAAAGGAGGTAGGCGGCCCCAGTATCATCAGAGAGAATGTCACTCCCACAGTCAGGGCTGTGGCAGGGCGGGGGTTGGGGGGGATGGCAGCAGAGATGGAGGGCCCCGGGGGGGGGGGGAACAGAAGAGTCTCTCTCTTCCAAACCTATGCTGTCCCAGAATCCCCCAGCAGCTGTCCCCACTGTCCTCAGTCACTGCCCACCCCCAGCCTGCCCTACATTCCCCTACCCCCCAAGCTAACTAGGGAAACTGAGAAAGAGGAAGCCCCATCTTTCCCCTTTAATATCCCTGGGCCTCTGTTCAAGAATAACTCTGCTTTCAGTTACTTCCCACTGTGATTACCTGGTAAATAAGGAACCATGCTGAGAATATGGAAGTATAGAGAAATGCTGGGCAGAAATGCTGAGCCTGTTGGCCCTCCCCTCTTTCTCTCATTCCCATATGGGAGGGGCACAGGTAAGAGTTACAGTGAACTTGTGTTGCCACAGTCCTGAGAAAGCTCTTTCTTCATAAAGATTTGGTGAGGCTCAGAGAGTGACTGTTATTCTCCTGCCATCTTATAGATCTGAGGTCCCCAGAACTAGGGCTGGAAGGGGCCTCAGAAGCCCTGAGAGGGACAAACTGAGAGGGGAAGGCATTTGCCCATTCTACAGATACGAAGTAGAGGAGGCAAGATTTGAACTCTGGTCCCTGACCACAAAGTCCCCGAGCCAGGCACTCTGACTCTGCCTTCTTCCTACTGTTTTGCCTAGGCCTCTGCTTCTAAATTCCAAGTCCAGGTTTGGATACTAGCCCTGATTCGGTGGTAGGGGCCTGAGTCTGGATCCTGGTACTGCCTCTTGGTACCTGCATGATTGGGGGGGTCACTTGAGCAGCCCTAAAAACTGATACCCACAGAAACTTAGGCCTTGGTACCTATACTTTTCTGCCTGATTCCTTTTACCCATTTCAAAGAGGGCATTAACACTAAATCCAACCTTAATCTGAAATGAGTCTCCTGTAGATGAAAGGAAGGAAAGAAATAAGCATTTTAAGCACCTATACTGTACAAAACACTTTATAATTACCATTTCATTTGATCCTCACAGCAATCCTGAGAGGTAGGTGCTACTGTGATCCCCATTTTACAGATAAAGAAACAGAGGCAGGTAGAGATGAAGTGACTTGCCCAGGGCCGCACAGCTAGTGGTATCTGAGGACAAATTTGAACTCAAATCTTCCTGACTCCAGGCCCAATGTTCTAGACCACCTGATGACAGGACATCTCAGCTGACTGGGAAAGGAGAGAGAGACAGAGAAAACTAGGAGCTGGGTTTTTTGATGGGGCTTGGACAAAGCTGACCTCAGTTAGGTTAGATAGGAGTTCTTGGCTCAAATAATTTGAAGCTGCAAGCCTCTGTATAATGAGGTCACATCACAAATGGCTGGGCATGAAATGTGCCAGTCTACACCAGTAGGGTCAAACTCAAAGAGAAACAGGCCTGCAGGCCACATATTGATTTAGAATACTACTATGAACATTATCTGGATTGGATCGGATTGGAATCTGTTTTGTTAAGCATTTCCCAAAGGCATTTTAATGTGGGCTGCAAGTTTGACTCCTCTGGTCATTCTGGAAACCTGACTGTTCAGTAAAGACTGGCAGATTAGCTTTGCTCAGGTCCAAGTTAAATGCTGGGGGTGGGGGGGAACACAAGAGAAGCAAAACAGAAGCCCTAATATCAAGTGGTTGGAGTGTAGGCTAACTAGGGAAGTATATTATTCATGAATAAGGGGATAGGGGAAGAGAAGCCAAGGGGGAAAAGCAAAAATACTGGGTTAGGAGTCAGAGAACCCAGGCTCAAATCTCATCTTGATTATGGATGACCTGTGTGACCTTGGATAAGTCCCTTCCCCCACTCTGAGCCTCAGTTTCCTCCTCCTTATGGGAGGAGTGGAGAAGAGAGTATTGGATGATCTTAGGCTCCTTCTTTGAGATTCTGTGATTCTGGACATGCCCAGTGGATGGGAGGGGGAAGGCAGTGGAGATGCTAATGCCAACCCCCACCTCAAGCAGATATGACATGTCACCCTTTCCAAAGCCTGGATGACTTAGGGAAAGGATAGCACACTTTCCAGCTACCAGCACAGTAGGCCTGTAGCCAAGCCGGGTCATGGAGCAGGCCAGGAGACAGTGGCAGGGCCCTCCTCATTTACCTGAACAGATAATACTTTCATTCTCTGGCCCAGCCAGTGGTCACACAGGACAAATCTGGGACTCCCCAGAGACCCCACTGAATAATGGGCCATGTCTTTTTTAAAAATGTATTTATTTACATTTAGTTTATAACATTCAGCTCCACAATCCCTTGAGTTCCAAATTTTCTCCTCCTCCTTCTCCTCCCCGACCCCCATGCAGCATGCAATCTGACATATGTTCTGCAAATACCTTCACATTAAACATTAGTCAAGTTGTAAAGAAGGATCATAATCAATGGAGTGAACAATGAGAAAGAACGAAATAAAACAAAACATGAAAGAGAAAGAACAAGTAGTTAGCTTCAATCTGCATTCAGACTCTGTAGTTCTTTCTCTGGATATGGATATCCCTTTCCATCATAGGTCTTTTGGAGGTGTCTTGTAACCTTGTAGTGATGAGAGGAGCCCAGGCTATCAAAGTTAGTAGTCACAGATACTATGAATAATGAACCCTATCAGCAAGATGTCACACGCTTCCAAGGGCAATCACAGTAATAGAAGGTCAAGTTCAGGGGATGTCACAGCTGGAAGGGCCCGTAGGGACCATGGAATCCAGCTACTGTATTTCACATAGGTGGAAACTGAGGCATCGAATTCAAATGTTTCAGGTTCAGCCTTGCCATAGGTGAATATGAATATGAGGAAGAGGAAGAACTCAATCTCCACCTGCTGGCAGATGCCTGAAATGCTACCATCAGACCCCTGTCTCTTTAAGCTTTGCTCCCCATCAGAATGCCAACGGGGGAGCGGGGGGCCTGGTGCCAGCTCATACAGGCCTCCTAAATGTGAGCATTTAAGCCTCAGAAATCAGCAAACACCATCAATCAGGCCTTAACTGATTGTTTTGCTGATTGTCTAGACTTAAGAAAGCGATAGAGAAAATGTTAATGTAATGTTAATAAGTGTCGTTCATACATTTTTTTCTCCCAGAGGGCTGGTTATTAAACATTTACCAGCACACCCCTGTCTCTACCCCCGTGTTCATGTCATAAGCCTTTCTCAGGTATCAGGAAGCACAAAGCAAGCTGTACTTTCCTTTCAACACCCCACGATGTTGGCAATGAAAGTACTTGCCCCATTTTAAGGGGAAGGAATCAAGTCAGACAGAGAAGGTGAGGGACTTGCCCAGGGCCACACAGCTAGAAAGGTGCGGAACAAGGACTCCAAACAAGGTCTTCTGGCTCTGAATGTCTCACTCTGGTGTACCCCAACTGCCCCACAGGATGATGACTGACAAAGTTGGGAGAGACCATGCCTGGGGAATTCTTGCCTATAATATCTAAGGCAAGGATGGAGAACCTGGGGCCTAGAAGCCACATGTGGCCCTCTAGGTCCTCAAGTGAGGCCCTTTGACTGAATTCAAACTTCACAAAACAAATCCCTTTAATAAAAAGATTTGTTCTATAAAACTTGGACACAGTCAAAAGACTGAACTCGATGACCTAGAAGGCCACACATGACCTAGAAGACTCAGGTTCCCTATGCCTGATGAAGGCTAGGACAGCTAGGTGTTTCTGCAGTGGATAGAGTGCTGGGTCTGGAGTCAGGAAGATCTGCGTTCGAATCTGACCTCAGAGTCTTCCTAGCTGTGTGACCCTGGGCAGGTCACTTTACCCTGTTTTCCTCAGTTTCTTCTTCTGTAAAATGAGCTAAAGAAGAAAATGGCAAACCACTCCAGTATATTTGACCCCAAATGGGGTCACGGAGAATTGGACGTGACTTAAAAATGCCTGAACAATAACAATGCATTTCTAGGATCTGCTTGGGACACAAACCAGCATCAGCAGTGGGGCTGGGCTGGGGTTCCTTTGTAAATTACCCCAACCATTTACAGCAGGACCCAATGCTGAGCATCCCCAGCTAAAATGGAAACCCACTGTCAGGAACAGCTTTGGCCCTTCATTTAGCTCTCCAGGGTCTCCTCATATGAGTGGGGCCTCAGTGTTCATGGCTGGGCCCTACTTTCATCCCCACATCTCATCCCAAGATAAGAAATGTGATGCCTCCCACTCTACTCAACCACCTTCCTTTCTTTCACCAGCCTGAGAGCAGCTAGCCGAAGCAAGGAGTCTGTGCTGCTGTCCGAGGAGAAGGAGGCTCTGAAGCCCCAGCCACCAGCCCAGCTGGATGAGGATGACCCTCTGGTCTATGCCCTGGAGGACTCTATCCTCCTTCCCCTGGATCCAGCCCTTGAGTGCCACAGCCCACCCCCTGACTACAATTCTGTGGTCCACTACTCCGACTCACTAGTGTAACTTCTGGCCAATCTTCTTCCTCCCCACCTCAGTTACAGCATCTGCCATCTCCCTCAGCACCCCCTCTTGCCCTGTCTCCCCAAGAGAATCAATCCATGAGTGCCTTTCATAACTGTACTGTCCCAAGGAGGGAATAGGGAGGGGGGAATCTCAATAGTAAAGTCTCTGCTCTTTCTTTGGAGACACTGCTGCCTAGACCATACATCAAACCAGATTCCAGACAGGGAGACCACTCCTGTTATAGTTTTTGACTACTGCCTCCCCAGCCCATCCGTTACACAGTCCCCCACCCCTGCAACCATTACACAGCCATACATCACAGGCCAGGTCACCATAAGACTTCACCATCCTGCAGATAACACAATCGATGGCCAACCCATCCTAGTCCCCCCAGTCAGAATAACTAAGATCTTTCTTTGTCCCCAACACCAAGGAAGACCCTGGTGAAATTCAACAGCAGATACCTTGAACAGAGGTCAGAGTAATGTGTGGTCAAAGCTTCCCCTCAGTTCCCCACCCCCTCCACTGGCTTCCCACTCTCCCTGGCTACCTCATGCTGATGGTGGTCTTCATCAGGTTCACTGGGCCTTGTTTATGCCTTCCCATCCAGCATCCACATCATAGGCCCTACCAGGCCATGGATGACCCCTGTGCTGTACTTAGAACTTTGTTCCCAGAGTTCCCTTTGGGTCCTCCAGGAGTCCCTGTGCTTCAGATCTTTGTAATGGCAGGAAACCGGGCTGTGAGTATAAACATGTGCCCACATATACACCTGCCAATGAGAACCATGAGCCCACCCTTTTGCTTCCACTCTCTGATGTTGGCCAGGCCCCTTAGGAGAGGACCCCAAGCAGTCTGAGATTTCTGGAAATTTCTCCTTGAGAGTTGACTGCTCTTCACAATTAATGTGACAGTTTGGGGCAACACATGAGGCCAAAGGCAGCCTTGGACCAGATCCATTGAATTCAACAGTTTGCTAAGCACAAAACCTTGCCTTATTATGCTGATCAGTGAAAGGAAGATCATATTCAAAGCTGACTATAGTCTAAGCCTCTCCATTCACACATGGGAAAATGAAGTAACTCAAAGCTTGTAAGTGGCAAAGCTAGGATTTGAACCCAGGGCCATTAACTCCAAATCCACTGCTTGATGGGAGATAATGGGGGGCCAGGAGAGAGAAGGCTCCAGAAAACCCCTTGCTTCCATATATGAGAGCTGAAGAAACAAAGGGAGGCTCTAGCTCCTTTGGACCCTCCCCATTTGGAAAAATTAAACAGAAATACTCCAAGGCTTGTTGCCTGCCCAATAATTGGCAGTGATGGATGCCTCTTCCATTGATCATAAGCTAGACTTCCCAAAGGAGCAAGAGCAGCTAGACATGGGAGGGTCTGGTGGGAGCCTGACATAGGGACCAGGTTGATGGCTGTCTAGCTGTTCCTTGGGCATTTCTGTTCCCCATCTCCCAGCATCTCGCCATGGCCCAACAATCATACCTAGATCTTTCTTTGCCTACTCCCCTCTTTCTCTTTCTTTTTCATTTTCTCTTACTCTCTTCCTCTCTCTCCCTCTCCCACTTTCTCCCACTCTCTCCCCCCTCTCATGCCCTCCCTCCATCCCTTGGGTAGTTCTCCTCATGTGAATGAGATGAGTCCATTTTAGAGACCAAATAACCAAAGACCACATGGGAGGAGTAGATCAAGCCGCCCTTGGGAGGTGGTCGTGAGCCAGACACAAATTGGTCTTTCCTTTCATCCATGCTTGATGAAACCAGGGCAAGAGATTAGCCAAATGGCCAGTAATCTCTCTAGCTCTACCCAACCAGGTGTTTCTCCCCCATGCCTCTATTTCCCCCTGTCCAAAGCAGCCTCCACCATCACCTCAAAGGACCAAGAGCAATTGTTCTTGGACAGCCCCAACACAAAAACAGGGAGTCCAGGGCCTTCAAACTCCATGTACCTCTCTGGGTTAGATTTGAGGACACAGGGAAAGAGGAGGGGGTGGAGAAGCAATGAAAAAAGAATCCACCCCATTGCAGCCAGCCTCTTCAGACTTGGCTCCTTGGGGGAGCCGGCAAAGTCAAATCTGTTTCCTTCAGCAATGCTGACTGAGGCTAAAGGTAGACTTCCTGTGTATTCTCTCCTGGAGAGGTAGTCAGGGAGGGTCCAGAAGATCCCATTCCAGAGGCAGAGAGGTCTCAGAACCCTAAAGGCATCTCTGGCCGAGAACTGAAGCCCCCTTATTGGCCAAAAAAGTCTAAACCTCACAAAACCCCAGGAGGCCTCCTGTAACAAGAGGCTTGGGGTTGAGGGGAAAATCTCGGAAAAATAGGGAACAAAGTGTTTCAAGCCTTCACCGTGATGTCCATCCCATCGTATCTAGGCCTCATTACTGGTTTGTGATGTGGCCACAACTGTGAGCTGAGTTATCCCTCACTCTGACTGTTGGCTTGGCCCCAAGACCAGGTCCCGAGGTGGCTGCTGCCCTTCTCCCCTGCATCCCCTTCTCCTCTGCATCCCCATGCCCAGGGGCTAGCACGCCTCCACCAGCCCTGGCCTCTGAGCCCTGGTGGACCTCCCTCCTTGAGTGTTTGCTCTCCCTCCCCCTAGCTTGGCCCTCTTCTTCACAAATACCTGAGCAGATGCTTGGCCCTCCTCAAGGTTCTTCTGGGTCTGTCTGTTCAGACGCAGCCTTCCCAAGGAGCATTGGTCTGACGCTTCTATTATACTAATATATTTCTGTTTGTCCTTAATTTAAATGATCACTCTAGCCTTTCAGCAATGTATATAGTTGAATGTAAGAGCCCATGTAGCTATGTACACACAGGTCCACCATGCCTCTACCCCATAGGTGGGAGCTGGACATGCCAGCCGGGGCCCTTAGGGTTCCCCTCCAAAGCTGAACTCCTCAGTGCTTGAAGGGACCTTTGAGCGGTGATTTACAGCACTCTGCCTGGGAGACCCAAGGGGGAGAAGAGGCAGAGGGGGACAGTGGCCTCAGGTGGCCACCAATCACCAGTGGGAAAAGAGAAAGGAGAAGGACATCTAAACACTCAGGCTTCTCAGGGATTCCTTTCTGATTCCAGGGAAGCATCTGCTAACCTGTCCCTCTTTTAATTGCCAGATTGGGTGGAAAGACAAGACATCTCAGGTGCCAAGTGCTTTAAGACTTCAGACTTACCAGGAGTCCCAAGACACAGTTGTTGAAAATCAACTTTCCCAGCACCTGCCCTCACCCCCAGGGTGTGAAGTTGGAGGATGGATGGTGGTTTCTCAGGGAACCATTCCGCCACTCCCTCCTCCACCCAGTGGCCAACCCCTAGGGCTCCCTCTATGGAAGCTGGTGTTTGCAGAGGGCCTGCTTTGGCTGGCTGGCCAATGCCCCTCTCCTCTGCTCCTTCCAGCTCTGCAAACACCCCCCTCCAGCAGTGGCAATATTTGGCCATGCTCAAAGCATCTGGCACCAGGGGCAGGGCTGCCTTGTATATCAAGCTGATCTCCCTAGATTCTGTCCCTCATCCCACAGCCTGAGCAGGAGCTTTGCCTGCCCACCCCCTCAGACAAGGCAGGGGAGAGGTCTTTGTTTCCCCCCTCCCGGCTTCTGATCTTCCCCCTTGGTAGCCTGGCAGCCTGTTTCCAACACTTCAAAGGGCTCTGCTGTTTGTACCAGCCTGGGCTCACTGCCCCTCTCCCACTGGCTGCTGTGGGAGGACTGGGGATCTCTCTTGTAGCCCTAGCCAAGGCCTCTCATAGCCTCACTAGACGGATGGCCTGCCACCTCCTCCAGCCTGGAGAGCCTGAATCACTCCACCCCACCCCACCCCACTGTTCCTTCACCCCTCCCTCCAATCAAATATTACACATTCAAGCTAATGTTAGTCTAGTTTCTCCTCTCCCCCAGCCCCAGGCTAGCAGCCCATCATTTTCTGGGGCAACTCTACCCTGCTGGTGGCTCCACTCCCAGAGTCCCAGAAAAACAAAGAAGAAAAAAGCCTCACTGGTATCACCTCCCCCCCCCCTCCAATGGGACACTGATGTAAACTTTGGCTGGCTGGGGGGGCACTTTGGTCCAAAAGATCAGAGGCTGTCAAGGGCCTCAGAAACCATGCATGCCACCCCCTCCATTTTTACTGAGGAAGAAACTGACCCAGAAAGTGAAAGTAGCTTGCTTCAAGTCCCAAAGCTAATAAGTAATCGAGCTGGAATTTGAACCCAAATGCTTTAGCTTGAAATCCACTATCCTGTGACTTCAGGGGGTCAAGTTCAGGAGAGGGGACAACAACTGGAAGGGGGGCTAGGGATCCTCTTGTTACAGCGTTCGCCTTTTAACCCCTGCCTTGAGATTCCAAAGCTAACTGCAAGAGGCCTCTCAGCTGTGATGGGGGGGGAGAAAAGGGGGGGCACCATGGCTGAGGGAGCTGAGATCTCCCCTCCTCTATTGTCCCCTCCACCCACCTGATCCCAAGTGATGATGCCATCATACCATCGCCAGCCTCCTGCAGGCAGCCAGAGCCCAGTGGGTGCTCCCCAACTGAGGCTGAAAGTGACAATCAGCTCCTGTCAAGACTTCCACCTGTCTGACCTGTTGGAGAGTCCCCTGACTTGGGGTGAAAGAAACCACTCTTCCCTGACTCCCTCCCTGCCCCCCAGCCCTCCACACTGCCACCCTGGATGCCACAAATCTCCCTGAAATATGCATTCCTTTAAGCTGCCTAAAGAACACATGCGCTGGAGAAAATCCCCAGCCCAATTCCTCTGAACCATATAGTACAAATGACACTGTGCCCTACTAACCAAAATAAAAGCTTTTATATTTATGCTTCCCTGGTTCGGATCTCTTGGCCTTCATTGTGCACCAGTGTTCATAGGGTGGAGGGAAGGGGAAACTCCTAAAGATGTCTACATTTCCCGAAATTGCCCGGTGAGGTATGGGGGCTCACGCTAGACCAAGCAGATGAGAGCAAAGTCCAAGTTGGACAGAACAAGTCTTTTTATTAAGAGAATTTATTCTGTGAAGTTTCTATTTGATCAAAGGGCCACACTTGAGGACCCAGGGGGTCACATGTGACCTTGAGGCCGCAGGTTCCCCACCTCTGATCTAGGCCAACCCTGTGATTTGACAGAAGAGGGAACTGAGACCCAGGGAGGGGACAAGACTTGTCCAAGGTCACACAGGTACTAAGTAGGGGGAGAGGTAATCCAAGGTAATAGAGGTGTGAGTCTGGTCTGCTCCCACTAGCTTCCCAAGCTCTGTTCCCCTCTCCTGTTTAGCCAGGCCAGCCAGGACCAATAAAGGTAGGACTGGCTAACTATGGTGGGGCAAGATACATGAGCAGAAATTTAACAGCTGAGAGGAAGCCATGAGAGGCCACCATCTCATCCAGCTTCTCTGTGCACATATAGCCTAGAGGATGCTGGGGACTTGCCTGAAGTCACAAAACTAGAAAATAGCAGACCAGAGATTAAAACCCAAACTCCTGAGTCCAAAATCCAGTGGTCTTTCTAGTAGACTACTCAACTGGTTGATTAAAGATTGAATCACCCTGGGGTGGCTCCTTTAAGAGATCAAGGCATGCATTCATTGTTGAAGAAAAATATTAACTATTATAGCCTGTGTTGTAGGCACAAATCAGGCAATCACAATTTCTATTAATTTCTCTTGAATGTAGATTCAAGTATCGTTTGCCCCGAGAAAGAATGTGCAAGCCAACAGAGTCCCTTTGTGCCCTCAGACATAGCCCTCCCTACAAGACATTTTAAAGTCATGTTTTTAGGATTCTTCAAAAAGGAAATAGTCCTAGAGTGAATTTTGTCATTGTTTTCCATCCAAGGAGAAGATGAAAGTGATCACTAGGATTCATCAGTTCAGAACCTGATTTTAGAGATTCACTTGGTGCCTCTAGGATCCCTCCCCTCAAAGGCTCTTCCCTGCCTTCCCCATCCAGCCAGCCCTTCCTCCCCAGCTGCTCCTTCATTTAGGTGGGTCATAAACCCTAACACATTCCAGACCCTGGGGGAGATCAATGCTTTTAATTAGGCCCGACATCGTTTTCGAAGTCTGGTTAACACCTTTAATCCATTTTCTGGGGCTTTAGGGAAGGAGGAAACAAACATTTATGAAGTTCCTACTATGTGCCAAGCACCTTCTGATTTCATATTCACTCATTTGAGCCTCACAAAAACCCTGGGAGGCAAGTGCTCTTTTTAGTCTACCCTCTTGATACACTTCCCCAAAAGAAAGGGATTAGACTGAGAAGAAACAGGGGAAAGGATGTTTGTGGAGGGTGGTTATCTGAGAAGTTTGATAAAGTTTCCATCTTTTGAGTCAGTCCAGAAAGAGTTTTAGAGGAAGATTGGTTTGTCCATATTTTCATTAGGACTAAAAGAGGCTTGGCTATATTCCTCAGGAGGCTCTATGGGCTGGGTAGGGAGGGGAGGAGGATCAGCCCTGAAGACCCCTATCTGCCAGGGAAGCAAGATGCTGGACCAAGCCAGGGATCACAGCTCTGGCTGAGAGACCCTGACCAAAGGCTTTATCGTGGCCCAGCTGCTGGGGATGAAGAAAAGCATAGCACGCTTTGGATCTTCCAATATGACCCCAGGATACCCCATGCCAGAGCTCAAAGACCTAGAGCCAGCTCCAGACATTCTCCAGGTCTTAAGAACCCAAGCAGAAGGACTAGATGCAGGCCTCAGAGCAAGTACTGGCTGGGTACCAGTGATCCCTCCAGGCCGTGCTCCTGGAGCACAGGACAGGAGCCTGCTCAGCACAAAGCCTCTGAGACCAGAGCACCTTCTAATAGAGTTGCCTTGGGCGTGGAAGCAGCTGAGGAAGAGCCCATCTCAAGATTGGGTCAGGGGAAGCAGCAGTGGGCTCTGAGCTCAGATCTAGGCACAAGTGAGAAGAGGCTCGTGGAGGGGGGGGTTGGTTACCTAATAGCAGAGGAGATGCTCTGGATAGCCTCTAAGGAAGGACTGGGCTTGCGAAAGGAAAAAGGGTGGACAAGAAGAGATAGGGGCAGTATTTAGCTTTGTCCAGAAGGAATGGAAGGGAGGGCCCAGCCAAGGTGAAGTACTGAGGAGAGCCAGATTTGGAGATGCCCTTCTGTGCCCTGTTTTCTTTCTAACTCTAGTAATACCACGTTCTCTCCATGAAGAGAAGTATTAACTCTTCTCCCATAATTCGATTCCACAATTAAGTACCTACTATGCTTAATACTACTTGGGAGGGGAGGAGAGGGGAGAGCACCTTCATGGTGCTGCAGTGGCTAAAGTGCAGAGCTTGTAGTCAGGAAGATTCCTCTACCTGAGTTCAAACCCACTTCAAACACTTCCTAGCTGTGTGGCCCTGGGAAAGTCACTGTACCTTTTTTGCTTCAGTTTCTACCTGTGTGACCTTGGGCTAAAATACTCGACCTCTCTGGGGCCCTTGTTCTTCCCCCTATAAAATAAAGAGGTTGACCTGGATGCCTCTGAGGTCCCTTCTGGCTCACAATCTCGGATCCTATGGGTGACCTCAAGCAAATCCCTTCCTCTCCCTGGGCCTCAGTCCCCTTATCTGTAAAATGAGGGTTTTGCCCTGCATGGCTCCCAAGATTCCTAGCGGCTATCTATGACTCTCTTCTCTCCATCTTGGTTGGGAGCTGGGCCTTGGAAGTTACATACATAGACTTGGTTTTCAATGCTTGAAATACATTTTTTTTTAGCATTTCCTTATATTCAGTTTCAACAAATCTTTAGTTTAAAGAGATGTAGCCCTAGGAGACTCCCCATTGCATTCCCCTCCCCAGCACTCTGTGCCTTGTGCTTCCCCAGGGAAAGAACATCCAGGTTGGGGAGGAAGATCTCAGGGTCCCTGCTCCCCCTAGGGTGGGGGAAATGACATTTCTGATCTCCTATACAAACATCTGTCTCTTTTTCATTGTTTTTGTTTATTTGTTTTTAACCAGAAAGCAACAAGAAAGGAAATCTCATTCACTTTTTCTTTTTTTTTCTAATTTATTATTTTTTAAGACTCTTTTTTTAAAATTTTGAGTTCTAAATGTTTCTCTCCCTCTAGCCTCTCCCCAACCCATTGAGAAAGCAAGCAATATATCAATGTGAATTCATCTCATTTACTTTGAGAGAAGAGAAATTCACTTAAAAAAAACTTTTTAGAGGGGGGAAGGCAGGGCAAAGTGTTAAGTGTCTGAAGCTGTACTTGAATTCAGGTCCTCCTGACTCCAGGGCCAGTGCTCTATTCACTGCACCACCTAGCTGCCCCTTAGAAATTCACTTTCAAATAAAAATATAAACAAACAAATCAACTAAGGCAAAAGGTGTCAAACACACTCCCTACAGATCTCACTCAGCCCACTACATTCCTGACTGCCTCCCAAACCAGATTAAAATATAATTGGAAACATTTTAACAAAATAAAAATCAATCAATCAATAAAACCAAAAATTGTTTTAAATTTTTAAAAATAAAAGAAAGAAATAAACCACACACCCACACATAAAAAATAAATAGTTTTGAAATTTAAAACTAAGTCAGTGTGTGGTCCGCAGGGATACTTATCATGGTTTAGTGACCGCCATTTCTGTTTGAACTTGACTCACTTTTTTTTTCTTTTTGGAGGGGGAAAACTGGGCAATTGGGGTTAAGTGGCTTGCCCAAGGTCACATGGCTAGTAAGTGTTGAGTGTCTGAGACTGGATTTGAATGCAGGTCTTCCTGACTCGAGGGCCAGTGCTCTATTCAGTGAGCCACCTAGCCGCCCCTAATTTCACTCACTTTTGAGAGGCCCTTGAACAGCAAGGAGATCAAATCAGGCCATAATTAACAGAAATTAATTCAGGCTATTCACTGAAAGGTCAGATACTGAAGCTGAAACTTCAATGCACTGGCCACATAATGAGAAGCTGGTAAAGGCCCTGGTTCTGGGAAAGATTGAAGGCAAAAGGAAAAGGGGAGGGCAGAGGATGGTGTGGATAGAGCATTATGGTAGCAATGAATGTAAACTTGAACAGACTTTGGGAGATAGTAGAAGATTGAAGGGCTTGGTGGGTCATGGTCCATGGGATCATGAAGAATTTGAACACAACTGAAAAACACTGGACTAAGGCATCTTTGAAAGGCAGATGGACCTTCAAGCCTTCACAGATCCTTCAAGTATCTAAAAAAAGAATCACAGAATGTTGGAGCACTTTAGAGACTTTAGAGATCAGTTGGCCCAATCCCTTCATTTTACAGATAAGAAAAGAAATAAGACTCAAAGGGAAGGGACTGACCCAAGGTCACACTATAGCCAATTGCTGAACCTCAGTTTCCTGAGATATCAATATTTGGATTCCTGTGAGGAAATTGCCAGCATGAGTGAGAATCAAGAGAGTCAAGACACTTTAGCACCCCATATTTGGGTCAAGTTTAAAGAGAGTTCAAGCCCCTAAGCCAAAGGTGACTCAGGCCTAATGGCTATAAATGTACAACAGTCAAAAGCTAAAGTCCTTGGAAACATTTAGGCAGGGGCCTGCCAGGGCAGAGAGTCTTCTGACCAGCCCCCACTCACAGCATACTCTGTGAAATAGGACCTAGCAACTGGCCAGGATTATTTTCAAAGGTCTTCCTAAGTAATTTTCTCCCCTGCCCCCATCTCAGCCTTCCAGCTGACCCCCCAGACTGCCTGAGCCCAGCTGCTCTCTGGCAGGGATTCCCCAACCTCCTGGCCAGCTGAGAGACAGGACTAAAGGGGATTAAGATAAAGAGCTATGTGTGGGTGGAGAGGGGGTAGAGTTGGGGAATGTGGCTTCCCAAATGAACATGATACTCCAGATGTGGAAACTAAACCTCTCTTTGGACAGCCCAAGATCACATTCAGCTTTTTGGCTGCTGTTAACTCATCTTGAGCTTGGAGTCTACTAATACCTTCAGATCTTTGTCAGAAAAATTGTCATCTAGCCATGCCTCCTTCATCTTTTACTAGTGAAATCTCATCCCAACTTTTTTGGGGAACTTTTATTTCTTTTTTTAAGGAAAGAAATGTTTATCTAATTTTTTTTGGAATTTAGTATTTTATTTTTCATTTACATGTAAAAACAATTTTTAACATTCATTTTTTAAAACTTTGATTTCCAAGTTCTCTCCCTTTCTCCCTCCCCGCCTCCAATCCTGTTGAGAAAGTAAGCAATTTGATATAGTTTATACATGTGTAGTCATGCAAAACATTTCTATATTAGTCATGTTATGAAAGAAAACACAGACCAAAAACCCTCAAGAAAAATAAAGAAAGTTTAAAAGACTATGATTCAATCTGCATTCAGACACCATCAGTTCTTTGTCTGGGGACAGAAAGCATTTTTCATCATTAAGTCCTTCAGAATTGTCTTGGATGTTGTATTGCTGAGAATACTTTAGTCATTCACCGATGATCATCTTACAGTACTTACTTTGTACACAGTACATTTCACTTTGCATCAGTCCATGTAAGTCTTTTCAGGTTTTTCTGAGAGCATCCTGCTCATCCTTTCTTAAAGCACAATCACATGCCACAATTTGTTCAGCCATTCCCCAACTGATGGGTATCCCCTCAGTTTCCAATTCTTTACCACCAAGAAAGCGCTGCTATAAATATTTTCGTATACGTAGGTCCTTTTTTGTTTTTTATCTCTTCTGGGATACAGACATAGTAGTAGTATTGCTAGGTCAAATGGTATGCATGGTTTTATAACCCTTTGGGTATAGGGGAATTTTCATTTTTTTAAACCTCCTCTCCCTCCACTGGGAAAAAGAAAAAAGACAAAAGAAACCTTTGTAATGAATATGCAGTTAAGTAAAACACAATTTTTGTTATAAGTCAAGATATACTCCAAATGAACACATGACATAAAAATTCGCCCATTCATTAAAAAAAAACTTACAGGAATTACCTTTTGAACATATAGATGGCATAGTATTCATGGTCAAATAAAGGAGAGAGGAGATCACAGAAGATAAAATGACCAATTTTGAATACATTAAATAAAAAAGGTTTTGCACAAACAAAACTAATGCAGTTCTCTATATATTTGAGAAATGAGGCCTTTATCAAAGACATTTGCTATAAAGGTTGTTTTCCAACTTTCTGCTTTCCTTCTAATCTTGGCTGCATTGGTTTTGTTTGTGCAAAAGCTTTTTAATTTAATAGAATCAAAATTATCTGTTTTACATTTCCTATGCTCTCTCCCTCTTGTTTGTTCATGAACCTGTAACTCATTTAACTTCCACTTTAAGAATCTGGATGCTATACCACTTGTTGCATATCCATTTAGTTTTGATTTTACTTCATTGTCTATGGTACCTTTTAACAAGATGTAGTTTCCTTCCTGAGCTCTATAAATTTAGGTCCATTTTTTGCTTTTGCTTTGTCTGAGATCAGGATTGCTACTCCTGCTTTTTTTTTTTTTACTTCAGCTGAAGCAAAATAGACTCTCCTCCAGCCTCTTACCTTTATTCTGTGTCTCTTTCTTTCCTTCGGGTGTATTTCTTGTAAATAACACATTGTGGGATTGTGATTTTTGATCCACTCTGCTCCCCACATGCATATTATGGGAGAGTTCACCCATTCATATTCACAGTTATGATTACTGTGTATTACCTTCCACCCTATTTTTCCTCCTGTTTGTCCTCTCTCCTTTTACCCTTTCCCTCCTAGTCTGCCTTCTCTTTTGTCAATCCCTCCTCCTTCCCTCCACACCTTTACTTAATCACTTTCTACTTTTCTGTCTGGGAAGATAGATTTCTATGTTCAACTGATTGTGTATATTATTCCCTCTTTGATCCACTAGTGATGAGAGTAAGGTTCAAGTGATGCTCATCTCCCACCCTCCCGTCTTTCCCTCCACTGTAATAGTTTTTTCATGCTTCTTTGGTGAAACGATTTACTCCATTCTACCTCTTCTTTCCTTCTGCACCCAGTGTACTCCTCTTTCTCATTTATTAATTTTTATGTCATTCCCTCAAATTCACCTTATACCTATACCCCTTCTCTATGTATATTCCTTTCAGCAGTATTATTAGCGGTACAATTTTTAAGAATTACAAGTATCCTCTTCTCATGTAGGGATGTAAACAGTTCAGCTTTGTTAAATCTCTTATGTTTTCTTTCCCCTTTTTAGGCTTCTGTTGGGTCTTGATATTGGAGATCAACTTTTTTGTTCAATTCTGGTCTTCTTATGAGAGTCTGAAATTCTTCCATTTCATTGAATGACATTTTTTCCTGTTAAAGTATTATGCTTAATTTCTCTGGATAGGCAATTCTTAGTTGTAGTCCTAGCTCCTTTGCCTTCCAGAATATCATATTCCATGACCTCTGATCTTTTAATGTTGCAGCTGCTTAATCCTGTGTAATCCTGATTGTGGCTCCCTAATGTTTGAATTGTTTCTTTCTGACTTGCAGTATTTTTTCCTCAACTCATAGTTCTATAATTTGGCTATAATGTTCCTTGGAGTTTTTATTTTGGGATCTCTTTCCTGAGATAATTGGTGGATTCTTTCAATGCCTATTTTCCCCTTTAGTTACAGGATATCAGATCATTTTTTCTTGATAATTTCTTGAAAGATGCTGATCCTTCTTTTGATTATGGCTTTCAAGTCTAATGATTCTGATATTGTCTCTCTAGGATTTATTTTCCAGGTCAGTTGTTTTTCCAATGAAGTATTTTACAGTTTCTTCTATTTTTCCATTCTTTTGGATTTGTTTAATTGATTCTTGGTGTCTCATAGAGTCATTAGCTTCTACTTGCCCAATTCTAACTTTTCAATTAATTAATTAATTAACTGATTGATTTTTAGTTTTCAACATTCACTTCCATAAGATTTTGAGTCCTAAATTTTCTCCCACTCCTTCCCTTTCTGCAATATGGCTTGCAATCTAATATAATCTCTCCATATACATTCATATTAAACATATTTTCACATTAGTCATGTTGTAAAGAAAAATTAGAACCAATGGGAGAAATTACAAGAAAGAAGAAATAAAAAAGAGAGCAAATAATAAGCTTTCATCTGCATTCAGCCTCCATAGTTCTTTTTTATGAATGTGGATGGCATTTAACATCATACATGAGTCTTTTGGAGTTGTCTTAGATCCTTGCATTGCTGAGAAGAGCTAAATCTATTATAGTCATTGCACATTGTGGCTGTTACTGTGTACAGTGTTCTGGTTCTGCTCACTTCACTCAGCATCAGTTTATTTAAGTCTTTTCAGGTTTTTCTGAAATCTGCCTGCTCATTATTTCTTATGGAACAGAAGTATTTCACTGCATTCATATACCACAACTTGTTCAGCCATTCCCCACCAATTCTAACTTTTAAGGAAGTTTTTTTCTCAATTAGCTTTTGTACTTTCTTTTCCATTTGGCCAACTTTTTAAGGAGTTGTTTTCTTTTTCCAAGATATTGTCTCGTTTTTTGTAATTCTCTTACAACACTCTAATTTCTGTTCCCAATTTCTCTTCTATCTCTCTTATATGATTTTTAAGCTCGTTTTTGAGCTTTTCCATGAGTTCTTTCTGGGCTTGGGACCACTTCCAATTTTTCTTTAGGGGTTTGTCCATAGGTGTTTTGATATTATGTTTGTGGTCTTGGTCTTCCCTGTCAGTATAATAACTTTCTATGGGCAGATTTTTTTTTGTAGTTTTTTTGCTCATAGTTTTTAGCCTTTTTTCTTTCTTTTAAATTTGTGATCTACTCCTGAGGTGGAAAGGGCACTGTCTCAGGCTTCTTGTGCCAGGGGCTACAGGCCCTGACTGTTTACCTGGTGCTGCACTGATATTACCCTGAGGTCCACAGGGCATCTTTGTGCCTGTTGCTGTGCTGAAGGGGTGAAGTAAGGGGTAACTAGCATTGCTGGAAGCCATAGGAGTTTGGCAGCTTATGTGGTGCTGAGCAGGGGTCCTAGTGCTGATGTCTGGTGTATGCTGAGGTTGTTGGGGTGTTTCTGCATTTCCCTGGGGTTACACTGAAGCACATGGAAGTCTGGCCTCTGGAAGCTACCTGTTTGCCCAGGGCTATGCTGAAGCATGTGGAGATTCTCAGAGCAGGAGTCTGCCTGTTCCCCTGGCTATGCTGAGGCATGTGAGTGGTCCTGGTATTGGTGTTTGCCTGTTCCACCACCCTGAGGTTCAGGATCTTTTTCCAGTAGTGATGTCATGAGTAGTTTGACTTGAGTATAGTTCTGGGGTTGAGCTCAAAAGAGAGGGGATGGACAGGAGGGGAGGGGAGGGGACCTAGGGAGGTGAAGGCACTAGCAGAACACATCTATGTTGAGATGATGGCCAAAGTCCACACCTGTCAATTTTTCACGAGAAGATGGCTGGGGGCATCTAGATACAGTGGGCTATTTGAGGCAGGCATTCACTAGGGCCCCAGGGCAGGAGAAGGGTCTCCAACAGAACAAAAATGGGAGTTAGTATCGGCTGCCTAGAACTCCTGAGTCTTCACTCTGGCTCCTTCTGGGGAAACGTGCTCACCTCTTCTGAAGGACTTTCATTTCAGGACACAAGGTGCCCTCCAACCACAGTGGAATCAGACTTGGTCAGTGCTGTGTCCAAGAGGATTGGCCACCAGGTTCTCTATCGAAATGAAAAGAAATGACTTTGCCCTCTGGCTCTTTCTTCCTGGGCATCTACGGTGTCAGACCTGACTTCGAATCCTGCCTCAGTCATTTCCTATCTGTGTGACCCTGGGAAAGTCATTCTACCTCTCAGAGCCTCTGTTTCTGTATCTGTACAATGGGAAGAATAATAATGGCTGCCTTCTGGGGTTGTGAGTGCTTTCCAAACCTTTAAGCATCATATAAAGGTTATTATTACCATAAGCCCATGAGTAGCTTTGGCATCAAAGGTCACATAGAAATAATGGGAGCAGAAGGCTTATTTTGGAGCGTGGGACCTGGAGTCACGAAGATCTGAGTTCAGATCAGATCTCAGATGCTTACTAAGTGTGTGACCCTAGCCAAGTCACCTCACCTCTGTTTGCCTCAGTCTCTTCAATGGCAAAATAGAGATCACAGCACCTCCCCCACCCCACAGCCCCGGGGTTATTGTCAGGATCAATGAGATAATATTTGTAAAGTATCCACTTCTTAAGGCCAGATGAGAGGGCTGCTTTGAGGGTAATGAATTCCTCCTCATCTCTCAGGGAGATGCAGGTGGAGATTGAATGCGTTCTCCTCAGGGATGGTGGGGTAGGGATGCCAGGGCTGCTGGGGCTTGGGCTGCATTTCTCCTGAGACCCCTCTGAGCTCTCAGCCTGCAAGCCTAGAAGCTTGGCCTTCTGGCTTTCAGGCTAGACAGCTTTGAGTTAGGAAGTCCTAATAAGGATGGAGAAACTGAGGTCAGTGGTGGGAGGTAACAGGGCCTGGAAGCCAGGCATGGCCCCTCAGCCAGGGAACCTGTCACTGGGCCTTATGTTCTCCACCTCTTTTTCTGTCTGTCGGTGTCTCTGCCTCTGTGTCTGTCTCTCTCTTTCTCCTATCTCCATCTTTCTGTTTCTTTGTCTTTGTGTCTGTCCCTGTCTGTATGTCTCTCTCTTCTCTTTCTCTTGGTCTATTTCTCTCTGTATGTCTCTGTGTGTCTCTCTCTGTCTCTCTGTCTGTCTGTCTCTTTCTCTCTCTGTCTCTCTGTCTCTCTATTTCTCACCCTCTCTCTGTCTCTCTCTGTCTCTCCTCCCCTTCTTCTGTCTCTCTGTTTCTGTCTTTGTCTGTCTGTCTGTCTGTCTGTCTCTCTCATCCACTCCTAGTCATGCTGTAAGAAGAACCTGGGATCCTCAAAGGCCAGAGGACCAAGTCTATTCACCTGAACATTCAAAGGCCTCCTCACCTGCTCCAGTATCTTTTACAAAATGGATACTTCTGGTCTTTCCATCAGTCATTCGTCCCCTGTCTACTTAAAGCCCTCCTTTGTGACAAAAAGCAAAAACATCTGATACAGAGAAAATGTTTTTCTTTCCATCACAGCTACTTCTACCCCCTCCAGCCTTCCAGTCTGAACCATTCCTTTTGATTTTTGTTTAAGAAAGTCAATTAAGTGCAGACATGCAGGGCAGAGAGCAGCTCTGCCAGTGTCCACAGCATTCTAGCCTCTTGGAGGATGGGATGGGTTTCATTCTCTCTGATCCAAGTTCTCCACTGGTTTTTCCAATACTCAGAGTTCAACTTCCTTTTTAGAGTTCTTTCCATTTACATTTGTGGAAAACAGCACAAAGACAAAGATCTCCTCCCCTGCTCCATGCTCCCTCTTTTGGAAATATTAAAAAAGTATTTAAAATTAGCCTAGTCCAAAGCCCAGGTGTTTTTTAAAATTTGGGATATTTTTCATGAACAAAAATCTTTTTTCCCCTTTCCACCTCCACCCCCACACCTTGCCCATTGGGAAAAAAAAGAAACAAAAACAAAATCCTTTGTAACAAATATGTGCATTCAAACAAAAAAAATTCATATGTTGGCCCTGTCTAAAAATGTATGTTTCATTGTATACCCCAGTCCACCATCTCTCTGTCAGGAGGTAGGCAGCATTGCTTCATTTGCTATGGGTCCCTTGGAATTGTGATTGGTCATTGTGTTCATCAGAGTTCTTAAACTTCTTTAGTGTAAAAAGTGTTCTCCTTTTAGGACACTGTGTAAAAGGTCCCAGAAGGTCCCATTAAAGCAAAGGTCCCAGAAGACGGGTTACAGCAGGGGTAGGGAACCTGTAGCCTGGAGGCCACATGTGACTTTCTAGGTCCTTGGGTGCAGCCCTTTGACTGAGTCCAAGTTTGACAGACCAAATCCTTTTATTAAAGGAAATTGTTCTGTGAAGTTTGGATTTAGTCAAAAGGCTGCCCTTGAGGACCCAGAGGGGATTCATTCTGTGAAGTTTGGAGTCAGTCAAAGGGGCTGCACTTAAGGACCTAGAGAGCCACATGTGTAAGGGAAGAGGTAACTAGGCTTAGAAAGTGAAGTACCTTAAGCTGGCTAAAGTCATTGCTTTATTCCCATACCTTGACAGGATCAGGATAAAGCAACAAGTCTGTGATTACTTCAGTTAATAGAAATGTCTCTACACTTCACCTTTGATCTTCTGGAAAGGAGAATCCTTAAAAGGAGCATCAAAGAGGAATTGAATGATTTTAGGAAAATGAATCTCTTCGTGTGCTGAAAGCTAAATGACTCTTGTTTTGTCCAATAAAGAACTCTGTTTGGTGAACTACTACCTCCACTGTGAACCTTTACTCAGTCTTGACTGCAAGTGTGTCTATTGTTTGGAAATGCAATAAATTATAACTGAAATATCTTGGGTAAGATTCTCAAAGCCATGGGGATGCTCAGTCTGTCTTTGATCCTGCATCTCTCTGTCTGTCTTTTTCTGTCTCTGTCTCTCAGTAGAAATGCTTATATTAATATCATCAAAATTAACTATTTTTGCTGGAAGGGTATACCTAAGCTGCAGAGGACAGAATTCCCAGAGGTGTACATTGTTGTGCTTATCATGTAGGGTGCTCCCTTTGTTCTGCTTTGTAAGTCTTCCCATGAGCCTGGCGTAGCAGAAGGAGGAATGTTGATCCCCCAAAGTAGGTGTGCTCGTATTGGACACAGGCCTCATGACCGGCTATCTTGGGGAGGGTAGGATTGGGCCCATCTTCTCACTGTCAGTTGATCAACAAAAGTCTTGGTGTCCCCAGGAGGCCCTTGCAATCACTGCAGGGTACTCTGCTATAAATAATAGGGTTCATTATCCACTTAGTTTTTACTGTATGGATAGCTAGATCACACTCTCTGTAGTTATTACAGATTTCATGTAGGAAGCTCTTCAATACTCTAAGGCTTGGTGGAATCATGCGATATTATCAACAACCAGGGGCTTCTGAAAGACCCCACCTTCTCTAGAAATCCTCCTTCTATTTGGACTTTCTGTTAGACATATTACAATGGCAGATTCCTCTGGTCATCATGTGGCCCTTTCTTTCCTGCCTAACACGACAATATGAATCAAAGAGTAAAAGATCTCTCTATCAAAGAATCTTGAATTCTCCTAACATGTGACTAGCAGAAACTTAGAAGAGACCTTTTAAAGCTGAGTTTTATTCTATTGAATGAAATGCTTTTTTATTGTCAGACAAATATAAACCAGTGGGCTTTTGTGGGCCCTACTGTGTGCAAGGTACTGTGCTAAACTCTGCAGTTTTATAGGGAAATGGTCTTTGCCCTCAAGGAGCATACAGTCATCCCTTCCACATTGTGGGAATTAGAGGGGAAGACCCCCCCCCCCATGATCTGGAAAATCCACATAAAATTTTTTGGCCCTCCCTTTGTACCAAAGTTTGAATTTTTTTCTTTTCCTTTTATGGAGTGTTTATAGTACCTTATTGTAAAATTTGTGTTAAGAATTTGGTCATGGGCTTTTTGTCATCTGCTGGCCTTCAAGTGTCATCTTCAGCTTCCACAAAATTCCCCCAGATTCTCATTTAATTTCTTATGCGGACATATGATATATCACAACCATGATGGGGAAAGTCACAATGCAAAAGGAATAACTACATTCTAATGGTGGAGACAGTATGTGCTGTAAGAATTCATCTTTCATTTAGCATATACACACTTTATACATACATAGAAGATGTATACAAAATAGATATAGTGTAACTTTAGAGGGGAAGGAATTAATCAGCAGATGGGGGGGGGACCAGAAAAGGCCTCCAACTAAAGGAGATGCTTGAACTCAGTCTTGAAAAAGACCGAGGATCCAAGAGACCATGATGAGTAGAAAGAGTATGCCAGGCATAGGAGACAATCAGCTAATGCAAAGATAGAACTTTGAATGTCAAGTACAAGGACCAGTAAGTAGTCTAGTGATAAGCTCTGTTTTGGACACATTGTGTTTGAAATGGGGCTACTGGGTGACTTAGTGAATAGAAGGCTGAGTCTGGAGTCAAGAAGACCTGAATTCAATTCCAGCCACAGACACTTACTAGATATGTGACCCTGGGCAAGTCACTTAACCTCTGTTTACCTTAATCCACTGGAGAAGGAAATGGCCAAGCACTACAGTATCTCTGCCAAGAAAACCCCACGGACAATATGTTCCACAGGGTCACAAAGAGTTGGATACACCTGAACAACAACAAAGGGACATCCAAGTCAAAATATCCAACAGGCAGTTGGTAATGTTGATCTTGCATTCAGGAGAGAAACTAGGATTGAATCTATAGATATGGGAATCATCTGCAGAGTTAATAATTGAACCCAGGAGAGCTGAAAAATTTCCCAAATGATAGTGTAGAGAGAAAGAAATGCGGGATTGAAATACAACCATTCTGGAGAGCAATCTCGAGCTATGCCCAAAGGGTTATAAATAATTGTATACTCTTTGACCCACTTCTGGGGTTGTATCCCAAAGAGATCATAGAAGTGGGAGGAAGACCCGTATGTACAAAAATATTTATTGCAGCTCTCTTTGTGGTGGCAAAAAACCGGAAATTTAAGGGATGCCCATCAATTGG
>CM053602.1:55202747-55217747 GCA_028646575.1 Pseudocheirus occidentalis | reverse complement strand
CAAAGAGGCATAAAAACATTATAGTAGTGGGAAAGAAGGGAGGGAGATGAGCATTATATGAGCTTTTCCCTCACTGGTCCTGGTGTAAGGAGGGAATAACAAAATCAGTTAAGTATAGGACTCTATCAAGAAGAGAAATAAAACTTATCATAATAGAGGAAAAGAGGGGAGGGAGAGGAGCATTGCATGAGATCTATTCTTGTTAATCTTGGTTCAAGGAAGAAATAACACACTACATTAAATATAAAAATATACCATACCCTACAGGCAGTAGGAAGTGGGAAGGGCCACAAAAGGGGGGGTGGTTAGAAAAGAGGGAAGAAGTAGTAAGGGGGAAGGGTAGGAAAAGGGAGGGGGGCTGATAAGAAGGAAATATTGAGGGAGGTGGTGGTCAAAAGGAAAACTCTTAAGAAGGGAAAGGGAGAAGGGAAAAATAAAAGCATAAAGAGGGGGAGGGAATAGAGTAGAGGGAAAGACACAGATAGTAATCATAACTGTGAATGTGAATGGGATAAACTCTCCCCTAAAATGGAGGTGGATGGCAGAATGGATTAAAAACCATAATCCTACAATATGCTGTTTACAAGAAACACATCTGAAACAGGGAGATACACACAGGGTAAAGGTAAAAAGCTTGGTATAAAAATATCATGTCTCAGCTAAAGAAAAAAAAGCAGGGGTAGCAATCCTTATCTCAGATAAAGCAAAAGCAAAAATAGATCTAATTAAAAGAAATAAGGGAGGAAACTATATCCTGCTAAAAGGCACCATCAAAAATGAAACAATATCATTATTAAACATTTATGCACCAAGTGGTACAGCATCCAGATTCCTAAAGGAGAAATTAAGGATGTTAGAGAAAGAAATAGCAAAACTATACTAGTGGGGGACTTCAATCTCCCCCTCTCTGAGATTAATAAATCTAACCTCAAAATAAACAAGAAAGAAGTTAAGGAGGTAAATAGAATCTTAGAGAAGATAGATATGATAGACCTCTGGAGAAAATTGAATGGGGATAAAAAGGAAGATACCTTCTTCTCAGCAGTATATGGCACATATACAAAAATTGACCATGTACTAGGGCATAAAAACCTCACAATTCAGTGCAGAAAGGCAGAAATATTAAATGCATCCTTCTCAGATCATGATGCAATAAAAATTATATGTAATAAAGGGCCATGGAAGGATAGACAAAAAACTAATTGGAAACTAAATAATTTAATCCTAAAGAATGAGTGGGTCAAACAAGAAATTATAGAAACAGTCAGTAACTTCATTCAAGAGAATGACAATAATGAGACAACATATCAAAACTTGTGTGGTACAGCAAAAACAGTTCTTAGGGGAAGTTTTATATCCCTAAATGCATACATAAAGAAAATAAAGAAAATGGAGGTCAATAAATTGGGCATGCAACTGAAAAAGTTACAAAAAGAACAAATTGAAAATCCCAAATTAAATACTAAATTAGAAATAATGAAAACCAAAGGAGAGATTAATAAAATCAAATTTAAGAAAACTATTGAATTAATAAATAAAACTAAGAGCTGGTATTATGAACAAACCAATAAAATTAATAGACCTTTCGTCAATAAGATAAAAAAAAAGAAAAAAGAAAACCAAATTTCGAGTATCAAAAATGAAAAGGGTGAATCTACCTCCAATGAAGTGGAAATTAAAACAATAATTACAAATTATTTTGCCCAATTGTATGCTCATAAATTTGACAATCTTAGTGAGATAATAATTATATACAAAAATATAAATTGCCCAGATTAACTGAAGAGGAAGTAACCTACTTAAATAACCCCTTCTCAGAAAAAGAAATTGAACAAGTCATCAGTGAACTCCCTAGGAAAAAATCTCCAGGGCCAGATGGCTTTACTACTGAATTCTACCAAACATTTAAAGAATAATTGACTCCAATACTTTTCAAACTATTCAGGAAAACTGGAGAAGGAGTCCTACCAAATTATTTTTATGACACAAATATGGTACTGATACCTAAATCAGGAAGAGACAAAACAGAGAAGGAAAATTACAGAACAATTTCCCTTATGAATATAAATGCAAAAATTCTAAATAAAATATTAGCAAAAAGACTACAGCAAATCATCATGAGAATAATATACTTTGATCAGGTAGGATTTATTCCAGGAATGCAAGGGTGGTTCAATATCAGGAAAACTATCTGTATAATTGATCACATCAACAACAAAACTAGCAGAAACCATATGATTATCTCAATAGATGCAGAAAAGGCTTTTGACAAAATACAACATCCATTCCTATTTTTAAAAAAACACTAGGAAGTATAGGAATAAATGGAGTCTTCCTTAAAATAATAAATAGCATCTATCTAAAACCATGAGCAAGTATTATATATAATGGGGATAAGCTAGAAGCATTTCTAATAAGGTCAGGGGTGAAACAAGGATGACCATTATCACTCCTCTTATTCAATTTGGTACTAGAAATGTTAGCAGTAGCAATAAGAGAAGAAAAAGAAATTGAAGGAATCAAATTAGACAAATAAGCTATCACTCTCTGCAGATGATATGATGATATACTTAAGAATCCTAGAGAATCAAGTAAAAAATTACTTGAGATAATAGACAAATTTGGCAAAGTTGCAGGATATAAAATAAAGCTACATAAATCCTCGGCATTCCTATATGTTTCTAACGAAATCCAACAGCAAGAGATAGAAAGAGAAATTCCATTTAAAGTTACTGTAGACATTATAAAATATTTGGGAAACTACCTGCCAAAACAAATTCAGTACTTATATGAACACAACTACAAAACACTTTTCACACAAATAAAGTCAGATCTAACTAATTGGAAAAACATCAATTGCTCATGGCTGGGTCGAGCTAATATAATAATAATGACAATTTTACCTAAATTACATTACATATTTAGTGCCATACCAATCAATCTACCAAAAAAATTACTTTGTGGAGCTAGGAAAAAAATAGTAGCAAAATTCACTTGGAAGAACAAAGTCCAGAATATCAAGGCAATTAATGAAAAGAAATGCTAGGTAAGGTGGCCTAGCCATACCAGATTTTAATCTGTATTATAAAGCAGCAGTCATCAAAACTGCTTGGTACTGGCTGAGGAATAGAGTAGTGGATCAATGGAATAGATTGGGTACACGATATTCAGAAGCCAATGACAATAGTAATCTACTGTTTGATAAACCCAAAGACCCCATTTTGGGGGATAAGAAGGCACTGTTTGACAAAAAGTCAAACTGGGAAAACTAGAACATATTATGGCAGAAATTGGGCATAGACCAATATCTTAACACTGCCCACCAAAATAAAGTCGAAATGAGTGCATGATCTAGGTATCAAGGCTGATACTATGAGCAATCTGGGAAAGCAAGGGATAGTTTACTTTTCCGATCTATGGAGAGGGGAAGACTTCGTGATGAAACAAGAGTTAGAGAGCAGTGTAAAATGCAAAATGGATAATTTTCATTACATTAAATCGAAAAGCTTCTGTACAAATAAAGCCACTGTTACTAAGATTAGAAGGCAAGTGAAAAATTGGGAATTTTTACAACCAATGTCTCTGATAAAGGCTTCATTTCTAAAATATACAAAGAATTGAGTCAAATCTATAAGAATACAAGCCATTCCCCTATTGATAAATGGTCAATGGATATGAACAGGCAGTTTTCAGAGGATGAAATTAAAGATACCTATAAGCATATGAAAAAATGTTCCAAATCACTAGTGATTGGAGAAATGCAAATCAAAACAACTCTAAGGTACAACATCTCACCAGCCAGATTGGCTAAGATGACAAAACAGGAAAATGATAAATGCTGGAGAGAATGTAGAAAAATTGGAACACTAATGCATTGTTGGTGGAGCTGTGAACTGATCCAGCCATTCTGGAGAGCAATCTGGAGCTATGCCCAAAGCCCTTTGACCCAGAAGTACCACTTCTAGGGTTATATTCCAAAGAGATCAGAGAAGTGGGAAGAGGACCCATATGTACAAAAATATTTATAGCAGCTCTTTTTGTGGTGGCAAAGAATTGGAAAACAAGGAGATGCCCATCAATTGGGAATGGGGGAACAAGTTGTGGTATATGAATGCAATGAAATCCTATTGTGCTATAAGAAATGAGGAGCAGATGGACTTCATAATAACCTGGAGAGACTTATATAAACTGATGCTGAGCGAGAAGAGCAGAACCAGGAGAAATTTGTACACAATCACAATGTATATGTGATGACCAACTTCAATAGACTGGGTTCCTCTCAGCAATGTAAGGTTATTATAAGACTACTCCAAAAGACTCATAGTCAAAAGAGATATCCACATCCAGAGAAAGAGATGCAGAGTCTGAGCGCAGATTGAAAGAATCTACTTGCTCTGTTTCATGTTCTTGTTTTGTTCTGTTTCTCTTTTCTCACCGATCATTCCATCAGTAACAATCTTTCTTTACAACCTGACTAATGATTAATGGGAAGATATTTGTAGATACTGTATCTGGGTGTATGCTGCCATGGAAGGGAGAGGGAAAGGGAGAAAATCTGAAACTCAAGGGACTGTGGAACTGAATGTTGTAAACTAAAACTAAATCAATTTAATTTTCAAAAATGTTTGCCTTCTCAATGAGTGGTGTGAGGAGGGGGGAAGATTTGGAACTCAATTTTTTAAATGAGGAGAAGGAGGAGGAGGAGGAGGAGGAGGAGGAGGAGGAGGTGGTGGTGGTGGTGGTGGTATAGGACAGAACCTTGGGATATGGAATATGCCTGTACTTCAAGGACAGAAAATAAATGATGAAAATGCAAAGGAAAAAGGAGAATTGATGTGACAGGTAGGAATAACAGAGCTTTGTCACAAGAACCAAAGAGGAGATGATAACCAAGAGGAGGGATGGGCAGCAACGTCAAAGATCAGAGTTATCAGAAGAATGAGACACCCTCGATAATGACATTGGAAGGCGTCAGAATGGAGAGGGTTGGGGAGGGCTGCCTATTGGAGGTGGGGTTTTAGTTGGCACTTAAAGGAAGCCAGGGATGTCAGTGGTCAGGGCCAAGGAGGGGAAGCGTAGGAGGACAGCCAGAACGAATGGCCAGAGCCAAGAGATGGAGGGTCTTGTTCATGGAGCAGCCAAGAGGCCAGGGTCACTGAATTGTAGAAAATCTTGGAGAGGGTGTGTAAGACTGAAGAATATCTGGAAACCTGTGTTTCTCTCTGCCAAGAAGCTCTTGTTCCAGCAATGTATGTGATAGTGTGGTGTTCTCAGTGTTCTCACTGCCAATTAGGAGTCAGGTCTCCCACTGTGTACTCCCCATTGCACAAAATACCCCAGGCTCGGTTGGCAGCCTCAGTTACATCCCATGAAGTTTGTTTTCACCTAGGTGCAGTGTTTGGTCTCACTTCCTATGAATATAGCCCTAATTGCTATAGATTTGATATGGATTTTCTTCATTGGGGGCTGTCAGGTTGTGCTAAAAGCAGTTATTCTGTCATATAACTGACCACAGGAGCCCCTAATCCTATGATCATTGAGTCCACAGTCTATGAATTATTTCTGCAATGATTATTTCTTGATGTAGATCTACAGAAGAAGTGTTAAAGTCTGAATACTTTGTCACGGAATATGAGGCCCAAGGCTAGCTTTTTGGTTTAGTCCTCTCCTCAAAGAACATAGAGGGAGCTGGCCTCAGAGCCAGGAAGATCTGGGTTCAGGTCCTAGTTCTGACACCTACTGACTTTAGATTAGTCACCTCACCTTCTCAGTTCTCTAGGAAAATTTTTAAGATTTAAGTTGTAGGGATGGCTAAGTGGCACAATGAATAGAACACTGGCCCTGGAGTCAGGAGGACCTGAGTTCAAATCCAGACTCAGACACTTAACACTTACTAGCTGTGTGACCTTGGGCAAGTCACTTAACCCCAATGGCCCTGCCCTCTCCCCTCCAAAAAAAAGCAAAAAAAAGACAAGTTGTAGAGAAGGTACCAGTCTACATTGGCAGAGGACTTTCCTCATCTTGATTTCTGTGTACCAGTGAAATCACAGGGCTAGCACATATCCCTTCACTATGCTCTATACTCCAGCCAAAATTGATGCTTTCCTCTCTCCGTGCCTTGGCTCACACTGTTCCTTCCTATCCATTATAACTGGCCTCTGTAACTCTGGGTCTGAATCATGGGAGCCCAAGAAACATACCTTGAAGGGACTAAGGGAGGTTAAGGGACTTGGCCAGGATCACACAGAGTCAACAGTTGATATCAGAGTCAAGAAGACCTTGGTTCACATTCTGCACTCTATTCATTGTGTCATCTCTTCCAAGCCCTATATTGCACAGATGGGGAAACAAAGGTAGTCCATGAGATATGGAAGAACTTGCCTAAGATCACACAGAGGGTAAGAAGAAGAGTTATCTGCCTCCAATGCAGGAGACAAGAAAAACAAAAATGCCTGGATTTGGAGTTATTTTAGTGCATACAACCTGCAGCCTTGTGCATACACAGAGAAAATATCCTATACTAGCAAAGTCTTTAGTGCTCAAAGCAATTTGGGATGTAGGAGTCAGAGGTCTGACTTTGTCACTTATTCTCTAGGCTCCTGAGTGAGCAAGTTCATTCATCTCCCCATCTGTGAACGGAGTAATCTAGACTAGACTCCTAAAGTCCTTTCCGAAGGCATGATTTTACGATCATAACAAGGTGAGATTCTGTTGCTGGTTGACACTAAGCTAGAGCGTGCCTTATTACTTATTTAGACCAGCCCTTTGATTTCATTGGCATGCAGACTCCTTCACATTGGCACGTGCTTTGCCATTCACAGTCTTAGAGAGTTGTCTGGACATATGCCCCAGGGAAGTAAAACAGCAAAGTTCCACATAGCAGCAAAAACTGGAAACCCAGTGGACACCCATCAATTGCGGAATAGCTAAACAAGTTGCAGTCCATGAATGTCATGGGGTACTGTTGTGCTGCAAGAAGCAATGAATATGAAGAATGCAGAGAAAAATTGGAAGACTTCTATTATCTGATGCAAAGTGAAGTAACCAGTCAGGAAGACAATGATTACAACAATGTAAAGAGCAAAAAAGAAAATGAATACTAATTGTAACAATTAAGTTTGACCCCAAAGACCTATGTCTGTGTCTATCTATCCATCCATCTATCTATCTTTTTCTCTATCTACTTTAATCTTTCTTTCTAACCATCCATCTCTTTATATCTGTCTTTTTCTCTGTCCTTCTAATCTAAATCATCCATCTATCACTATCTATCTATCTATCTATCTATCTATCTATCTATCTATCTATCTACCTATCTATCTATCTATCTCTATCCCTTGCTTCTTTGTTATTAAGAATGACTTTCTGGGTAGGTGAGAGGGGGAAGAATATGAAGGGATTATTGAGACAAGAAGATGTCAGTAATTTTTAAAGGTACCTAGGGTCTCATAATCAGCATTTGCCAGCATGCCAGACTACCTGATTGCTACTGTATCATTCTGACTCTTTACTAAGGTTATTAAGATACCAGGTCCTCCTAAGCTATCTTCTATTCATTGAACGGATGACAAGGCCAAGCAAAGAGCCCCCATCTAAATCTCGTAAAAGCTTTTGTCTTGGGATTTGGACAGTAAAATTGAGGTACTCCTGCCATCTCGTGGTAGCAAACTGAAATGGCAGGTTCTGGATTTGTTTGGAATAAGACAAAACTGCAGTTGGTCAGGCAGCAGACATTTATTAAGCACCTACTATGTGCCAGGCACTGTGCTAAGCACTAGGAACACAAAGAAAGGCAAAATACAGCACTTGTTCTCAAGCAGCTTACAATCTAATGGGGGAAATGACAGACAACTATGTACAAAAAGTTATAAACCCAATAAAAGGGAAATAGTTAACAGAAAGAAGGCACTAGAATTAAGGGGCTTGGGTTATGCTTCCTGTAGAGTGTGGCATTTTGAATGGGACTTGAAGGAAGCTAGGAAAGCCAGAAGGCTTAAATGAGGAGCAAGAGCATTCCAGGCAGGGGGGACAGCCAGCCAGAGAAAATGTCTGGAGTTGAGAGATGGAGGGTCTCATTTGAGGAACAGAAATAAAACGGTCCCATTTCTGTGGGGTTTTACAGCTACAATTTCTTTCCCCAAATACTATGCCTGCCTCAAATTGGACAGAGGAGGAAAACAGAAGCCTTGAGTGCAGATGCCTCTTGTCCAGTGTCAGTCAGAGTCAATGCCTGTCAGAGCAAGGATGTAAATCTAGCTCCCTCCTGACTCCAAGCCTCATCCTCTCTCTTTTTCAGCACACCATAAGCTAGGAAGAGACAACCTTGTCCAGAGGAAGCAATCAGGAAACCTCTTTGGTAGCCAAGAGTCTGGTTAGACCTCAGAGCCTTAGAGCAGGCTGGGTATGACAAGCAGGCCTAGAAACCATGAGGACAAGTCTATGCCTTCACCAGCATCAAAGCCTTAGATGTCGAAGTATGCCCACTGCCTTACCTTGCTGAATGGAGGAAGGGGGAAAGGTGTTGCTAGTGACCCTAAAAAGGGCACCGACTTCTTCTGCCCTCTCTGAGGTGACCTAAAAGCCAGGCAAGTCCAGGCTTCTGGCCCAGTGTTAGACTGGCTGTTCTGGACCAGCTGGCTCGGTGGGTCTTCCTTCCACCCAGCTAATTGATAGGGAAAGCAAGAAGCCAAGAAAGCCTGGTTATCTTGGTCTCCTGGTGTAGACTGTACTGAAGGTTTCTTGAGGTCTTAGGGCCCGGCAGACACAACTAAGCCTTTGACAATACTTTGTGAACTTTTCCCTATTTTCTATCATATTTTACTGTTTGAGGAGCCTGATATCAAAAGCTAGGGAGGTAATCTAATGAACTTGGGCCTGGAGGATGCATTAAAATCAGTCCTCAGAGGCAGCGGGGGCTGGTGACTGCATATTGATTCCTACTGGTTCATTAATAACCTACTACCAAATCTACCAACTGATATAAAAAATATTTTATATGCACAATTGATCTCTTACAAATTTGAGAAAATTTTGCTACTCCAAGGGCAGAATGAGGGGAATGACCATGACTGGGCAGAAGAGAACAGGCTTTACAGAAGGAGAAGAGGTTTCCCTGACATGATATTTGAAGGCCAATGTCTTTCTCTGCTTCCCTAGCCCGGCTCTTCAGTGCATAGCTAGAACTCAAGATTGAAGAGAAAACTTCCTGAAAATTAAGCAGAAGAAGCAGGACACATCCTGACAACCCTAGCCTCTTTGATCTAACCCAAGAATTAGCCTAGAGGTGAGAAAGGAGAAGGTTCCAGGCCTAGGAGACAGCCAGTATAAAGACATAGAGACAGAAGATGGGGAGAAGATACGTAAGAGGGGTACACAGGTAGAAACAACATTTGGTAGCCAATTGGATGATGTGTAGGTTGTGAACCTCAGGAATGTGGAGGATGGTGGTTCCAGCTAGCTTCCAGAGAGGCAAGTGTTGCTTTTCCAGTGTGAGTATTTATACTTTGGAAATCAGCAAACCATTTGATTTATCATTTGTTGATTCTTTACATTTAAGACTATGATGGACAAGATGTTAACAGTGCAGATTGCACTTAAAAGTGTGTTGTGTGGAGAGCTGGTTGTTAGACACTGAGCAGCACACACTGCCTTGGTAGTCATAGGGAAATTCAGAAGAAGTGTGAGTTTGGGGGTAAAGAATGAGTTCTGCTTTGAATGTGTTGAGTTTGAGATGCATACATAAGACATCCAGATAGAAAAGTCCAAGCAGCTGGTGTTTCAGTTCTGGAGACCGAGAGCTGAGACTCTGAGAATCATTTACATTGAGATGATGGTTGAACTCGTGCAAACTGATGAGCTCACCAAGTGAACTAGTCAAGAGAGAAAGGAGAAAAGGGTCCACAATCCAGCCTGGAACACAAGAAGGGGATCTTGGCTAAAGATCCTTACAAGGAACTGAAAAAGAGCAGTGAGACTGAGAAGGAGAAGAAGGAGGAGAAGCAGGGGGAAAAAAGTGGTGTCACCAAAACCCAGAGAGGAGGAAGTTATCCGGGAGGAGCCAGATGCTCCACAGTGTTCAAGAAGGATGAGGATGGAGAAGAGGCCATTAGGTGTGGCAAACAAGAGCTTATCCACAATCTCAGATGAATGATGAGGTCAGAAAGCATATCGACTAGTGAGTAAGAATTGAGGAAATGGAGGGGTGGCTAAATTCCAATTAGTATGAATTACAAATCCCACAGAATGGTGGTGTTGTTTGAATCTTCATTCCAGATTTCTATTGGGCTTGAAGCAATGATCATATAATTATATAATATATATTATATATACATATAATATATAACATATATTACATATATGTTATAATTATATTATACATATAATTATAACTTTGACTAATGTGAATGCAAATAATTAGACTAAATCTCAGGATTCCTTATTAGCATTAATTGCATGCTAGCAATTAATTAATTAATGCTAGTTGTATCTAGCATCAGCACATTTTTTCATTGAGTTTTAGTCAATCACTAAGTATTTATTAAACACCTACTATGTGTCTAGGACCTTGAGAAGGGTTAGTATGATAGCTATTGGAGATGGTCAGATCTATGGAGGCCTTTGTAAGCATGGTTTGTAGAGGCAGAAGGTAAACAAACAGAAGATTGAAAATCTGAGTGTAGGAATGATTGGGGGACCACTGTGCTAGAGAAGAAAGGAGGAAATGAGGTTAAGGGAGCATGGAGAAGGGGTTAATGTAAGAGTGGGGAACCTGTGGCCTCGAGGTTACATGTGGCTTTCTAGGTCCTTGGGTGCAGCCTTTTGACTGAGGTCAGGTTTTACAGAATAAATTTTTTTATGAAGAAGATGTTTTGTGAACTTGGGATTCAGTTAAAGGGCCTCCCTGAGGACCTAGAAGACCACAAGTGGTCTCAAGGTTGCAGGTTCCACACCCCTAGTTAATGCATCCGAGAGGACTTTAATGCATCTTCCAGGATGAAGAGGGCCATAGACAGGAGATAAGAACGAGATAGTGGAGGACGATGTCTGAGGCAAGGGTCCTCAATGAGAGACTTGGGAGGGTGCCATGGGATACTTGGACAAAGAAGCAGTTTTGAGGGGGTAGAGCCAAGATGGTGGAGTAAAAGCAGGGACTTGCTTGAGCTCCCCTCCAAACACCTGTAAAAATTATTCTAAACAAATTCTAGAGCTTCAGAACCCACAAAAAACAGAGTAAAACCCATCTGCAGCCCAACAGCCTGGCAGGCCACAGGAAGGGTCTATGGCACCAGACTGGGAGCATAACACAGGCTGCATGGGCTGTGCTGGGCATGAGTTGCCTGGGCATGGGCTGCCCTGGGCAAGGGCTGCACTGGGTGTGGACTGGCCAGAGCAGGCCTCAGGGGACAGGATCGGAGGCAGCTGTGGTGATTTCAGGACTTCTCAACCCACAGACACTGAGACCAGCATCAAAGGTGGTATCTCTGGGACATGGGTGAGAGAGGAGTGCTCTGTCTGGTCTGGCCCCAGCCTGGGTTGGCAGAGGTGATGATGGCAGGGGAAGCAGCAAGAATTGGTTTTTTTGAGGGGGGAAAGCAATGCAATAGGGGCTAAGTAACTCACCTGAGGTCACGCAGCTAGTAAGCGTCAAGTATCTGAGACTGGATTTGAACTCAGGTCCTCCTGACTCCAAGGTCAGTGCTCTATTCACTGCACCACCTAGCTGCTTCCCCTTTTTGTGCAGCTATGGTGAGTGGGATAGAGTATGTATGACAGGAATAGTAGAAGGATTTCCTTACTACAGAGAGGACCCAGAGATTATTGATTTGTAGTGGACCCAATCAGCACAGCTTTGTCATTTCCCCCAGCTCCATTCATCAGGACATAAGCAGGAGGAGAAAGATGCAGATAGTGGGAGTCATCTAGGGTGGGAGATGTGATCAGGCATGATCAGTGAAAGGACAAAAGTGTAGAGATTAATTGATTCCCCAAGGGATGGAGATAGGGAGTGGAGTCCAGTGGAGGCCATGACAATGGCCTGGGAAGAGACTTGTGGCAGGCAGACCCACCAGCAGCTATTGCAATAGTCCAGGTATGAGGTGATGAGGGCCTGGACCAGGGTGGTTGGCAGTATCAGAGGAGACAAGGCAGTGTATTCAGGAGATGCCACAAAGGGGAAACTGGCAGCAGCTTGAGTATCAGTAGATGAGAGATGGTGAGGAGTCTTGAATGGCTCCCAGTAAGCCTGAGAAAGCTGAAGAGGATGTGGCGCCCTCTGCAGTATAGAGCAAGTAGGACATGGACATGTTGAGTTTAAGATGCCTAATCAGATATGACTGGAATGCTCTTCCTCTTGCTCTTCCTCTTCTACCTCCTGGGTTTCCCTGACTTCCTGACTTACTTCAAGCCCCCACTAAACTTCCACTATAGGAAGACTTTCTTGGTTCCTCTTCATTCAAGTGCCTTCCCCTTGTTGATTATTTCCAATTTCTCCTGTCCGTAGCTTGTTTGTGCATAGGTGCTTGCATGTTATCTTCCCCCATTAGACTATGGGAGCTCCTTGAGAGCAGGGACTGTGTTTTACCTTTCTTTGTATTCCTGGCTCTTAGCACAATGCCTAGTATACAATAAGAGCCTAATAAATGCTTGTTGACTGACTTACTAAGTCTAAGCAAAGTATCCATTAAAGATAAGGTCCTTAGGCAGAAGTTCCTTAATGAAGCCTGTAATTAGAAGGTTAAAAGTTGGTGGCAGCTGACTTTGCTGGATCCTGTGAGACTTCCATGTGCCCAGTTCATGGTGGAGGTAGGGCTTGGGGAGTCTGGAAGGCTAGTAAAGAAACAGAAGATGTTTCAAGCACATTCCCAGCTCACTTTGTGGCAGGTGCATACAAACCCTGGCACTGTTCAGGAAGGTCACATTCCATAGGTCACCTGACTCTCCAGACCAGCAATGGGCCTACACATCTAGACCCACTGGGAAGGCACCTGGGAAAGCCTTTGATAGAAAACCAACTATATAGGGGAGCCTGTTTCTTCTTTTGTAAAATGGAGACCCTGTGATAAGCCTCAGGGTACACAAGGCAGTCATGTCTCTCTACCACCAGAAGAGTGGCCTTTACTATCTGCAAAGGAGGGAGACAGCAGTGGACAACTAGGCCCTTGGTGCCTTCAATTTTAAGATAATTGAGTTCCTTAGTAATCTCATCAATTTTATTTTATGAATTTAAAAACATGTAGAGGTAGGGGAGGGGGCTTCCCAGAGAGTTAAAATTCTGACTGTCTGATCAAACTTCCCTTCTTCAAGTTTCCATCTGAGGGAAAGGGAAGGGCTCCAGAAGGGTCTTGGGAAGGTTCCAAAGCAGCACATGAGTACTGGGGAGAAGCTACTGTAGGACTGAGCTTCCAGGCTGGCCCAAACCTGCCCCTCCTCTTCCTGGGATCAGGGCAAAGCATATCCAGATGGGGCCTCCATCCAATGATGATGGAGCTCCAGGGATCTGGGTGCTGGCCAGCACTGTAGAGAGCAGGAGACCTGGGCTTCAGGTCTCTGCTCCTAGCTGCTGAGTGACCTTGGACAAGTCCCTTCCCTGTCTCTCACCCATCTTTAAAACAGGGGGGTGCTTTCTGAGGCTCCCTCTGGCTATGAGTTCCAGGATGTTGGCAGGGAACTCTGACCCCACCTGATAGGCAGAGCTGGTACCCACTTTCTGGACTGGGCCATTACAAGGCTCTGCCCCCCCAACCTTTCAGGTGGGGACACAGTCTGCAAAGAACAGGGAGGGCCTGCCTGGGTCCTTAGAGCTCAGGGAGTAGGACCTTGTCTCTCGGGACTGCTGAAGGGCCCCAGAGGGCAATAAGGTCACATAGCTGTTTCAGAGCAAGGTCTGGAGTCTTCCAGGCAGGGAGGGATTCTATCCAAAGGGTCTTCTTAGGAAGACAGGCCCTGGACTTTGCTCTGAGGCTGGTGAGAAAACATATCATGGAATGAAGGCTTGCCTTCAAGGAGGTTACAATCAAATAGCACAAAGAAATCAGACACTGGAGAAGTTCCCAGAGGGCTCTGGGGCAGATGAAGGCAAAGGCTTTAGGACATCTTGAGGAGGCAGACCCAACAGATCAGCTGGGGGGGGGAGGGAAGACGAGGTGGGAATCAGGGAGGGCTCCAAGGAGGAGGTGCCACCTGATCTGTCTTCCAACAGCTCCTGCCCCTCTCTCAGAAGCCAGGATCAGCATGACAGAACCACATCCTCTGACCCCTGGCTCAGCAACCACTGAAGCAGAGGTGGCTGAGATCCCTCCATCCCTCCATCCTGTCTCCAGAATCACTCCCCATGGCTCTCCCTCACCTTGAGCAGACAGCTGGCAGAGGCTCTCTCTCCAATGCCCTCCCTTCAAGCATGCGGCTTCCCTGTTTGGAGCCTCTTTGATGTCCTGGCTCTTCCTATAGAGGCTAAGGGATGGGTGCCCTGCCAGCCATTGCTCCTAGGTCAGGGGTGAGTAGTCTTCAGCCCCAAGGCCACATGTGGCCTTCCAGGTCCTTGGGTGTGGCCCTTTGACTGAGTCCGAGTTTGGCAGAACGAATCCTTTTATTTGTTCTGGGAAGCTGGGATTCAGCCTGAGGACCTGGAGGGCCACAGGTTCCTCACCTTTGTCCTAGGTCCTCAGTCTGCCTCCTAGGGCTGCTGCTCTCAGTGGTCTCACCCCTTTTCTTCCCCACCCCCACGTTCATGAGAAGGTTGTAGCCTCTCCTGGGCCTGGATTCTGAGGGATGGCTTAGCCTGACTTCGTCTGAACAATCAATAAGCAATGATGAAGTGCCTGCTCTGGGCCAGGCACTGCGGAGATGGACTGAAACTGAAGTGCTCCCTGCTCTCATGGGGCTTCCATTCTGTCAGGGAGGACACCCCAAAGCGCAGTACTGGCAGGCAGAATGAAGACAAACCAAGCCCAAGGGAGGAAAGACACCCAGACTTCAGGGCAGGAGGAGGAGGGAGGGAGGGAG
>CM053602.1:55174621-55202247 GCA_028646575.1 Pseudocheirus occidentalis | reverse complement strand
GACAAAGTTTACTAGGCCTTAAAAAATTGACTCAATAAGAATTCCACAACAGAGAAAACTTTGCACAGGGTTGATAAGAATTTATGACTAGGTGGTTCCAAAATTGCTTGTTAACAACCTCATAATCTGACAGTACAATTCTTAATCTAACAACATCTAGATTAAAAGAGAAACTGCTTTTCTAACAACCCAGGTTATACAGCTCTTTACCAAATTACGAAATATAACAAAATTTAGAAGTATAACCAGATTATAAGTATAACCAGCAATTATCATGTATTTAAACTTGTAACAAAAGCAATTAATCACCAATTCGGTGACCTTAATTTAGTTGGATGAGCAAATCAGATCTGGATTCATACTCACAAATGGTAATATTTTAATTTCTAAGGCCCCAAACTCTTAGCACTTTAAAAGAAAAGATTATTATTCATAAATTCATGTATTGTTTTTGAAGAGACATGGTGATAGTTCCCAGCTCCAAATAATCTTTTATTTCCTTAAGGAGCTGGACTTCCTGGTCCCTTTCATCTTTGAGACATCAGATAAAGAGCTAAGCATTCTAGCTCTCCATTTCATCTTCCCCGGAACTTCAAGTTACATATACTAGGAAATGCATGTAAAGTGCTAAGTTAACAATCCAGATGTGGAAACCTCGAGACCCTGAAACCAGGGCACAGAGACACCCCCCCCCAAAAAAAAACAGATGCAGATGCCCACTTACCTACCTCCACCAACATCCCACAAGGAGGGGAACAACACAAAGGAAAAGTCTGCTCAAGCAGAGCAAGAGGACTTTAGAAAAAGTCTTGGAGACCGAATTTCTTACTAAGGTTGCCTTGTTTAGAAATCACCTTCACAGACCACTTTTCTTGGTCCTCTAGATTGTATTGAGGCCAGGTTCTGTTAGAGTGGAACACTAGGCATTTTTTCTTAAGATCTCCTCCTCCAGTTTTCTTCCAATGCCGTAACAGGCATCTTGTCCCATCCGAGCAACCACTCAGAATTTGTCTCAGTGTCCAGAGACAGAAAGGAGAAAAACATGTGATCAACCCAGTGCAAGAGCACCCCCTTACACACAGATCAACAGTCCTACTAACCTCCCAGAAGTCAGTGGAGCCTTGGACACTGACGGGAGTGTCTGGGGACTCCAGGATACAGCCAGGGAGACAGTAGGGGCAGAAAGGCAAAGGTCTGGAGGGGAAGAGAAACAAAGAAAATGGCTCTTACCACTTATCCTGGTGGCTAGGAGAAGGTCAGAGGGATCCAGTTGTTTGGATCCCTGGTTTCCATGCCATTTTGTTGAGGTCAGATTTGGAAGAGTGCTTTGGGTGGGAACAAATTCACTTAGACTTTCCCTTTTAGCTATCTAAGCACACTGACCCTTACTGTAGCAATGGGACTGAGTAAAGGTACTAGTATCTGGGAGAGCTAAGCTTATATGTTCAGGATGCTGATGTAGTTTTAGGGTTAAAGTTGGTAGCTAAAGATAAGGACAGGATAAGGAAGACAGGAAATTTTATGACATCGGATGGGGGGAAAAAGATACTTTTGATCATTTTGTGGCACAAGATAAAAGAAGTTTTACAGAATTCCAAGATAAGAGGAAAAGGGTTTTAGGATGGTCTCAAGTTAGAGAGTGAGTGCTTCCCCACCCCCACCTCCACCCCCAGGAGAGGCCTCACAAAGTACTAGAAAAGCTACCCTTAATATTCTCCCTAACCCCTAGGGTATCGGGGGGCTGTATCCACATCACTGGGATTAAGCAAGTGAACATAAAATCTTCAGCTGACAGTTCTGGGCATAATATACAGAACTTGTCATCGCTAGCCCTATGGAATGATATCATACTGGTTACTAGTGATTGGAATACAGTAGGAGTCCAAATGAATGACTTCTCATAACAGGCATTCAGTTGACCAAAAGTTGCCAGAGGAATGCTCCTTGGCCACAAATAATAAATATTAATAAAAAAGAAATGAAAAAACCAAAATTTTCTACGACGGAATGATAGAATGGATTTCCAAGGATATCTTCTTTTATTGTGTCAGAAAATTGTTTATGTAATACTGAATTAGTCATTCTTTGATAGTTTGATAGAATTCATTGAAGATACGTGTTGTCTTGAGAGGGGTTTCTTTATGTGTTCAGCTACGGTTTAGTCATTTTTTTCTCTGAAACTGAATTATTGAAATTTCTTATTTCATTTTCTTGGAAGGTGCATGCTCATGGACAAGTGACTGCAACGTGGCCCCTTAGTTACACCCGTGAAATCTAGAAAGGCACACTGATGCCACCTACCTTCCTGAGGTTATGGTGAGGAGAGGGTTTGGCACATCTGAAAGTCTTAAGAAATGGGAGTTAACTGGGTGACCCCCCCCATGGAGAGCTCCATCCTGAATCAGGGAGCCCCAAGTTCACTTCCAGCCTGTGACACATCCCAGTTATGTGACCCTGGACAAATCACTTAAACTTACCGTGTCCCAGGCAACCCTCCAAGCTGACTGTAAGGCACAGTGAAGGTGCCGTTCATTTGCCTCAGTGGCAGATGTTTTCTCACTGCATATTTCTGCCCTGATGAATGAAACCATGGCATTAGGTCAGTATATGACATCCAAGCAACCCCTCTTGGGGGGAGGAGGAGAAGGGAGAGATTTTCTATTTCAACTGGGGCTTCCTAGAGACACAGAGGCTGTCCAGCTGAGTAACCTAGGGCAAGTGTCCTCCCATCTCAGGGCCTCAGTTTTCCCAGGTGTGAGTTGGGCTCGGCACCCTTCTTTGGGATGCGAAGTTTCTGTGGCTCCTTCTCTGATGTTCTGGGAGTCTGAGGATGAATCTCCAAGGAGGGTCCATGCAGGCAACATTCTAGGGGGGAGAGAGGTTTAGAAAGAGAGGCATCTCTTGGCACCCTCCCATGCCACTGCCCCCAGCCTGCCCTGGATCATTCCCTGTGACAGGCTGTCCTCAGCTCCCTGCTGGTTTGTGGGCCCTATTGGAATGATGTGATAGCCTGGTGGGTCATTGAACAGTGAACCACAGAAGATTTGCTTAGCCATAGCAGGCAGAGGAGCTGAATTAAGGAGATGCTCAGAGGACAGACACCTGAGCTAGCTCAGCCATCCAGGCTTCCCTGTCCCTGAGTTGCCCGTTTTGGTCTGCCAGCCAGGGCCTGGAGCAGGTTCCTGGAGCACCTCCTGGCTGGTATTTTCCCCCTCAGGCCAACAGGAGGTCATCTCAGTAGCCTGAGGCTTTACTCCCCTGATCCAGTCTAGGCTCCAGGAGGGCTTCAGTAGCTTTCAAGGGAGCACTAGCCTGCCTTCCATGGGCTGGGGGTGGGGGTGTGAGGCTGAGGGGGTGTTCTAGGGTATGGCTCCCACCATACTTGTATCTGCATGATCACTGAACCTGTGGGAGCTGATGAGGCCACCAGGAGAGAACGTAGAGGAGAGAGAGCTGAGAGCCCAGTGTCAGGAAAACCCAGAGAGGAGAGTGTCAAGGAACAGAGTGGGCCCAGTAGATTCCAGGGCTGTAGAGTTCAGTAAGGAGGAAGCTGGAGAAAAGGCCACAGACACCTGCATCTTGGGAGGGGGCACTTTCTGGTGAGTGGTGGGGTCAGAAGGCAAGCGGCAGAGGCGGGAGAGGAAGTGGAGGCCATGGGCCATCTGGCCAAGGATGGGCTGCAAAGGTCACTTTCCAAAAGGGGGGCCCATTATAGAGCTTGTCTCAGTCACCACAAAATTGTGTGGCATGAGAAGGTGGCTGCTGAAGAGGATACCCTTGGCCAAGACCCCTTTCTGAGCTCCTGGAGAGCCCAGCCTGTGGGGACTTCACTTGTCTGCACCATTTTAAAGGAAAAGTTGACCCTGTGTCTTTAATGCCTACTCTCCCCCTTGGAGGTAACTTGTGGGACAAGCCCTGGGCTCTGTGGGTGTGTCTCTGAACCCAGAGGAAAAGACATGCCCTCTCTGACCCAAACCACTCCCAACCTGTGCAACTCCCTAGTGATGCCCTTCTGGGAGGGGAAAGCCTGTCTTCACTCGACTTGGAATGTGAATTGGACACTTGCTTAGCACAGGCAGGCAGTCACCACTTGGCACATGCCTGCCCTGCTCCAGGCACTTTTCTAAACACTGGGGATCCAAAGAAAGGGGCTCGAACTTTAATGGGGGGGGAGCAGGAGGAGGGGACACAAGCAGCCCAGTACTAACGTGATTTCTGCAGGATCAGAACATCAATAGAAAACATTCTACTTCTGAGGCTTCCTGCAGAAGGTGGGACTTGGAAGACCCTGCAGAACAGGGGGAGAGAGAGGGGCTAGTGCAAGGCATTGCCAGGAGGCCAGTGACACCCAGGGCCAGGGTCTGGGTATAAAGTACCAGAAGACTGCAAAGATGGGAAGGCAACTTCTGAAGGGCTCTGTATACCATCCAGAGTGTTCTGTGTTGAGTATTGGAGGGAATAGGGAGTCCCAGGAGCTTCTCAACTGGGACGGGGCAGGAGCTAATCAGACTTGAAGATGATCACTTGTCGAGGTAAGTGGAGGATAGACCAGAGGGTGGAGTGTATTGTGGCAGACAACTCCCAGGAGCCCTTACCGTAGGCCTGAGGGGAGAGGGGCCTGCAGCGGACAGGTGGTGGGGTCACAGGAGAGGAGGAGGCATTGTGGTGCAGGGGTGTTGGCAAAGTCCGATTGACAGGGCTTGGCAGTAAAAGGGATGTAGGGGATTAAAGGAAATGAAGGGTCCGGGTGCTGATACCTCTCTTGTGAGGCAGGGTGACTAGGAAGAAGTACCCTGAACAGTACTGTGGAATTTAAGGAGAGGTTTCAGAATGGTTTGGTTGGAAACAGGAATTCTGCATGGGACATACCCAGTTTGTCATGTCTACAGGGCATCCATCCAGCTTGAGATGGCCAGTAGGTAGTTGGAAATGCCAGTCTAGGGTTTGAGAGAGAGTTTTGGCCTGGATAAGGTAGAGCCTAGGAGCATCCTCATACAGGTAGGTGAATCCATGGGACCTGACATCGCTCAGTAGAAAGGAAGGAGAGGGTCAAATATGGAGACTTGGAGAAGGGCCACCTAGAGTTGGAAGGATGTGGCAGATGATCCACAAAGAAGGCTGGCCGGATGTGTAAGTGGAATGCAACTGTCAAATTTGCACAGACCTAGGCGTCCCCAAACACGCAAGCAGGTAGCCTTTAAACTTCTCTTAGGGCACTTGTCTGGCTTCTTCAGCACCTTCTCTGCCCTGGGTATGGGACGTCCCAAGCTTTACCAACCCATTCTAAGGCTGCCCTGCGCTGCACAGGGGGACCGGGATCTCCTTTGCTGCAGGTAGGTGGGTAGGGAGTGGAATGGGGGGCAGGTTCTTTGAGCTATATTCCCCCCCCCAGGAGACATAAAAATAGCGTTCATGAGTATGAACACTTCAACAACCTGGAGATGTGACTAGGGAGTCCCCTTTCTCATCCTCCTGCTTTCCTGAGGTGGATTTCTTTGAGAAAATGAGTTTTATTTTTCGTGGTTTAAGCTGCAAAACAGGATGGATGCTGAACCCTGTCTTCTCTAACCTAGTAATGGTGAAACAGCAGGCCAGAGACAGTGTAGCTGTTTAGTTATGGTAAGAGGAACATTTGCAAATGGGGAATTCTGATCTGAATTCCACTTTGCTGAAGTCAACACAGATTCTGTATGTCACAAGTGGGAAGGTGGATTGACAAACAGTTGTCCCCAGGGCTTGGGAAGTTTCAAACGACAGGCCCATAAGTGGAAGACAATCCAGCAATTCTGGGGTCCTGTCAGAGTGATATTGTTCAAGTCTTTGGGGGCTTTATTTGGTGAGTCACAGGACCGAGTTGTCTGACAGGAAGAGGTTCTACACTCTTTGATTCCATTCATGTAGAAGTCCACAGGCACAAGAATGCAGTGAGTGAGAGCATTGGCAAGGGTCTGATCATTTCAAGATGCATTGAAAGTCCAACACAAGCTAGAAGGGGCAATTCTGAACAATCTAGTCTGTTAGTACACTCATTATACAGATGTCCTATCAATAGGAAAATCATGGCTCCCTTTACATTCTGTCCTTTCCGTTGTAAAGGCTGCGCCCACCCATGTAGACGGACGAGGAATGTTCATTTGGAACATGATTTTGATTTGATGTAAGAATAAGTGAGTTACAAGTCAAGGGCCAAGGTAGATGGCAAGACAGAAGGAGCATCAGGCAACCAGGAGAGTAGATCAAAGGAAGATGAAAGGGAAACATGCTTCGGAGTGTTTCCACCCCGTCCCATAAATCTGCTTGCTTGCGTAGAGCCAGGGAAACCAAGGTCTTCCTCTGTTTGAGAGGGTGGGTTGACATTGAGGTAACATTCCTCCCCAATGACATAGCCCACCCCCACCCCAGGCATTGGGGCGACCAGCACCTGATGGTTTTGTAATACCATTGAGGGCAAAGTAAATCAACCTGTAAAGTTTGGAGGCTGGTGGCAAGCTTCCTTCTGAGCTCCAGGCCCATGGCTAGTTCTGCCTAGAAGTTTCCTACAGATGGGTAAAGTGTGCCAGAGGTGGCTGTGGAGGCCCAAAAGGATCCGAAGGATGTCCACAGGGCTGCAATGGGCAGGAAAGCAAGCCATGGCTGCCAATGGAGGGACCCCTTTAACCAGGGAGGAACTTCGGTGGAGTGGGTCTGTGGGAATAGAGGCAAATCGGGGTTAGTGTAGACAAAAGCGCAGAGGCTTTACCAGAGGGGAGGGAAGCTGTGACGTAGTGTAGAGCCCCCAAAATTGCAAAGGTGCCAGTATTAGAGGGTGAATCCTAGGCAGAGTGAGTGCCTCCAGGCATGGGTGTTCAGCTCTGGCATGGTTATGGAAAGAAGCCTTTCTGGAATTCCCACACTAACTCGCAAATTGAATTGGTACCTTTATCCTTGCCTTTCTTGTGGGTGAAGGTCAGAAGTCTGATGGCTCATTTGGTAGGGCAGGCCCCTACACTGCCCCCAGTGTTCTGAGATGCCTCAGTCTCCTTCATGGAAATCTGTGACTTCAGGAGCCGGCCAGAGGAATCAAGTGAGGCATTTAAGAAAGCAACCCACGTGGAGCTCAAAATAAACGTAAAATTACATACCAAGGAATTGAATGATCCAAGCTAAGGGTCCATGTTGCTGCTTATCAGAGACCCCTGAGTGTAATGGACCCTGAAAGTTAGGGTCTGGTATGCTAGGAACCCCAAAACCTGCCGTCAACTGCATTCTCCGTTAATGTGTTCCCTTTTCTTAGGGGCAGGTGGAGTGCTTATGACTGGTAGTGTCCTGAGAATGGGGATGGAATTAATGGTAGGGAATGCTAGCTCCTCCCTTCACATAACCTGCTGCTCTGTGAAGCAGACGGGGACTGGGTGGGTTCTCAGGCTGGGGAGGAGCAGCAGTTTTCCGTGCAGTGCATGCTGTCTCAGAGGGCCTGTAAAACAGAACCCTCCCATTGGGATCATGATCCCTGGCAGGTAGGACTAGAACTTCAAGGGCTTGGGATCTTGAATAGCATGCCCAACAGTCACATGAATTGAGTGTTTTGTTGGAGAAGTGCTGTATTGGGCTCCTGAGTGGGTGGTTCACCAGGGGTGAGGCATATAAACCTGTGGACCAGAGTGAAGGGATTAGGAGCAGAACAAATGTTTTGGAGGATGAATCTAGACCCTGTTAGCAAGGAAGAAAAGGCTTAATTCACAGAGGGAGTAAGTGTCAACCTGGGCCACCTCAGGTTTCTTGGACCAGTGGTCTGGGAACAGCTTTCCACCACGGGTGTCTGCTGCTTCAGACCCTGATTAAGTTTTAGGGTCGGGTCACTTGTGGGTTCCCCATTTTGAGATGTGAAAGGTGGCACCAAGACTTCACTTCTCAGAGTTAGGCTGCGGTGGGGGTGCTGAACAGGACTTCAGAGGGGCCTTTCCACTGTGACTCCAAGGGGATGGCATTTGCAGTGCTCCGGGTCATGGGGTTGGATCGGGGGCTGTCTCACTTGGAATTTCTAAAGAATGGGACTGTGAGGCAAGTCAGTAAATCTCTGATGTCTTCTGAGCCAGCCCAATACAGTATAGTGGGAAGGAGACTTTGGCTGCTATGTCCCCCCCCCCAACACACACACACACCTGCGCCCCCACCAATGGGTACAGTGGCATTGGGTGTCCTGTTACTGTCGAATAGATACTGAGATTATGGGAACTAAATGGTCTAGAAGACCTAAGGTTTAGCAAGGATAAAGGAAAGGCTTTGGCCCAGAGGGTACTTAGCACCTCAGAGAATTAGCAAAGGAGGTTTTAAGTGTCCCATTAACTCCTTCAGCCATTCCTGAAGACAGAAGGTGGTAGGCACAATGGAGGTGCTGAGTGATTAGCCAGGATGAAAGCAACTTAGCTAATGAAGCTCCTGTGAAATAGGTTCCCTTATCACTATGTTATCTACTTAGGAACCCCCCCTCCCAATAATGGAATGATTTTTTCAAGGAGGAGTTTTGCTACAGACTTGTGTTTTTAAGAAGCTTTCTTTTCTGAGAGCAGTGGCTGTTTCTTTTATTAGGCTAGAATGTTTAAGCAGGCCTTCTTAGTGAGATGAATACATTATGGCCGAGCTTATGGGGTAACGGAAAAATTCGGTAAGGACCTGTACTTTGGGAGACGCTTTCTCAGAAGGTAGAGAGGCTAAAGCTTCGGTTTTCCCTGCTTGGCCGACCAGGTCATTTCTGTGGGCATAAATGCTGTACTCTTGGCTGTGTCCAGGAATTTGAATTACTACTATAGCTTGGGACAGCAGTAAGCAGTCTAGTAGATGGGAAATCTCTGGTTTTTATCGGGCTGTTCTGAGGAGGTGAGGAAGCCCTGATGTTTCCAAAGCATCCCATAGTAATATACCAGTCTCACCCTCAACTTTCCGTCTCAGATAGATAAGTGGCAGGATTAAATGTATTGCTTATACCAACATTGTCCCCTCCTTTCTCAGAGGTGAATGAATCAGAGGGTAGAGCTAATTGCACAATTGGTGGGACGCTGATCCAGCATCAGGAGCATCTGAAGTCCACAAGCTGGAAGAAACTTGGTTGAGATCCGGGTGCCCAGAAGGGGCTGAGGGAAAAAAAGCCCTACAGGAATGGGGAGATGTGGAGGGTGTCAGGAATAAAAGGCACAAGTGATCCCTCCTGGGTCAAAGGAAATAGTGGCCTGTAGTTTATGGAGCAGATCACATCCTAGTAAGTGACTGGGAACCCCAGGCATCAGAAGGAAAGGATGAAAGGCACACAGCTCTCCAACAGAAAAGGAGAGTGGTTCTGAGGTACGGGAAATAATGGTCTTATTTGCAATCCCCACAACTGCGGTACTCTCCACTCCCAGGGAGGGGAGTGGGGATGGCAGAGGGGTTCACCCCTGAAAGTGTGGCACTCATGGCAGCTAGAGCAGACACCTCTGGCCCCTGTCTGAGCAAGGAGACATCTCCAACTCGAGTCATAGGGATAGGCATGGTCTGTCCATCCCCTTCCTTTTGCCATCCCTCCTGCCAGCCCTCCCTGGAGCCTAGTCATACTGAGTGATCTGGCTTGCAGGGAAGGTCCTTCAGTGCTTTCTGGTACCAACTTTTAGTCTCTTCTTTGCTGACTGAGACAACCATGAGTTGATACAGAAGATCCCAGGGGCTGCAAAACTCCTTGGCAGCATCCTGGAATTCCCCTTGATGCCAGCCAGGGCATAGGTCCTCACTGAGCCACTATCCTCAGGATTTTCTTTCCCCTGGGAGAACTTTGGCTTGCACTTTGAAAGGGAACATGGATGCTGGTGGAGTCTTTTTTTAAAGGGGGGTATATTTTAGGTAGTTGAGTAGTTGGAAGGTTGTTTAGGAGAATCTTTTCAAATGATTTATTTAGTGCGCTCTTTTTTTTTTTTGGAGGGCTGTTGGGGTTAAGCGACTTGCCCAAGGTCACACGGCCAGTAAGTGTCAAGTGTCTGAGGCAGGATTTGAACTCAGGTCCTCCTGACTCCAGGGCTGGTGCTCTATTCACTGTGAAACCTACCCCGCCCCCTCCCAGTCCTTTCTTTCACTGGTTCTAATTCAGATCGGTGTTCTTTTTCCCTCACCTCTGAGTACCATTTATTATAGCTGTCCCACTCCAGGCTCAGTTTCCTTATTCATCAGTTTATGCCTTAAATACTCTCAATTTGATCTCATCGAAGGTGGTGGGAAAGTTTAGGGTCCTCACTAAGTCAAATTAATCCAATCCTGGCAATACAAGGGACAGTGAAGATCATGCTTCTTATACTTTTGAAAGGCACATGTTCGTTCTGGGCTTTGTTAGTAGGAACTGTTCCATCTCCTCCAGGCCCTTGCTACACATCTGTCCTATTTATAAAGGTGAACACTCAAAGATTACACCACTTAAGAAGTACACTGTGAAGAGATATAACAATACAAATGCACAACATACAAGTACACAAACACAAGTAGTCCACACTGTGCTCACAATTCACTTGAATTGTAGGAGAAAACATTCCACAATTCTCCCGAAGCACACAATAAAAATGTTGATTTCAACCAGTTTAACTGCCCACAAAACCAACCACTCAAGCTATTCTTACACAAATTAAATTTTCAAAGGCCGGAAATACAACCCTCAGGCCATAGCCAAGGATGCCTTGATACAAGAGAGAAGAGAAAAACCTCAGGCATCGGTTGGCCCTACTTTATAGGAGAAAAGACTTGGCAAAAGCCAAATCTGTGTGCTAACAGGATTTACCAGAGTAATCTGGGCCAAGAAAAGGCCCCAGGAACAGTGCTCACAATGAAAGGTGGGCTTGATCAAAGGCTGAACTCAAAATACCTGTCCCTTCTCCCTGCCACTGGAAAGCTCAAGGCTTCACCCCACATCTACCTTGAAAAAACTTCTGACACCAATGTTACCAGGATTATTGCTGAGCCAGTCTGTAACGTGACCGGGATGAAACAGCAGGGCAGAGACAAAGTGCCAGTCGTTGGGTAATCATTTAATTAGTTTCATTATGGGCAACAAATCTGCAAATCCAGAATTCCACCTTGCTGAAGTGGAGACAAAAGATGACATACGTAAATCACAAGTGGGAAGGGAGTGGGGGAAGGTGGATTACAAACAGCCATTCCCAGGTCTTGAGTGGTTTTCCATGCCGAGCCCCCAAATGGAAGACAACCCAACAATTCTGGAGTCCTGTGGGAACAATATTGTTTGAGTCTTTGGGGGCTGTTTCTTGGTAGGTCACAGGACCAGAATTCTCTGACGGGAAGAGGTTCTACAATCTTTGATTCCATTTACTTAAGGTATACAGGCACAAGACTGCAGTGAGTGAGAGCTTTGGCAAGGGTCTGATCATTTCAAGCTGCATTGAAAGTCTAACTCGCAAGCTGGAATTTTGAAAAACCTATTAGTACAGATATTACACTTGTCATAGGGATGAATGTGAAAACCATAATTCCCTTCGCAAAGCAAGTAAAACCAAAACCACCTCCACCCCACCCCCAACAAATCCATATAGCTATATCTACTTGGGGAATGAAGAAAAACCACAAGTTAAAGGAAGCATTGTCCAATCAAACCAAAATACCTTCTTACTCAGGCCTCCAATACCCAGGATTCTGGTTGTCCCAGAGCAGAGGAAATCTTCAAGAGGCTACACTTGAGAGGAAGGAGGCCCAAGGGGTGGGTTCCCTATCTGTGCCCTAAACTGTTGTAGGGTCTCTAGCTTCCGGCCCCTTCTCTCCACTCTCACACTTTCCTCTGGATTATTCCAACAGCCTCCTCATGGATCTCCCTGCATCCAACCTCTCCTCACTGCACTCCATCCTCCACAGTGGAACCAAAGCCTTTTTTCCTTCTGGGAGCACAGACATGGCCTTTTCACTCTCCTACTCCAGCAGCTCTTTGTCACCTCCAGGATAAAATACATACCCATAGCCTTCAAAGCCTGACTGCTGTCTCATCAGCTCATTGGACATTCTTCTCCCTCCCCTGAACTCCCTGCTATCAAGCCACATCCTCTTCCTCTCTGCTGCTTGAGCATTTGTAACACCATGCACCAGCAGATTCCCAAAAGAATGCTACTGTGAACAGCTTTTAAGGTTTGGATTACACAGTAATAGTGAACACTCTGTTTAGTCCATTACAAATCAAGGCAAACATTCACAATATAATATTCACAACATTACATCTTATCACAGAAAGTCACAATGTGGTGTTCATAACAGCTTAACATTAGAATGGCCACACAGTTTTCACTTATAGTGGCCACAATATTGAGAACAAGAAACAAAAAGAATAATCATCTGGTTTCCTTAAGGGGGAAACCCTTCTCACTTAATCAATCTTCCACTCATGGAACAACCATTAATCTAATCAGTCATGATACAATAATCAAACTTCCACTCATGGGACAACCATTAACTTAATCAGTTACTCATCTAGCAGTCAGTCACTAATCTAGATTCCCAATTACTAAATATCAGTAATCACTAGTAGAGTCATTAGAAAACCCACACAAACCCTCCACCCCTTGGTGGCCAGCAAATCTCAGTTTTGTCCAAGGGGAGGTCTTTTCTTCATCTTGACTCTGGGTGGTCTCTCTGATTCCCTGGATCGCCTTCCATGGTCCCAGCTCCCTCCTGAATCTGCCAGACAGTCACCTGGATTCAGAAGCAGACAGCTCCCAGGTCCTTGTCCAGTCCTCAGGGCAGTCCCTGGCAAACACTGAACTTCACAGGGTCCAGCACATCTCAAACGCTTCACCACTTCTCTTGCCTGGAACTCAAGAATCAGCCAGGCCATGAACAAACAAAGTCTTATCCTGGTCGTGCTTCTTCAGTCCTCCAGCAGTTCAGCTGGCCCTAGGATGCAGAAGGAATATTGGCCTTCTGGGTGGCCTTCTCCAGATTCTGGTCTCAGGAAAACTCCATCTCAATTCTCAGTCAGCTTCCAGATGCTGGGAGAGAATCTCTCTCTCTCTTTCAAACGCCAACTCACTTCTTCAGCTCCCAGATGCTGAGACATCCTGCTTCCTCCAACAGGAAAATTCCAGTTCTGTCTCTCTGTCTCTAGAATTCTTCTTTATATACGCCACTGGCCTCCTGTCTCAGCCAGTACCCTTCTCCCACCTCAACAGGGCAGTTCATGCCTTCTCAACAGTGGGCAGGGCTCACACCTCCCATACTTAGCCCTAAGTTAACTAAGTGCTAAGTATCTGCTAAACTGATTGTTGTTACAGCATTCGATCCAAGTTCCATCTGCCATCTCAGTACCTCCTGGCCTGGAATGCACTCCCCCTCCCCCCTCAGAGTCCACCTCTTCCCTGAAGACTGAGCTCAAGCAACATCTGCCTGAAGCCTTTTCTGATCCCCAAACCCCTCACCTCTGTCTCCTCCTGACCTTCCTTAACAACCTGAGTTCTGCTCTCTGGCTGATTCCCTCTTCTTATTTCCCTCCAGAGCCTGGGACTCTACCCTTGTCCTGCCCCTTCTCCACCCCTCTCTGAAGGGTGAGATTGTACCTACTCTAAACCAGGGCCCGAGCCTCTCTGCCACTTCCAGTCTACTGCACTCACTCCTCTCCCCATTCCCAAAGCCTCTTTCTATGTGGCCTTCCCCCATCAGGAGCTGAACCTCTTTAGGGAACGGTGTCCCTTGGACTTGGTATCCAGCTGTGTGTCTGCCAAGCTATTCTCCACTTAATGACTTTGCATAGATTTGTCTTGGTTCCCTCACATTTATGCTGACTGTACTGCTGTGTATCCTTGTCTTTGCCACTAGAATGAAAAAGACCTGTGCCTGTACTATTTAGGATATAGGCTTTCTTGAAATGGAAATTTACTGCTGTATATTTTGAACCCTCCCTGAAGTTCTGCTATGCACAGGCACAGGTCTTTTGTCTTTAGTTTTTAATATTTAAGTTTACAATAGGTTTCTTTCCTTGGGGGAAAAAAACAATTTAACTGAGTAAAGAATAAAGTTCAATTCTGAGTTTGATAGGAGCTAAAAAAAAGTAGGTCTAAGTGCCTACTCTGAGCCAGGAGCTGGGGAGAGAAGAAATACAAAGGATGAAACAGTCTCCACTCAGGAGGGGCTTTCATTCTATGCAAAGTCAAAGGTTGTTAAGGAAGGTCAGGAGGAGACAGAGGTGAGGGGTTTGGGGATCAGAAAAGGCTTCAGGCAGATGTTGCTTGAGCTCAGTCTTCAGGGAAGAGGTGGACTCTGAGGGGGGAGGGGGAGTGCATTCCAGGCCAGGAGGTACTGAGATGGCAGATGGAACTTGGATCGAATGCTGTAACAACAATCAGTTTAGCAGATACTTAGCACTTAGTTAACTTAGGGCTAAGTATGGGAGGTGTGAGCCCTGCCCACTGTTGAGAAGGCATGAACTGCCCTGTTGAGGTGGGAGAAGGGTACTGGCTGAGACAGGAGGCCAGTGGCGTATATAAAGAAGAATTCTAGAGACAGAGAGACAGAACTGGAATTTTCCTGTTGGAGGAAGCAGGATGTCTCAGCATCTGGGAGCTGAAGAAGTGAGTTGGCGTTTGAAAGAGAGAGAGAGATTCTCTCCCAGCATCTGGAAGCTGACTGAGAATTGAGATGGAGTTTTCCTGAGACCAGAATCTGGAGAAGGCCACCCAGAAGGCCAATATTCCTTCTGCATCCTAGGGCCAGCTGAACTGCTGGAGGACTGAAGAAGCACGACCAGGATAAGACTTTGTTTGTTCATGGCCTGGCTGATTCTTGAGTTCCAGGCAAGAGAAGTGGTGAAGCGTTTGAGATGTGCTGGACCCTGTGAAGTTCAGTGTTTGCCAGGGACTGCCCTGAGGACTGGACAAGGACCTGGGAGCTGTCTGCTTCTGAATCCAGGTGACTGTCTGGCAGATTCAGGAGGGAGCTGGGACCATGGAAGGCGATCCAGGGAATCAGAGAGACCACCCAGAGTCAAGATGAAGAAAAGACCTCCCCTTGGACAAAACTGAGATTTGCTGGCCACCAAGGGGTGGAGGGTTTGTGTGGGTTTTCTAATGACTCTACTAGTGATTACTGATATTTAGTAATTGGGAATCTAGATTAGTGACTGACTGCTAGATGAGTAACTGATTAAGTTAATGGTTGTCCCATGAGTGGAAGTTTGATTATTGTATCATGACTGATTAGATTAATGGTTGTTCCATGAGTGGAAGATTGATTAAGTGAGAAGGGTTTCCCCCTTAAGGAAACCAGATGATTATTCTTTTTGTTTCTTGTTCTCAATATTGTGGCCACTATAAGTGAAAACTGTGTGGCCATTCTAATGTTAAGCTGTTATGAACACCACATTGTGACTTTCTGTGATAAGATGTAATGTTGTGAATATTATATTGTGAATGTTTGCCTTGATTTGTAATGGACTAAACAGAGTGTTCACTATTACTGTGTAATCCAAACCTTAAAAGCTGTTCACAGTAGCATTCTTTTGGGAATCTGCTGGTGCATGGTGTTACAAATGCTCAAGCAGCAGAGAGGAAGAGGATGTGGCTTGATAGCAGGGAGTTCAGGGGAGGGAGAAGAATGTCCAATGAGCTGATGAGACAGCAGTCAGGCTTTGAAGGCTATGGGTATGTATTTTATCCTGGAGGTGACAAAGAGCTGCTGGAGTAGGAGAGTGAAAAGGCCATGTCTGTGCTCCCAGAAGGAAAAAAGGCTTTGGTTCCACTGTGGAGGATGGAGTGCAGTGAGGAGAGGTTGGATGCAGGGAGATCCATGAGGAGGCTGTTGGAATAATCCAGAGGAAAGTGTGAGAGTGGAGAGAAGGGGCCGGAAGCTAGAGACCCTACAACAGTTTAGGGCACAGATAGGGAACCCACCCCTTGGGCCTCCTTCCTCTCAAGTGTAGCCTCTTGAAGATTTCCTCTGCTCTGGGACAACCAGAATCCTGGGTATTGGAGGCCTGAGTAAGAAGGTATTTTGGTTTGATTGGACAATGCTTCCTTTAACTTGTGGTTTTTCTTCATTCCCCAAGTAGATATAGCTATATGGATTTGTTGGGGGTGGGGTGGAGGTGGTTTTGGTTTTACTTGCTTTGCGAAGGGAATTATGGTTTTCACATTCATCCCTATGACAAGTGTAATATCTGTACTAATAGGTTTTTCAAAATTCCAGCTTGCGAGTTAGACTTTCAATGCAGCTTGAAATGATCAGACCCTTGCCAAAGCTCTCACTCACTGCAGTCTTGTGCCTGTATACCTTAAGTAAATGGAATCAAAGATTGTAGAACCTCTTCCCGTCAGAGAATTCTGGTCCTGTGACCTACCAAGAAACAGCCCCCAAAGACTCAAACAATATTGTTCCCACAGGACTCCAGAATTGTTGGGTTGTCTTCCATTTGGGGGCTCGGCATGGAAAACCACTCAAGACCTGGGAATGGCTGTTTGTAATCCACCTTCCCCCACTCCCTTCCCACTTGTGATTTACGTATGTCATCTTTTGTCTCCACTTCAGCAAGGTGGAATTCTGGATTTGCAGATTTGTTGCCCATAATGAAACTAATTAAATGATTACCCAACGACTGGCACTTTGTCTCTGCCCTGCTGTTTCATCCCGGTCACGTTACAGACTGGCTCAGCAATAATCCTGGTAACATTGGTGTCAGAAGTTTTTTCAAGGTAGATGTGGGGTGAAGCCTTGAGCTTTCCAGTGGCAGGGAGAAGGGACAGGTATTTTGAGTTCAGCCTTTGATCAAGCCCACCTTTCATTGTGAGCACTGTTCCTGGGGCCTTTTCTTGGCCCAGATTACTCTGGTAAATCCTGTTAGCACACAGATTTGGCTTTTGCCAAGTCTTTTCTCCTATAAAGTAGGGCCAACCGATGCCTGAGGTTTTTCTCTTCTCTCTTGTATCAAGGCATCCTTGGCTATGGCCTGAGGGTTGTATTTCCGGCCTTTGAAAATTTAATTTGTGTAAGAATAGCTTGAGTGGTTGGTTTTGTGGGCAGTTAAACTGGTTGAAATCAACATTTTTATTGTGTGCTTCGGGAGAATTGTGGAATGTTTTCTCCTACAATTCAAGTGAATTGTGAGCACAGTGTGGACTACTTGTGTTTGTGTACTTGTATGTTGTGCATTTGTATTGTTATATCTCTTCACAGTGTACTTCTTAAGTGGTGTAATCTTTGAGTGTTCACCTTTATAAATAGGACAGATGTGTAGCAAGGGCCTGGAGGAGATGGAACAGTTCCTACTAACAAAGCCCAGAACGAACATGTGCCTTTCAAAAGTATAAGAAGCATGATCTTCACTGTCCCTTGTATTGCCAGGATTGGATTAATTTGACTTAGTGAGGACCCTAAACTTTCCCACCACCTTCGATGAGATCAAATTGAGAGTATTTAAGGCATAAACTGATGAATAAGGAAACTGAGCCTGGAGTGGGACAGCTATAATAAATGGTACTCAGAGGTGAGGGAAAAAGAACACCGATCTGAATTAGAACCAGTGAAAGAAAGGACTGGGAGGGGGCGGGGTAGGTTTCACAGTGAATAGAGCACCAGCCCTGGAGTCAGGAGGACCTGAGTTCAAATCCTGCCTCAGACACTTGACACTTACTGGCCGTGTGACCTTGGGCAAGTCGCTTAACCCCAACAGCCCTCCAAAAAAAAAAAAAAGAGCGCACTAAATAAATCATTTGAAAAGATTCTCCTAAACAACCTTCCAACTACTCAACTACCTAAAATATACCCCCCTTTAAAAAAAGACTCCACCAGCATCCATGTTCCCTTTCAAAGTGCAAGCCAAAGTTCTCCCAGGGGAAAGAAAATCCTGAGGATAGTGGCTCAGTGAGGACCTATGCCCTGGCTGGCATCAAGGGGAATTCCAGGATGCTGCCAAGGAGTTTTGCAGCCCCTGGGATCTTCTGTATCAACTCATGGTTGTCTCAGTCAGCAAAGAAGAGACTAAAAGTTGGTACCAGAAAGCACTGAAGGACCTTCCCTGCAAGCCAGATCACTCAGTATGACTAGGCTCCAGGGAGGGCTGGCAGGAGGGATGGCAAAAGGAAGGGGATGGACAGACCATGCCTATCCCTATGACTCGAGTTGGAGATGTCTCCTTGCTCAGACAGGGGCCAGAGGTGTCTGCTCTAGCTGCCATGAGTGCCACACTTTCAGGGGTGAACCCCTCTGCCATCCCCACTCCCCTCCCTGGGAGTGGAGAGTACCGCAGTTGTGGGGATTGCAAATAAGACCATTATTTCCCGTACCTCAGAACCACTCTCCTTTTCTGTTGGAGAGCTGTGTGCCTTTCATCCTTTCCTTCTGATGCCTGGGGTTCCCAGTCACTTACTAGGATGTGATCTGCTCCATAAACTACAGGCCACTATTTCCTTTGACCCAGGAGGGATCACTTGTGCCTTTTATTCCTGACACCCTCCACATCTCCCCATTCCTGTAGGGCTTTTTTTCCCTCAGCCCCTTCTGGGCACCCGGATCTCAACCAAGTTTCTTCCAGCTTGTGGACTTCAGATGCTCCTGATGCTGGATCAGCGTCCCACCAATTGTGCAATTAGCTCTACCCTCTGATTCATTCACCTCTGAGAAAGGAGGGGACAATGTTGGTATAAGCAATACATTTAATCCTGCCACTTATCTATCTGAGACGGAAAGTTGAGGGTGAGACTGGTATATTACTATGGGATGCTTTGGAAACATCAGGGCTTCCTCACCTCCTCAGAACAGCCCGATAAAAACCAGAGATTTCCCATCTACTAGACTGCTTACTGCTGTCCCAAGCTATAGTAGTAATTCAAATTCCTGGACACAGCCAAGAGTACAGCATTTATGCCCACAGAAATGACCTGGTCGGCCAAGCAGGGAAAACCGAAGCTTTAGCCTCTCTACCTTCTGAGAAAGCGTCTCCCAAAGTACAGGTCCTTACCGAATTTTTCCGTTACCCCATAAGCTCGGCCATAATGTATTCATCTCACTAAGAAGGCCTGCTTAAACATTCTAGCCTAATAAAAGAAACAGCCACTGCTCTCAGAAAAGAAAGCTTCTTAAAAACACAAGTCTGTAGCAAAACTCCTCCTTGAAAAAATCATTCCATTATTGGGAGGGGGGGTTCCTAAGTAGATAACATAGTGATAAGGGAACCTATTTCACAGGAGCTTCATTAGCTAAGTTGCTTTCATCCTGGCTAATCACTCAGCACCTCCATTGTGCCTACCACCTTCTGTCTTCAGGAATGGCTGAAGGAGTTAATGGGACACTTAAAACCTCCTTTGCTAATTCTCTGAGGTGCTAAGTACCCTCTGGGCCAAAGCCTTTCCTTTATCCTTGCTAAACCTTAGGTCTTCTAGACCATTTAGTTCCCATAATCTCAGTATCTATTCGACAGTAACAGGACACCCAATGCCACTGTACCCATTGGTGGGGGCGCAGGTGTGTGTGTGTGTTGGGGGGGGGGACATAGCAGCCAAAGTCTCCTTCCCACTATACTGTATTGGGCTGGCTCAGAAGACATCAGAGATTTACTGACTTGCCTCACAGTCCCATTCTTTAGAAATTCCAAGTGAGACAGCCCCCGATCCAACCCCATGACCCGGAGCACTGCAAATGCCATCCCCTTGGAGTCACAGTGGAAAGGCCCCTCTGAAGTCCTGTTCAGCATCCCCACCGCAGCCTAACTCTGAGAAGTGAAGTCTTGGTGCCACCTTTCACATCTCAAAATGGGGAACCCACAAGTGACCCGACCCTAAAACTTAATCAGGGTCTGAAGCAGCAGACACCCGTGGTGGAAAGCTGTTCCCAGACCACTGGTCCAAGAAACCTGAGGTGGCCCAGGTTGACACTTACTCCCTCTGTGAATTAAGCCTTTTCTTCCTTGCTAACAGGGTCTAGATTCATCCTCCAAAACATTTGTTCTGCTCCTAATCCCTTCACTCTGGTCCACAGGTTTATATGCCTCACCCCTGGTGAACCACCCACTCAGGAGCCCAATACAGCACTTCTCCAACAAAACACTCAATTCATGTGACTGTTGGGCATGCTATTCAAGATCCCAAGCCCTTGAAGTTCTAGTCCTACCTGCCAGGGATCATGATCCCAATGGGAGGGTTCTGTTTTACAGGCCCTCTGAGACAGCATGCACTGCACGGAAAACTGCTGCTCCTCCCCAGCCTGAGAACCCACCCAGTCCCCGTCTGCTTCACAGAGCAGCAGGTTATGTGAAGGGAGGAGCTAGCATTCCCTACCATTAATTCCATCCCCATTCTCAGGACACTACCAGTCATAAGCACTCCACCTGCCCCTAAGAAAAGGGAACACATTAACGGAGAATGCAGTTGACGGCAGGTTTTGGGGTTCCTAGCATACCAGACCCTAACTTTCAGGGTCCATTACACTCAGGGGTCTCTGATAAGCAGCAACATGGACCCTTAGCTTGGATCATTCAATTCCTTGGTATGTAACTTTACGTTTATTTTGAGCTCCACGTGGGTTGCTTTCTTAAATGCCTCACTTGATTCCTCTGGCCGGCTCCTGAAGTCACAGATTTCCATGAAGGAGACTGAGGCATCTCAGAACACTGGGGGCAGTGTAGGGGCCTGCCCTACCAAATGAGCCATCAGACTTCTGACCTTCACCCACAAGAAAGGCAAGGATAAAGGTACCAATTCAATTTCCGAGTTAGTGTGGGAATTCCAGAAAGGCTTCTTTCCATAACCATGCCAGAGCTGAACACCCATGCCTGGAGGCACTCACTCTGCCTAGGATTCACCCTCTTAATACCGGCACCTTTGCAATTTTGGGGGCTCTACAGTACGTCACAGCTTCCCTCCCCTCTGGTAAAGCCTCTGTGCTTTTGTCTACACTAACCCCGATTTGCCTCTATTCCCACAGACCCACTCCACCCAAGTTCCTCCCTGGTTAAAGGGGTCCCTCCATTGGCAGCCATGGCTTGCTTTCCTGCCCATTGCAGCCCTGTGGACATCCTTCGGATCCTTTTGAGGCTCCACAGCCACCTCTGGCACGCTTTACCCATCTGTAGGAAACTTCTAGGCAGAACTAGCCATGGGCCTGGAGCTCAGAAGGAAGCTTGCCACCAGCCTCCAAACTTTACAGGTTGATTTGCTTTGCCCTCAATGGTATTACAAAACCATCAGGTGCTGGTCGCCCCAATGCCTGGGGTGGGGGTGGGCTACGTCATTGGGGAGGAATGTTACCTCAATGTCAACCCACCCTCTCAAACAGAGGAAGACCTTAGTTTCCCTGGCTCTACGCAAGCAAGCAGATTTATGGGACGGGGTGGAAACACTCCGCAGCATGTTTCCCTTTCATCTTCCTTTGATCTGCTCTCCTGGTTGCCTGATGCTCCTTCTGTCTTGCCATCTACCTTGGCCCTTGACTTGTAACTCACTTATTCTTACATCAAATCAAAATCATGTTCCAAATGAACGTTCCTCGTCCGTCTACATGGGTGGGCGCAGCCTTTACAAAGGAAAGGACAGAATGTAAACGGAGCCATGATTTTCCTATTGATAGGACATCTCTATAATGAGTGTACTAACAGACTAGATTGTTCAGAATTGCCCCTTCTAGCTTGTGTTGGACTTTCAATGCATCTTGAAATGATCAGACCCTTGCCAATGCTCTCACTCACTGCATTCTTGTGCCTGTGGACTTCTACACGAATGGAATCAAAGACTGTAGAACCTCTTCCTGTCAGACAACTCGGTCCTGTGACCCACCAAATAAAGCCCCCAAAGACTTGAACAATATCGCTCTGACAGGACCCCAGAATTGCTGGATTGTCTTCCACTTATGGGCCTGTCGTTTGAAACTTCCCAAGCCCTGGGGACAACTCTTTGTCAATCCACCTTCCCACTTGTGACATACAGAATCTGTGTTGACTTCAGCAAAGTGGAATTCAGATCAGAATTCCCCATTTGCAAATGTTCCTCTTGCCATAACTAAACAGCTACACTGTCTCTGGCCTGCTGTTTCACCGTTCCTAGGTTAGAGAAGACAGGGCTCAGCATCCATCCTGTTTTGCAGCTTAAAGCACGAAAAATCAAACTCATTTTCCCAAAGGAATCCACCTCAGGAAAGCAGGAGGATGAGAAAAGGGACTCCCTAGTCACATCTCCAGGTTGTTGAAGTGTTCATACTCATGCACGCTATTTTTATGTCTCCTGGGGGGGGGGGAATATAGCTCAAAGAACCAAATATGATCAGCAGGACAGCCTCAATCCTGCCCCCCATTCCACTCCCTACCCACCTACCTGCAGCAAAGGAGATCCCGGTCCTCCTGTGCAGCGCAGGGCAGCCTTAGAATGGGTTGGTAAAGCTTGGGACGTCCCATACCCAGGGCAGAGAAGGTGCTGAAGAAGCCAGACAAGTGCCCTAAGAGAAGTTTAAAGGCTACCTGCTTGCCTGTTTGGGGACGCCTAGGTCTGTGCAAATTTGACGGTTGCATTCCACTTACACATCCGGCCAGCCTTCTTTGTGGATCATCTTCCACATCCCTCCCTCTAACTCTAGGTGGCCCTTCTCCAAGTCTCCGTGTTTGACCCTCTCCTTCCTTTCTACTGAGCGATGTCAGGTCCCATGGATTCACCTACCTGTACGAGGATGCTCCTAGGCTCTACCTTATCCAGGCCAAAACTCTCTCTCAAACCCTAGACTGACATTTCCAACTACCTACTGGCCATCTCAAGCTGGATGGATGCCCTGTAGACATGTCAAACTGGCTATGTCCCATGCAGAATTCCTGTTTCCAACCAAACCATTCTGAAACCTCTCCTGAAATTCCACAGTACTGTTCAGGGTACTTTTTCCTAGTCACCCTGCCTCACAAGAGAGGTATCAGCACCCGGACCCTTCATTTCCTTTAATCCCCTACATCCCTTTTACTGCCAAGCCCCGTCAATCGGACTTTGCCAATACCCCTGCACCACAATGCCTCCTCCTCTCCTGTGACCCCACCACCTGTCTGCTGCAGGCCCCTCTCCCCTCAGGCCTACGGTAAGGGCTCCTGGAGTTGTCTGCCACAATACACTCCACCCTCTGGTCTATCCTCCACTCACCTCGACAAGGGATCATCTTCAAGTCTGATTAGCTCCTGCCCCGTCCCAGCTGAGAAGCTCCTGGGACTCCCTATTCCCTCCAACACTCAACACAGAACACTCTGGATGGTATACAGAGCCCTTCAGAAGTTGCCTTCCCATCTTTGCAGTCTTCTGGTACTTTATACCCAGACCCTGGCCCTGGGTGTCACTGGCCTCCTGGCAATGCCTTGCACTAGCCCCTCTGTCTCCCCCTGTTCTGCAGGGTCTTCCAAGTCCCACCTTCTGCAGGAAGCCTCAGAAGTAGAATGTTTTCTATTGATGTTCTGATCCTGCAGAAATCACGTTAGTACTGGGCTGCTTGTGTCCCCTCCTCCTGCTCCCCCCCATTAAAGTTCGAGCCCCTTTCTTTGGATCCCCAGTGTTTAAAAAAGTGCCTGGAGCAGGGCAGGCATGTGCCAAGTGGTGACTGCCTGCCTGTGCTAAGCAAGTGTCCAATTCACATTCCAAGTCGAGTGAAGACAGGCTTTCCCCTCCCAGAAGGGCATCACTAGGGAGTTGCACAGGTTGGGAGTGGTTTGGGTCAGAGAGGGCATGTCTTTTCCTCTGGGTTCAGAGACACACCCACAGAGCCCAGGGCTTGTCCCACAAGTTACCTCCAAGGGGGAGAGTAGGCATTAAGGACACAGGGTCAACTTTTCCTTTAAAATGGTGCAGACAAGTGAAGTCCCCACAGGCTGGGCTCTCCAGGAGCTCAGAAAGGGGTCTTGGCCAAGGGTATCCTCTTCAGCAGCCACCTTCTCATGCCACACAATTTTGTGGTGACTGAGACAAGCTCTATAATGGGCCCCCCTTTTGGAAAGTGACCTTTGCAGCCCATCCTTGGCCAGATGGCCCATGGCCTCCACTTCCTCTCCCGCCTCTGCCGCTTGCCTTCTGACCCCACCACTCACCAGAAAGTGCCCCCTCCCAAGATGCAGGTGTCTGTGGCCTTTTCTCCAGCTTCCTCCTTACTGAACTCTACAGCCCTGGAATCTACTGGGCCCACTCTGTTCCTTGACACTCTCCTCTCTGGGTTTTCCTGACACTGGGCTCTCAGCTCTCTCTCCTCTACGTTCTCTCCTGGTGGCCTCATCAGCTCCCACAGGTTCAGTGATCATGCAGATACAAGTATGGTGGGAGCCATACCCTAGAACACCCCCTCAGCCTCACACCCCCACCCCCAGCCCATGGAAGGCAGGCTAGTGCTCCCTTGAAAGCTACTGAAGCCCTCCTGGAGCCTAGACTGGATCAGGGGAGTAAAGCCTCAGGCTACTGAGATGACCTCCTGTTGGCCTGAGGGGGAAAATACCAGCCAGGAGGTGCTCCAGGAACCTGCTCCAGGCCCTGGCTGGCAGACCAAAACGGGCAACTCAGGGACAGGGAAGCCTGGATGGCTGAGCTAGCTCAGGTGTCTGTCCTCTGAGCATCTCCTTAATTCAGCTCCTCTGCCTGCTATGGCTAAGCAAATCTTCTGTGGTTCACTGTTCAATGACCCACCAGGCTATCACGTCATTCCAATAGGGCCCACAAACTAGCAGGGAGCTGAGGACAGCCTGTCACAGGGAATGATCCAGGGCAGGCTGGGGGCAGTGGCATGGGAGGGTGCCAAGAGATGCCTCTCTTTCTAAACCTCTCTCCCCCCTAGAATGTTGCCTGCATGGACCCTCCTTGGAGATTCATCCTCAGACTCCCAGAACATCAGAGAAGGAGCCACAGAAACTTCGCATCCCAAAGAAGGGTGCCGAGCCCAACTCACACCTGGGAAAACTGAGGCCCTGAGATGGGAGGACACTTGCCCTAGGTTACTCAGCTGGACAGCCTCTGTGTCTCTAGGAAGCCCCAGTTGAAATAGAAAATCTCTCCCTTCTCCTCCTCCCCCCAAGAGGGGTTGCTTGGATGTCATATACTGACCTAATGCCATGGTTTCATTCATCAGGGCAGAAATATGCAGTGAGAAAACATCTGCCACTGAGGCAAATGAACGGCACCTTCACTGTGCCTTACAGTCAGCTTGGAGGGTTGCCTGGGACACGGTAAATTTAAGTGATTTGTCCAAGGTCACATAACTGGGATGTGTCACAGGCTGGAAGTGAACTTGGGGCTCCCTGATTCAGGATGGAGCTCTCCATGGGGGGGGTCACCCAGTTAACTCCCATTTCTTAAGACTTTCAGATGTGCCAAACCCTCTCCTCACCACAACCTCAGGAAGGTAGGTGGCATCAGTGTGCCTTTCTAGATTTCACGGGTGTAACTAAGGGGCCACGTTGCAGTCACTTGTCCATGAGCATGCACCTTCCAAGAAAATGAAATAAGAAATTTCAATAATTCAGTTTCAGAGAAAAAAATGACTAAACCGTAGCTGAACACATAAAGAAACCCCTCTCAAGACAACACGTATCTTCAATGAATTCTATCAAACTATCAAAGAATGACTAATTCAGTATTACATAAACAATTTTCTGACACAATAAAAGAAGATATCCTTGGAAATCCATTCTATCATTCCGTCGTAGAAAATTTTGGTTTTTTCATTTCTTTTTTATTAATGTTTATTATTTGTGGCCAAGGAGCATTCCTCTGGCAACTTTTGGTCAACTGAATGCCTGTTATGAGAAGTCATTCATTTGGACTCCTACTGTATTCCAATCACTAGTAACCAGTATGATATCATTCCATAGGGCTAGCGATGACAAGTTCTGTATATTATGCCCAGAACTGTCAGCTCAAGATTTTATGTTCACTTGCTTAATCCCAGTGATGTGGATACAGCCCCCGATACCCTAGGGGTTAGGGAGAATATTAAGGGTAGCTTTTCTAGTACTTTGTGAGGCCTCTCCTGGGGGTGGGGGTGGGGGTGGGGGTGGGGAAGCACTCACTCTCTAACTTGAGACCATCCTAAAACCCTTTTCCTCTTATCTTGGAATACTGTAAAACTTCTTTATCTTGTGCCACAAAATGATCAAAAGTATCTTTTTCCCCCCATCCGAAGTCATAAAATTTCCTGTCTTCCTTATCCTGTCCTTATCTTTAGCTACCAACTTTAACCCTAAAACTACATCAGCATCCTGAACATATAAGCTTAGCTCTCCCAGATACTAGTACCTTTACTCAGTCCCATTGCTACAGTAAGGGTCAGTGTGCTTAGATGGCTAAAAGGGAAAGTCTAAGTGAATTCCTTCCCACCCAAAGCACTCTTCCAAATCTGACCTCAACAAAATGGCATGGAAACCAGGAATCCAAACAACTGGATCCCTCTGACCTTCTCCTAGCCACCAGGATAAGTGGTAAGAGCCATTTTCTTTGTTTCTCTTCCCCTCCAGACCTTTGCCTTTCTGCCCCTACTGTCTCCCTGGCTGTATCCTGGAGTCCCCAGACACTCCCGTCAGTGTCCAAGGCTCCACTGACTTCTGGGAGGTTAGTTGGACTGTTGATCTGTGTGTAAGGGGATGCTCTTGCACTGGGTTGATCACATGTTTTTCTCCTTTCTGTCTCTGGACACTGAGACAAGTTCTGAGTGGTTGCTCGGATGGGACAAGATGCCTGTTAGGGCACTGGAAGAAAACTGGAGGAGGAGATCTTAAGAAAAAATGCCTAGTTAAGAAAAAATGCCTAGTGTTCCACTCTAACAGAACCTGGCCTCAATACAATCTAGAGGACCAAGAAAAGTGGTCTGTGAAGGTGATTTCTAAACAAGGCAACCTTAGTAAGAAATTCGGTCTCCAAGACTTAGAGAAAAGGCCTCTTGCTCTGCTTGAGCAGACTTTTCCTTTGTGTTGCTCCCCTCCTTGTGGGATGTTGGCGGAGGTAGGTAAGTGGGCATCTGCATCTGTTTTTTTGGGGGGGGGGGTGTCTCTGTGCCCTGGTTTCAGGGTCTCGAGGTTTCCACATCCGGATTGTTAACTTAGCACTTTACATGCATTTCCCTAGTATATGTAACTTGAAGTTCCGGGGAAGACGAAATGGAGAGCTAGAATGCTTAGCTCTTTATCTGATGTCTCAAAGATGAAAGGGACCAGGAAGTCCAGCTCCTTAAGGAAATAAAAGATTATTTGGAGCTGGGAACTATCACCATGTCTCTTCAAAAACAATACATGAATTTATGAATAATAATCTTTTCTTTTAAAGTGCTAAGAGTTTGGGGCCTTAGAAATTAAAATATTACCATTTGTGATTATGAATCCAGGTCTGATTTGCTCATCCAACTAAATTAAGGTCACCGGATTGGTGATTAATTGCTTTTGTTACAAGTTTAAATGCATGATAATTGCTTATGATCTGGTTATACTTCTAAATTATGTTAGATTTCGTAATTTGGTAAAGAGCTGTATAACCTGGGTTGTTAGAAAAGCAGTTTCTCTTTTAATCTAGATGTTGTTAGATTAAGAATTGTACTGTCAGATTATGAGGTTGTTAACAAGCAATTTTGGAACCACCTAGTCATAAATTCTTATCAACCCTGTGCAAAGTTTTCTCTGTTGTGGAATTCTTATTGAGTCAATTTTTTAAGGCCTAGTAAACTTTGTC
>CM053602.1:55136748-55174121 GCA_028646575.1 Pseudocheirus occidentalis | reverse complement strand
TCACAGTAACCCCAGCAGGGAGCTTTAGTTGTGGTTAAGTTGTTTTGCAGTAACATCTGACTTTTCCTGATGCCATTTGAGTTTTTCTTGGCAGAGACATTGGTTTGCCATTTCCTTCTCCAGCTCATTTGACAGGTGAGGAAACTGAGGCAGAGTGAAGTGACTTGCCCAGGGTCACACAACTAGGAAGTGTCTGAGACCATATTTGAACTCAGTTCCTCCAGTCTCCAGGTTCCACTCCATCCTTGTGCCCTCCCCCCCCCCAATTCCATGCACTATAGCGCCACCTAGCTGCCCTGGGAAGGAGATTGTTCAGGCATATATCAGCTTGTTTTGCAGTGGGGAAACTTGAGGCTCAGAGAGGTGATGTGACTGGCCTAGGGTCACACACTGATCACACACATGAAGATTTGTAAGGGTGTTATGGGTCTCACTCTTTGTGTGATACTTAAATAGTGTGGATGGTGAGACAATGGCCAGTGGGCAGCTGTGGTCCATCAAAACCACTCTGGCCTTTAGGGGAATGCCAGAGCTAAGTGGGGTAAGTCCTGTGGGTCCTGGGCTGTGGTAGGAGGGATGGCAGGAAGATATACCAGGGCCGGGGGGGGGGGAGCTGGAAGGGGAAGCACTTACCAACCTTACCAACTGTGTGATCCCTCCTTCCTCCCCTCCCCCCCCCCCCCGTTTTGGTTCCTTCGTCTTTCATTCTCTACCTCAAGAATGGCTTGGGGCATAAAGTGTGTATTTGTGTGTATGTGTATATATGTGCTTGTGTTTATGTGTGTAAATGCGTATTGTATTACATACATGTGTGTTTGTGCACATGTGTTTGTATGCATATGTTTGTATATTTGTATATGTGCTCTTGTTTATAGGTATAGGTGTGTATGTTTATGTGTATATGTGTTTGTGCATGTATATTCATATGTTTGTGTATATTTGTGTCTGTGTGTGCTGTGCATGCATCCATGTGTTTGTGAGTATGTGTTTTTGTGTATGTGTCTATCTACATGTATACATATGTTTCTGTATATGTGCATGTATGTGTACTGTGTGTTTGTGTATGTGTGTATTTATGTATATGTGCGTATGAGTATGTGAACATATGACAAGTTGCTTTAGTAAACCTTTTTAAAGGCCAGTGCTGGGCAGTAAGTGGATCCTCCACCCCTGAAGACTATCTTGGGAAAGCTAAGAGTTAATGCCCATATTGGGGCCACAGATAGGCTTGGTGGCAACTGGCCAGGAGGTGAGCCTTGAGTCTGACTGAAATGTTGATGGATGGCAGGTTTGTTGTCCCTCCTCCCTCCTTCTCCGTGCTCCCTCCCTCCTCCCTCCTGCCCCTCCTTCTTTCCCCCTCCCTCTTCCCTCCTGCCCCCTCCCTCCTGCCTCCTGCTCCTTCCCTCCAGCTCCCTCCCCCTCCCTTCTCCCTCCTGCCTCCTGCTCCTTCCCTCCAGCTCCCTCCCCCTCCCTTCTCCCTCCTCCCCTCGGCCCCCTGCCCCAGTACAAACCTTGTTTTCCATACTGTTATTGCTTATGTACATAGTTTCACAGTTAGCTTTCTAGCTTGTTCTCTGTATCTCTGCCTTTGTTCATCTTTTCCTCTTCATATTTATCTCATCTCTATTTCTAGCTATATCATCAATATCTATATGTGTATAGATATATGTACACATATGTATGTATACATTATATACACAGTACTCACCTCTACACATATATTTGTGCATATGTGTGCATGCATCTTGTCATTTTGGAGCACCTCATGATTTGTGTCTATGTCCTCCTGGCAGTCCAGAGCAAAGCAGAGAAACGAGCCCTCCTCTTGGCCTAGGGATCATGACATAGGCCTGATAAGGAGCTGGCATGAGGGCCAGCAACTCAGGATTGGAGTTCCCCTGGGAGATTGACAAGTCCCCGAGACAACAAGTGATTTGGACCAGCTGATGCTTCCTTCCTGGCCACTTGCTTCTGACGCTAATGAGGCTATAAAAGGAACAGTTGACAAAGTCGGGTCCAACTACCTCTATGTGGACCTCTCACTCCAACTGGGGCAAGACTCCACCCTCCTTAAACTTGGTAGGACGATCCTGCTTCTTTTCCCAGCCAAGCATCCTTTGTTTTCCACCTCCATGAATGGATTCAACCCTTTTGGTGAGTGTGCCAAACCCAGGGTGGACTTTGTCACTCGGACTCGGGCAGTGTGATGGAAGGGTTATCAATGGCCACCACCACACTACCCACCAGGGATACTAGAATTCTGTAATTGACATAGTGAAGTCAGCAAAACCAGGAAGGTAATATACACAATAGTGAAAACAATGTAAACGGAACTAAACGTCATGCAGTTAGAAAGAAACCGAGCTTGGCCCTAGAGAAGCGTTGAGACCTCCCTCCTCCCTTCATTACTGAGACTGGAGACTACGGCTCTGTAACATTATATGTCAGACTCCGATGGCAAGTTGGACTGCTTTTTTTGGACATCGTTACCAGGGAGGGCTGGGGGGAGGGGAGGGGTAAGATAGTATTAGAAATGAAAGCAATGTTTAAAAAAAGAGGGGTAGAAAAACAAGCATTTATTAAAAACCTACTATATGTTATGTTGTCTGACATAGGTCTTCTTGACTCTATCCACTGTGCCACTAGGAGAGCTTTATGGTTTTTCTAAATATCTGTACCAGTATTTCCCCACACTTAGGCCACCAGTTGAACTTGTAAATTCCTGTTTGTGAGCTGGAGCTGGGCTTTATTTATCTTGCTCTAAGCTCCCTTCAGGCTCTAACTACTGCGACCCTTCTGTGAATGGAACAGCTCCAGGGGAGAAAGAAAATTAGCTGAAAGCTAAAAGATAAGGTATGTTTGGGGAGGGTTGGGGAACCAGAACTGTGATCCTAGGGCTGCAGAAACTGCAAGTCTCTGGTATAAACACCTAGAAAGTGTCTCCCTCCCTCCTTTCCCTTGCCTCCCACTCTGACACTTCAGCTGTGCCCATCAGCATGAGTATATCCACCTAGTGATTGTGTGAATTTGGACCAGCAAACTCAATTATTTTGTCTGTAAGATGGGAATAAATGTTTGGGATACTGTCCCGCCTCACGGGATGATTGTGAGGATGGAAGCTGTGTGGGAACTTTATTCTTACTCAGTTCCAAGGATTAGAAGAGCCAAGTCAGCTAGCAGGAGTCAATTTTCCCTCTAAGACTGAGGGCTTAGTTCTCCTGGCCCCCGAGTTCACAAGCGCTACCCAATGAAGAGAAAATACATTTTTGCTTGATTCATTTGTTGCTTAAAAATCTCAGGAAGGGCCTCGCCCCAAGGTCAGGTGGACTGCATTTGCACACACACCCCATCTTCTGCCACAGGCTAGATACTGGGGAGGGGGGAGGGGAGGAGGGTGGTATTAATTAGATCAGAAGACTAGATCATAGATCATAGGGAATCATATGAATATATTTGGTCTGAGTTCCACTCCCAGCGGGGCTGCTCACTCACTCAACAAAGATAAGCTGCTACCTAATCAGAAAGATTTCTATCACAAGCTCTATGTGAGCTTGGGCAAGTTTCATCGCAGTTATGATAACCACTGTTCAAGAGGACCCTCCCAACTCTGCCCATTTATAAGCTGAGGACCCTTGTAGCTCCAGCATTTGGTGTTCTAATGTCCTTCTGGGCACTGACATTCTATGGTCTGAGGACCCTTCCAGTTCTGGCAGACTTTGTCCCAAGGTCTGTACCATCTTTGGCATTCATTCTATGTATGAGGACCCTTCTAGCTCTGGCATTTGGAATTCCAAGGTCCCTTCTTTCTAGCTTTGGCGTTTTATGATCTAAGGACCCTCCCAGCTCTGGCATTCTCTGTTCTAAAGTCCCTCCCAGCTGTAACATTCTATACTCTAAGGACCCTCCCAGCTCTGACATTCAGTGTTCCAAGGTCCCTTCCAGTTCTAATATTCTGTGTTCTCAGGTCTCTTTCAGCTCTAGCATTCTGATTCCCAGAGGCCCTGAATTCAGGCAGGAGTTTGGGCAGCTGGCAGCAGTGTCCTGGAACAGGGAGCAGGTGAGCAACCCCCTTTTCCACCCTACGAGAGGTAGCTCTTGGGATAGCAGCACCCCCTTACTCCAAACCCTTCCCTTCCCTATGACCCTCAATGCCCAGAGGGCAAGAGAACCCACCATCAGCTTCCAAGGTACCTCACTCCAGTTGGTTTTGCAGGGCTTGGGTCTTACCCTCAGCATCTGCCTGTGAGCCAGTTCCCAAAGTCCCTAGCAAAACAACAATTCTCATCTAAGCAGGCAGTTTATATAGCCCCAGAGGCAAAGTAGCAGTGGCTTAAGGAGGAGGTTGACTTATTTCCTGGGGATTCCTGCTCTCCCTAACTCATCTCCCCAAGCCCCCACACACCAAGGAATACAGCACCAAAGAGAGACAAATGGTGCCTAGTTGTGGGCCAAAGCTTGGCTTGCTGCTTGGCAAAAGCAGGCAGCAGCAAAATTGCCCAGGCCTTAGAAGAACGCAGAACCCACAGATGAGAGTTCACTGTCCAGTGCAGCAGGTCAGCAGCAGGATAAAGTGACCACTGAGATAGATGTAGGTGTCCTGCTAGCTCAAATGGTTTAGGGTGGGGGATACATTAATAGGCTCATAGCAAATCTGGGTTTGAAGAGATGTTTGAATGGAAAATGTCAGAACAGGAGAAGAGTACCTGGAAGGTCAACTAATCTGACCCCCTCATTTTACAGGTGGGGAAACTGAGGATCTGGGAAATTTTTGACTTTCTTCACCATGAACACAGGCCCTCTGATTCTCAGGCTAGTGCTGTGTCTCAATGCCCAGTTCTTTTGCCTTTTTCTTCATTTTCCAAGCCCTGGATGAGAATTCCCCCACTGAATGACTTTCTCTCTTGGTCTGATTTTTTGTTATTTTTAATTTCTGTATTATTCTGGAGGCTGGCTCTCTCTAGCTCAGCAAGGTTAGAAGTGCACTAGTCAATTACAGCAGATACCACATGAACCAATCCAACCCTCCTTAGGCAGCACAAGTGATTCACTAGCCTCTGCTTCTCTGATGGCACCAAGCCCACCAGAATGACTTCCTTTCTGCTTACCCTCCCTCAGCTCTCCATGGAGAAGGATTGGAATGATCCTCCATGCCTGGAAGAGACTTCTTTCTCCCCCATTTCCAATGATCAAAAAATCCTTTCTTTTCTTCATGCCTCTACTCAAGTTGTCGCCTCCTCCAGGAAGCCTTCCCTGAAAATCTTTCTTTCCTAAAATTCTTCATGAATCTCTCTTTTGCTGTCCTCACCTTCTAATATTAGCTGACTTATAGAAGGGTTTCAAGTTTATAGGGCACTTTTATGTGCATACTTGTGTTGGTGTCTTACCTTGGGTCATTCTGGTTTTTGTACACATCCTTGACCACCCCTCTCCCCATCTCCATCACCCACTCTTCCTCTCTCAGCCCCAATAGGCAAAGCTCTCAGAAAGCAGAGATGTATTTAGTTTTTAATGTCAGTGTTTCTTTTTAGATTTAGATTTTTCTTTTTAGCAGTCATCAACAAACCTAAACATTCAAGTACAGGGAGGAGAGAAAAAGAGGGTCATAAATGAAGCTCTGACCTTTGGTTATGTGCGGTTTTTAATAATTCACAAAAAATTTATAAGGGAGCGGCTAGGTGGCACAGTGAATAGAGCACTGGCCCTGGAGTCAGGAGGACCTGAGTTCAAATTTGACCTCAGACACTTAACACTTACTAGCTGTGTAACCTTGGGCAAGTCACTTAACCCCAATTGTCTTGCCTTCCCCTCTCCAAAAAGCAAAAAGACAAAAAAATTATAAGAATAATTTTAAAAGTTAATAACAAAGTATCTGCTTTATCTCTTCATTCTCTTCTGGTTATTTCTATAGATTTTTTTGTTCTGTTGATGTATTTTTCTTTCTTTTTTTGTATCTGTGCCATTTTCCACTATCTCCCCACTCCCCTCTGCTCAGCCAATGTTGTTATGTTTGTATTCCTGACTTGAGGTACAGAGCCCTGTCAGCACATAGTAGGCAGTTTGCTGAGTTGATTAGAAAGAAAAGCCTAGTTTGGAAAGGGGGATTATCCAGGGGTAGGGACCTCTGGGCCTTCTAGGTCCTTGGGTGTGGCCTTTTGACAGAGTCTAAATTTACCAGAACAAATCCTTTTATGAAAGGTATTTGTTCTGTGTAGTTTGGATTCAGTTAAAGAGGACCTAGAGGGTCACAAGTGGCCTTGAGGCCCCAGGTTCCCTACCCCTGCATAGGCTCTCTAGGTGGAAGAGGGCTTAGACATCACCTGGTGCCAAGAGGCAGCTAAGTGAGTCGAGTTAGTGAGACCTATGTTCAAATGTAGGTTCAGACATCTACTCGTTGTCTGCCTCAGTTTCCTCCTCTGTAAAGTGGGCACAACAATAGCCCATTTACGTGGTTTGTTGAGGGAATAAATGACACATTTGTAGAGTACTTTCCCAGTTTTAAAGTGCTACATAAATTTTAGCTATTATTACCAAACTCCCTTATCTTACAGAGGTAAAAAGGGTAGTCCAGAAAGGGGGCCCAATGTCAGAGACAAGAGGTGATTTAGGTCCTTTATTTGGAATATCTGTCAGATACCCATCCTGACTCAAGATTTTGAAGTAGAATTTGGTGGAGGTAATTGTTTCAGGTCACCCTCGAAGCCAACCAGCAACCCAAATAAAACCAACCAGTCTCCTTGGATCTTGGCTGTGTTAACATGAAATCTGAAGAAAGCCTCCCATCCTGCTTACTCTCAGGGACAAAATGTGGAGATACAATTTGTCCATGCTGGGATAGAGCTGATATGATAAGGCTCATCCTTGAGCCTGACTGAAGAAAGGGAATGATTAAAAACTGAACAAGGTAGACAGACAGTATTTGATTGAGTACAAATACATTATTTGAGCTACTTCTGACTTCAGAGAGAACTGCGGTCTGAGGTACTAGAGGGAGCACAGGGGCCCGAGTAATCAAGCTTTATTTTTAGGGCCAGCTGCATCAAGAAGCTGGGAGGAAAAGAGAGAAGATGAGATTAAATAGGTCCAGTGGGATGGCCTGACCAGACTTCTGAGAACCAAGTCCATGAATTATTTTCTCAAAGAGGACTCAAAGATGTATCCAGGCTCCTTTCGATACAACAACCACAGTGGAGGCAGTCACGGCCCCTATGGCCACCTACAGAACCCCAGCTTTGGACCAGGTCCATCTTATGCATACTATATGGGATACCATCAAATGACCAATCTAGATGGCCATAGGCAGTGGTTTGGGAGCTGGGGGTCTCCCTACACCCCACCAAAGATGGACTGGATGTCCTCTGCTGAAGACCCCTCAGAATATGTGAGGAAATCCTCATCAAGCAAGACCCCCTACAGCTCCCCTGACCCCCCCAGCCTGCCCCTTTCCAGTAGCCCTGGAGAATACTCTCCCAAGGACGTGGAATCCCACTCCTGCAGCAGAAATGACCACCACACCTATGCTTGGATGCAAAAAACCATGGGATACACAGGTAAGGTTTAAATAGCCTCCCCTCTCCTTTGTTACCCAACCAACCTAGGCTCATAGCACTTAAGTCTCAAAGTTCTCTTTCAACCACCTTATTTTACAGAAGAAAAAATGGAAGGGTGGGGGAGGCAGAGGAGTATGTCTTTGGATCTGGAAGGGACCCCAGAGGTCATTTAGTCCAATTCCCTCATTTTACAGATAGGAAACTGAGGCCTAGAGAAGCCAAGTGACTGGCCCAGGGTTATCCAGATAGTAAGTAGGAAAATGGGGATTTGAACCCAGATCTTCTTATTCTTTCCCCTATACTAGACTGCTTCCAGAGATGAGGGAATAATCACAGATCAGGGAATTTTGGCCTTCACACAAATCACACCCTGCTCCCAAACTAGATAGTACAAGATACTGAATTTATTTTTTGCCCTCCATAGGGAAGAGGAGGATCAAGGGGTCCAGATGAAGCAGGAAAAAGTCACGCTATACTTGTACAAATTGGTGCAATCCCTGTCTGTGGATATAAGTAGCCTTTTTCTCCAATGCAGGAGAACAGTTTGTCACCCTCTCCCTCCCCACCCCTATCAGGTTTCTATCTTCTCTTGGCCCAGTATCAAATGTGCTTGGTGGCCTGGTGGGGAGGGGTGGAAGAGAGCAGCACAGTTAGCTAGTGGTATAGGTCAAATTGTCCTGATACTGGAATTCATGAAGGGAGAGAGAGCCAGCAGAGCTAGGTGGAACCTTGGAGATCACTGAATTCAAATCTCTGATTTTATTTCTTTTTTGAGTGAAAGTAAAGAATCCTTTCCTGTCCCTCCTCCCCATTGAGAGAGAGAGAGACAGAGACAGAGAGACAGAGAGACAGACAGAGACAGAGAGACAGACAGAGACAGAGAGACAGAGAGAGGCAGAGACAGAGAGACAGAGAGACAGACAGAGACAGAGAGAGGCAGAGATAAAGACAGATAGAGACAGAGACAGAGAAAGAGACAGAGATAGAGACAGAGAGACAGACAGAGACAGAGAGACAGAGAGAGGCAGAGATAGAGACAGATAGAGAGACAGAGAGAGATAGAGAGAGAGACAGAGAGAGACAGAGAAAGAGACAGAGAGAGACAGAGACAGAGAGAGACAGAGAAAGAGACAGAGACGGAGAGTGAGACAGAGAGAGACAGAGAGACAGAGAGACAGAGACAGAGAGAGACAAGAGAAAGAGACAGAGACAGAGAGAGAAGAAGGAAGGAAGGAAGGAAGGAAGGAAGGAAGGAAGGAAGGAAGGAAGGAAGGAAGGAAGGAAGGACGAAAACCAAATACCTTCTCTGGAACAGAACACTAAATGTCAGAAATTGATAGAAATGCTTCAGCCAGCCTTGTTTCCTTTAGCAAGACTCATTGAGATCAGCTACAATAAGGAGCTTTTTAGAAGGTCAGAGCTGGAAGGAGCCTTGGGGATCAAACACCTTGTCCAACTCCCTCATTTTCCAGTCAGAATAATGGAGCTTTCTGAGGTCACAAAACTAATAGACAAAGGATACACTTGAATCCAGATCTCTTGAGTCTCCGCCAAGACTCCTCTTATGCCTCCAAACTTCTCTTCCTTAAATTCTCTGAAAAGCATCATCTTGGAAAAGCCTTATGATGCGGAAAGAAGGTGATGGTTTCACTAGGGTATTTTATAACTTGGAGTTACACCAGTGTGTCCAGGATCTGTATTTCCATGGGGTGAAGGCGAAAGAGAAAGGAAGGGGGAAGGCACCCCTCTCCACTCAGGCAGATAAAAATCCCTTTGCAGTTCAGCCACTGGTGTTCAAGAGTTTCTCTAGTCAGAAGGGCCGGCACCTTGACACCAACCCCCCCACCCCTACCACTCCTCAGCCAACCAGATGATTGAACTTCTCAGAAACTGGCAGGTGCTCAGACATCAGGCACCTAGTCCATCCCTGGGTCTGCACGGGGAGACTTTTGAGTGTACTAGAGCCTGCCAGAGATTTTGCCCATCTAAGGCATGAAAAGACTGGTATCTCCTCCCCTGCAGAGGAGATTTTTTTTTTTTGCTTTTTGGAGGGCAGTTGGGGTTAAGTGACTTGCCCAAGGTCACACGGCTAGTGTTTTGTGTTAAGTGTCTGAGGCCGGATTTGAACTCAGGTACTCCTGACTCCAGGACCGGTGCTCTATTCACTGCACCACCTAGCCGCCCCATGCAGAAGAGATTTTAAAGGAAGAAGCTTTCTGGTACATCACCACACATTGACTGTCATTCTACTAGATACACCAGTGGATTATAGCAAGCAAATGACTACTCCTGTACTGTATACTTGAGGGAAAACTCAGCAACTTTAGGGCCAGGGAAAACCCCAAAGTAGACCCACATAATAATTCCTTAGTGTTTCCTACCCCATTATTGATCTGAGCTTTTTATTTTCTAATCTTGCTAAGGAACAAGTCAGAGCTAATCATAATCATGCCTCAGTGTCCCCAAGCACCTCTGCAGGACTCCAATTTCCAGCTGTTCTGCATTGGTGGAGGCAGTTTCTACTCTGGGAGGTCTCTGTGCTAATACAATTCCAGGTCTGTTCCAAACAAATTTCTAAGCTTAAGAATCTCCATTGTTCTCTCTTTAAAAATGAGAAAACTGAGATCCCAGGAATGAAAGTCATCACACAAAACATACAGCAATGAAATGATGAGACCGGCACTATGGCATAGATCTTCCAGTTCCAAGCTTGGTGCCCTCTCTACTAATATCAAGCTTCTTTCCTTCTGTGTGATCTGTGTAGGGAGGCATCTGACTGGCTGTGTACCATTGGCTATCTTAGTAGACAGCCATCACTGGGGTTATTGAAAAAGACACAGGATACTAGAGGGAAGTCCTAGAGAGGTAAGGGCTAGAAATGGAGTAAGGGGAGCAATGATTTCTGTGCTCTGAATTCCTAGAAAGACTAGTCCTTGTACTTTCTTGTGCTAACGATGGAAAAATAATACCCAGTAATAGGACTATAGCCATTGATGCTTGCCAAATACATACGTTCTTCCTGTCAAATGCATAGAGCCAATATTATAATTTTAGTTTTACAGGTAAAGAAACTAAGGCTAGTAAGTTTCTAAACTGAGACTGGTCCCCAGGGTTCCGGACTCCCAAGTCCTTACTACACCAAGAGTACAAAGCTAATTGATTTGTTTTTTTGGACTGAGCCCACAGCCTTGTTCTCCCAGGCTCAGAGTTCTAACCATCTGAGATAAATGACCCAAACAACCTCAGGCAGTTATAACCTTGAGTACAGTCAGAGACTGGTTTTCTAGGAGAATCTGGGAATCCAAGCCTCGTCTTCTGCCCTGCACTGAGGGATGTTGGGGGGGGGGAGGGGGAGAGGGGTCCTATGGATTGTGTCTGTACTTAACAGTATTGTAAAATATTCAAGGAGTTTAAGCATGGGTGAAAAATCCATAAAATTAAGAGGACATAGAAACCTTAGAGCACAATTTCAAACACTCAACCAAGCAACAAGCATTCATTTAAGCACCTACTGTGTACCTCAAACTGTGCCAGGCTTCAGGGATAAAAGAACAAGGAATGAAACAACTTTAACTCTAAAGGGGAAGATGACTGGGAAATGTAGACATATACATACACACACATCCAGAAAAAAGTGCAAGGTGGTTAGAGAGGGAGGGCACTAGCAGCTGAGGTGATCAGGAAAGATTTTGCACTCTGGTGGTGTTTGTACTATGTCTTCGAGGAAGAGTGGAGCTCTGTAAGGCGGAGGGTGTCTCTGAGCTCAGGAAGTCAGAGCTGGAAGAGACCCTGGAATCCAGGTTGGCAGAACTCAGAGGGACCTTGGGGATGGTCTTGTCCGAGGTGAGGGAAATGAGTTACCTAAGGTCACATAGGTGTTATAAAGTACAGGCAGAATTGGGACCCAAATAGTATGAGGGAAAGGGAGGAGGCACAGGAATGGGAGATGGGGAGTTTGAAAGGGGATGAGAAAGCAAAGCTTCAGGAATACCTGGCCTCTCCCTCCCCCTAGGCTGGGGACGGGACAGCCAGTTTGCACCTGCGCTGGATTGCCGTGTGCCAAACGGCTTTCACCACCTCCTGGAGGCTGTGCCCTCACAGGCAGTGTCAAGTAAGGAGTTAAGCAATCACCCAGCAACTTTGATCCCAGGAGAAAAGTCATGTGTGACTTCTTTCTTTCCCAGAAAGACTTGCCTCACCTGTTTGACTCCCTGGTCTGTAAGAGTGTCGAGTGAAGGGTGATGGGAAAGGTAGGCTTAGAGTTGGAAGGGACTTCAGCCGATCTACCCCTTTCCTTTTACAGAGGGGAAACTGAGGCCCCAAGGAGGAAGTGACTTGCCCAAGGCCACACACAGGATCCTAGCTCTGGAGCTGCAAGAGACCTCAGAAAGCCATTGAGTCCAACCCTCTCATTTTACAGAGCGGGAAACTGAGGCCCAGGGAAGGGAAAGGACTTGCCTAGAGTCACCCAGTCATTTCCCCTCCCTGGACCTCAGTTTCCCGCTCTGTAAAACGAGGGGACTGTACTGACTGGTCTCTGGGGTTCCCTTCTGACTCTAGCTCTCTGGGTCTTAGGGGATTGTCTAGCCTTGTTAGTGGGAGGCTGAGGGAAAGAGAGAATCATGAGTCTTAGGTTCTGAGATGCTCTCTGTCCCAGGGGGCACCTAGCCCTTTGAACACTTCTCTCGCCTGCCTCCACCACAGCCGCCTTTGATGTGCGGTCCCTCACAAAGGGAAAGCTGGTCTTCCACAAAGGGTGATGATTTTCACAGCAAATAAAGAAGCCTGGTCTGGCCTTAATTGTCTCCCCAAAGAAACTGCTGGAGGGAAGGGGAGGGCAGGGGAGGGCAGGAGAGGGGAGCATTGGACTTTATGGGCCCTGGAAGTGCTGCTTGAGACTGAGGCCTGTGCTCTTTCTCCTCCTCTGTTCTAGTCTAGCGCCTGGCAAGCCAAAGAATGGGGAGAAAGGGAAGGGGGGAGGGGGAAAGTGGGAGAGTGCTGGCTCTGAACCCAAGACCTCAGGTGTTAAGCCCTAGCTGCTTGGGAGGGAGCCCATTATTCCTGGGGACTCTGGTGGAATGGAGAGAACATAGGATTTCAAGGCAAAGGACCTGGGTTCCAATCCTGATTCTGCTACTGCTACCTAGGTAACCTTGGACAAGTCAGTTCCCCTCCCAAGGATTCAGTTTATCCCTCTGAAAAATGAAGGAATTATAATAAATCTCTCAAGAGTCAGGAAAATCTAGGTTTGCATCCTTCCTCATACTAGCTGTGTGAGTTGGGACAAATCGCTTCTCCTCCCTGGGCCTCAGTTTACCTTGGAAAGGAGAGAGTTGAACTAGATGGTTTTTGAGGTCATTTGTAACTCCGGACCTAGGATCCTGGGTGTGACTTTGAGCAATTTCCTTGCCCTCCCTGGGCCTCAGTTTCCTCCTCTGTAAAATGAGGGCATTGACCTCTGAGGTCCCTTCTGGATCTAGAAGTCCATAAGTGTTAGATCCAGAGTTAGGTTAGTGAACAAGGTTACCTGGCTTAGCCCCGTTTATATTGCTTAGAATCTTTTTTTTCCTTTTCAGTAGGTGAAATCTGGCCTGAAGGCATAAGAGAATCTGATTGGGGAAAAAGTCCTGCTAGCCCATTTCCTAAAGTATTCTTTTTTTAAATTTTGGTCTTTTTGGAGGAGGGAAGGCAGGGCAATTGGGGTTAAGTGCACTTGTCCAAGATCACACAGCTAGTAAATGTTAAGTATCTGAGGCTGGATTTGCACTCAGGTCCTCCTGACTCCAGGGCCAGTGCTCTGTTCACTGTGCCACCCAGCCACCTCCATCCTATAGCATCCTTCACATAGAAATAGGCTTTTTAAGGGAGAGGGAGAGAAAGACGGAAAAGGATGATTTGGAAAGGTGCTGGTCCTGCCCTACCACAGTTAAGAGTCTAGGAAGCCACTTTATTATTATTTTTGTAATACTACTAATTGACATTTTAAAGGGGTGACTGGCAGTATGCCATATCAGATCATATTTTAGAAATCGTATTTTACATATAATAATATCTCATTCTATCCTCACAGCAACCCTGGGAGGGAGGTGCAATCGCTATCACTCTCATTTTTACAGTTGAAAAAACTGAGGCAGGGGTTCAGTGACTTGCCAAGGTCACACAGCTAGACAATTTCAGAGGTGGGATTTGAACTCAGGTGTTCTACACTACCCACTCAGTGCTCCAGCCATGGCACTATCTAGCTGCTTCCAATGAGTATCTCTTACTTTTCTATCATCTTCATTTCTGCATATATCCCTCCCACAACTCCTACAAAGCCTTGGGGCGGGGGAAAGAAAGGAGAAAAAAGCAGTTCAGCAAAAGCTATCCCATTCTTGTAGTCTGTCAGCATAAGCACTGTCACGCACCCATGGTCCCTCACCTCTGTAAGGAGAGAGAGAGGGACAGACAGACAGAGACAGAGAGACAGAGAGAGAGACGAAGAGACAGAGAGAGACAGAGAGACACAGAGAGAGAGACAGAGAGACAGAGAGACAGAGAAAGACAGAGAGAGGTGACTTTGGTCAATTCTTCAGAGAGCCACTTTAAAGATTCAGTGTATGATCCCGAACACATGAAGGAGAACAGAAACAACAGACTTCCCTCATCAGAAGACTTTGATCAGGAGGGAGTCAGAAAGGAGCCTGTGTGACCAGATGCTAAACAAGCATTGTGCATTGCTAAAACAGAAAAGCTTTAAAAGGGGCAGCTGGGGTACAGGCTTGGGGCTTCCATCGGATTTGTTTGGACATAGTTCTCTATTCTGAATTGGAACCTACTTGGGAGTAGAAGGAAAACTGACCTGGACTGGGCTGACCTCATCTTCTTTTAGACAAACAATTGACCCAGGGATTAGTACCTGAGATGAGGTAATAATTGGGGGAGTTGGGAGAGAGGTAAGAGAAAGTGGCCTCTCTACCTCTCCTTCACTAGAAGGACTTCTTTCTTTTCTCTTTCTTTAGTCCCCTCACGCTCTTTCCTTTCCACCCCACCCCATCCTTTCCAGCAGATCTCGCCATCTGCCATCCTCACTCTCACATTACTCAATTTCTTTCAGTCTACTGGCTGATCCCCCACTATCTACAGACATGTTCATGTCTCTTTCATCCTCAAAAAACCCTCACTTGGTCTTTCTGTCTCCATTAATTTTTGTCCTCCCTCTCTCTCCTTTTTTGTGACTGGAATCTTTGGGGTCCTCCACAATTAGGGCTTTCATTCTTTCCGCTCTCCTCCTCCTATTGAATCTTCACCCTGAAACAGCCACCGCCAACTCTTGATCTCCAGGTCTGTTGCGCTGGGAGTGCCTTTTCTCAATCCCCATTCTTCTTGGCCTCTCTGCATTCTTTCTCTCATGTCTCACCATCTTCTCCTTTGATATTTTCTTCTCTCTAGATTTTGGGGATACCGCTCTCTCCTGGTTATCCCACAAACCATGAGTATCCCTCAAGGCTCAGTCCTGGACCCTCTTCTTCCTTTATACTATTTCATTTGGGGATCTCATTAACTCCCATGGATTCAGTTATTTGTATAATGATTCCAAGCTCTACTAATTCAACCTTAACCTCCAGACTCATATCTCCTATTGGCCATCTTAGACTGGATCTTAAACTCACTCATCATTTCCAGTACCAAACTAATCATATCCCCCTCCCCCAAATCCTTCCTTCTTCCTAACTTTCCTATTGATAAGGCACCACCGTCCTCCCAGTTACCCAGGCTCACAACCAAGGTATCATCTTGAATTCTCACTCTCTCTGTTGCCAAAGCCTGTTCACCTAGAACATAATATCTCCTTCATACACTCCTTTTCTCCTCTGACACTATCATCACCCTGCTGTAGCCTTTACCATTATTGGACTATTGCAATAGCCTGCTGGTGGGGAGGCTCACAAGGCTCTGCCACAAGGCTCTCCCCACTCCAGCCCATCCTCCCACTCAGCTGTCAAACTGATCTTCCTAAAGAGCAGATCTGAGCATACCACCCAGCCCCACCTAATTCAATAAACTCTAATGGTTCTCTATTGCCTTCAGGATCAAATAGAAAATCCTCAGTTTGGCTTTGAAAGCCCTTCCTAATCTGGGCCCCTTCTACCTTTCCAAACTTCTTACACCTTTCCTCATTGGCCCTCCACACTCTTTGATCCAGGAACACTGACCTGTTTGCTGTCCTTCACATAGGATACTTCATCTCTCAGCTCTGGCCATCTTCACCGGCTACACACCCCCAGCTCCTGCCTGGAATGCTCTTCCTCTTCATCTCTGCTGGGCTCCCTATCTTCCTTCAAGTCCCAGTTATAATCCCACCTTCTGCCCCAGAAGCCTTTCCTCCTTAATTTTGGTGTTGTACTTCAGAGGCTGCTCCCAAGTACATAAATGGCTTACATGAGCTTTCCCCCATTATTCTGTGAACTTCTCAAAAGCAGGGCCTGGTTTTTGCCTGGCATGGGGCCTGGTATATAACAGGGGAGTGGATAATATTAATTGACTGAGTGTCTTGCTTTTCTTCTCAGTGGAAGATAAGGTTGATCAGATGGCAGAGGACTTGAATGTTAACCTCAACATCAGACATTTTTAAGGTTCATTTTGTCATCCAACAGGGAAGCATCTCAGATTATAAGTACTCTTCCCCCTACAAAGGTTTGTGGGATTAATGACCTTTGAGATGGAGTGGAACCTCCCCATTTAACAGATAAGGACACTAAATTCCTGAAAGGGCAAGTGATTCTAAAGACGGCTCTTAGCCCAGTGCTTGGGGGCAAGTGAGTTCCAGCGCCAGTGAGTGCCAAGGAAACTCACTGGTTGAATTTGGAGGAAAACACTGTCAATTCAAAAGTTGAGTTCAATAAATCTGTAGCCAACTGATGCAGTGAACAGAATACTGGACTTGAGGTCAGTAGAATCTGAGTTCTAGCTCTGTCTCAGACACCTATTAGCTGTGTGACCGTGGGATAATCACTCAACCTCTCTCAGATTCTGTTTCCTTATCTATAAAATGGGCATAATAGTATCTACTGTTCAGAGTAGGCAGCTACTTGGTGCTGTAGTAAATAGAGCACTGGGCCTGAAGTAAAAAAAAAACAAAAACAACAAACTAAAACCTTCTTCCTGAGTCTCACTTTCTGGCTGTGTGACCCTAGGCAAGTCACTTCACCCTGTTTGCCTCGGTTTCCTCATCTATAAAATGAGCTGGAGAAGAAAGTGGCAAAGCATTCCAGTACGTCTGCCAATAAAACCCCAAATGGGATCACAAAGAGTCAGATCCTACTGAAAATGACTGAACAACGCTTCCCAGAGTTGTGAGGATTAAATGAAATGATATTTGTAAGGTGCTGTGCAAACCAGAAAAGCTATTGTATAGTGAGCATTTATAATGCCAGTTATTATTATTACTATCATTAAGCTCCCACTGTGTTTGTACTAGGAAAGAGGCAGAATTTAGATAAGACATAAACTTTATCCTCCTAGAGGTCCTGTTCTAGTAGGAGTGACCTCTTATAACACAAACATAACCCTCTAGGAACAACTGTCTCCTACCATAATCATTTCCTGCCTGGCCCAGAATAAAGGAGGTTATACTCCCACCTCCTCAGCCCCGTTCAGGCCACATCTTTGTTCCAGAACAATGTGTCCAGATCTAGGTATATTTTTGGAAGGACATTGGCTAGCTGAAGAGGGACTGGAGACTATGCTTTATAAGCATCAACTGAAGGAAGCATTGGAGACTTAGAGAAGTCTTGATTTGCTTGCAGGGGCTCCCAAAGTGGGAAATACCATCACTGGGGTGGGGAGCACTGGAATGATGGGGGGCATTGAATAAAAACTAAGGGGGCAGTGGAAGCATAAAGAGAGAATTTTGAAAATCATTCTTACGTGTTTCATCTGTTGTGTAACACAATTAAAGTCGTAGTTATTACATTATTTTTCACGTAAGCACACAAAATGCAAGTTATAACCCATCAGTGGTCAAGTCCCTTGACAGGTCTTAACAAGCAAGTGTTGGCAAGGGACCAAGTCATGTATTGTCGGTAAGTCCAGCATGCATCGGCAGGAATATGTGCATGTAAGGACTAATTTACAATACTATAGTATACAGTTGCATGACACAATATTGCCTTGTCAAAATTTCAATGCAGGAAACCCCCCTACAAATTTGCAATAAATTATTAAATTTAAGATGCATCTTTTAAAAAATTATATTTTTTGAAACAATGCAAATTAAAAAAAATTAAAGGGTTAAAGAAAGTAGATTACCAGGGGTGTGCTGAGTAATTTTTTTAAAGTAGGCCAAATAAGTGTGGGAACGTCTGGGAACCCCAAAGGACAAGCCTAGAAACAATGGGTGGAAATCACAGGTGGGCTCAAAATAGAGTCAAGAGAGCATGGGGTTTGGAGTAGGGGCATAGGGTTAGGAGTAGTATTGTAAAATGGGGCAGGGAGTAGGGAGGAGTGGACTAGGTCAGTGGTGTTAAATGGAAACTAAAGCCCCCATAGATAAGAACCATTTGGGTGCATATTGAGTTAGACAACCATATATTAACATTATCTATGGCTTATTGTATTTTAAAGTTTATTTTGTTAAATATTTGAATCTGGTTTAGGCAGCAGTAGGAAGTGTTATGGCAACAATGCAGCTAGGAGCCTCGTGTTTAACAACTCTGGGCTAGATGATCCCTGAAGTCCTTCTCAACTCTAAATCTTCAGATTCTATCATTAGAGCTGGCCAAGGGGCAGCTAGGTGGCACATTGAATAGAGCACCAGCCCTAGAGTCAGGAGGACCTGAGTTCAAATCCAGCCTCAGACACTTGACACAAAAACTAGCTGTGTGACCTTGGGCATGTCACTAAACTCCAATTGCCCTACCTTCTCCCCTCCAAAACAAAAACAAACAAACAAAAAAGAGCTGGCCACAAGTGGGAAAGAGTGAATCCTCCATCAGTGGATGTTTTCTGATTGGAAATAGCTGATATCTTGAACACAGATGATCTCTTCTGGTCTTCATAAGAATCCTGAGAGGGAGATGCTATAATTATTACCGTTTTATAAATGAGAAAACACAGGCAGACAGAGGGTAAGTGATTTGTTCAGGATGCCTGAGGCAGGGGTTTAAATCGGGTCTTTTGGGTTCCAAGTGTATCACTGGCAGCCATGTGATATTTCTGCCCCCTCAAGTAGAGGTTTGTCTAGATGTGTGGCAATGGTCCTTCATACTCAAATCCAGATGTGCCTTCTCTTCCAAACAGGAAAAACAAGGAAAGAGAAATACCGGGTGGTTTATACAGATCACCAGAGGCTGGAGCTGGAGAAGGAATTTTACTTCACTAGATATATCTCCTCACCAAGACGGTTGGAACTGGCATCTTCATTGAACCTTTCAGAGAGACAGGTAAGTAGAGCATACTAGGTTTTCCAAAAGTTGCTACCAGAGACTTAGTAGAAGACTGAGGGGAGACAAGGGTGTTGATAGTCTTGTTTGGAGTCAGAAATCCTGGGCTTAAACTCTTGTGCTGCCATCTACTACCTAGCCAACTTTGGGCCAGCTAGCTCATCTCTATGGGTCTTACAGGCAAAATGAAGGTGGCAGCAGAGGGCCCTTCTAGCTCTAGATGGAGGATTCTATATTCCTGATAGAATAAGTAAGCATTGAAGGACATTTAAAAAAATAAAAGTCTCCTTCCTTGAAGGGATTAGGAAAAAAAAGGCTAGATTCTCATGTGGATTCAAATGTAGCCCTTGGTGGAAGTAGAGAGAAGGCTGAGATGACCTTTATGAATCTTCTTTATCTCAATGATTCTGTGAGAAAAGTTATTTTTAAGAAGAAAACTAAGTGTGTCACCAGTGAAACTTTCAAATGGTAGGAAGTGCTGGTTAGTTGCTGTCCTTTGCTCTCGAAGAGGACCAAAATAACATCACTATGTTAGCATCAAGTTTCAGTGCATCTGACTATGGCTGATCAGACCAGTATGAGCTTGGAAGGTTCTACCACAGGTTGGGCACAAAAAGGCTGTGTGAATATTTGGGCTGGATTCTCTAAATTTGGGCATCTTGTGTTTCTTTTGAGCTACTTCAATCCTGCTTTGGTCATAGAGCACAGCCCCTTATCTGATGAGGGCACTCCATGCCAGGTGGTCCTGAGAATGCAGAATGTCAAAGCAGAAGGGACATTAGAACATATGATGTTCTACAGAGGGAACATAGAACAGAGAATATAAGATTTGGGAAAGATCTTAGATTATACTGAGACCTTGAGACTGTCCTTGTATCACCCAAGAGTCCTTGTATCACTTCTTCTGACCACCATCAAACGCTTGCCCTGTGTGAGTTCTCCATAAAATAGGCTTTTAAAAAAGTGCACATTTGACATCTGAACAACATGGCGAGCCCAACTAGGGAGGGAGTCAAAGTATATTGTCTGAGCTGACCTCTGGCAGGTTACTTCATCTACTTTGAGTTTATTGGATGATGGCAGACAGAGCTGTAGGTCTGTGCCAACCAGGTGGCTTAATCCTGCTTCTGGGCTCCAGACTGGGCCCTCTAGCAGCCATATCACTTCATGTTTGGGCTCTTGGGCATGACTCAGTAGGGCCTATTGCTCCGCATTGGAAGCTCTAGAAGACTAGAGATTGTTTTATTCTTTGTACTTGTATCTCCAGAGCCTACCTGAAAGCTGGTAGGATACATTGTAGGAGATTAATAAATGGTTGGCATTTAATTGTTTGATTCTGTAGACACCAGGAAGAAGGGCCTGGGGGTACTACTGGAGGGAAGAAGGGAGAGCGTAACAGTTATCTTTGTTACCTCTCTGAGCATAAATTCTTTCCCACTCCCCCCTCCTGGGTTTCTTGTTTAGCCAGGGAGAATTCTGAGAATTTTTCCTATTATCCCATAATTAAAAGGTCTAAGGTGCTGGCAAAAGATTTGGGGTAGCCTTTACTCTGTGTGCCAAGAGAGGCTCGTCCTGTCCATCACTGCCTTTTCTAAACTTTCTATTCCTCCCTTCAGGTCAGCTGGATGTATCCCCATGCAGGCCTTGAGAGGGCCTCTAATTCCAACTTTCTGTCCCCCCCTGGAAATACTACTCGAATTTCCTCTTCCCTATTCCTACCCACGCACAGCACAACACAGCACAAAATGCACAGTGATATCCGTGGATATGCCTATGCCTGACTCGGGGGTGAAAACTGATCTTGGCCCTTCTACCTAATGGGAGACATTTGTTCCTTCCTTTTAGAGGCCAGTAGGAACTTGGGATTTGATTCCAAGGTTAGCTACAAATGGGTCCTAGCAGGAGCATCATGGGGTTCAAGCTGAAAAGCACTTTAGACCATAGAGCATAAAATGATACTGCTTTGGAGGGACTTTGTACCATAAGATCTTAGAAATGGAAGGAATTCCAGAAAACCACCACCACCTAGAATAGAGAATGTCACAGCTTGAAGGGTCATTAGAAACTAAAAGGTGGCAGGGTGGAGCAACCTCGAAACAGAAGGTGAGAGGGTGGTCCTGAGAATGCAGAATGTCAAAGAAGGAGGGACTTTAGAACATATGATATTCTGCAGAGGGAACACAGAACAGAGAATGTAAGATTTGGGAAAGATCTTAGATTATACAGAATCAGAGCTGGAAGGGGCCTTAGAACATAGAATATCAGAGCCCGGAAGGGTCTTAGAACTTAGAGCTGGGAGGGGCCCAAGAAGGCCAATTTAAAAAACTACCAAAAATCTAGATATATCTCCAAGCTGTAGGGAACTTTCGAATCCAGAACATTGGACCTTTCACATGATCTCCTCCAGAGGCTTCATTTTCTTGTTGAGGTACTTGGTTTCTTTTTGTTTCATATATTTCTCTCTCCTAGAGATCACTTAGAGCATTAATGAGTCTTTTTTTTTCCAAGTCCCAAGATGGTGAATTTGGGCACAACCTGTAAAATCTAAAATAATTCTAAGAGCTAAAAGTTCTCTTAACAGTTTTAGGTTTTTACTTCTTTAATCACTTATATTCTAGGCCTCAGTCTACCCATTTATAAAAAGAGGGACACATTTGAAATGTTCCTATTTCTTCTACCCAATATTGTGAAGACTGGCCAGCATTCAAGGAGTGTTGGGCTCAGGAATGGAGAGAGCAGTTGTCTTGCTCTTTTCATCACAGCATCTCTGGGGGAAGTCTGGAGAGATGTGACTCTAGATGTCTGTATAAGACCCCCTTAGTTTTGAGGGCTGGTGCATCACATTGGAGACTCCTATCAAGCTTACAATCCACCCAAACCTTTTCCAGATAAACTGTCATCTAATCATGATGTTTTCCTATCTCGACCTTGTGAAGGTGACTTTTTTCTTTTGGACCCAAGAGTAAAATTTTATCTCAATAAGATTTTCTTTTATTAGATTTAGTCTAATTGATCCTGATACTGTAGTCCAGTCTCCCTTACCCTTTCCAGAGTTCATCCATAAGTATGTCATCTATGGCTTTATTCAAGTCCTCGATAAAAGTATCAAGGAGATCCCTCTCTATGGATCTCTTTCTAAGGGGGCATTTGAGGCTAACCATCCAATCACAGTTAGCCCTTCCACATCCTGACTTTCCCCCATAGTGGTTGCAATATATCACAGATTGGCATCAGAAATTAAATGGGAATTTGGGGGAAGTTTTGAGAAAGCTATTGGTGAAATGTGAAGGTCAGAAGATGACACAGAAAAAGTTTAGAAACTCAGAAATGCATAAAATATATGTATAGTATTATATAATATCAACGCATTTTATCTTTTAGTACCATAAACATGCACAATTTCTTTTCTCGAGTATGAAGGGAGGGTCCAGAAATTTTACAAGGATTTTCTAGGTCAGTGGGGGGCTGTGCCACTAACCCCCAGGACGTAGAAGGCATAAGTATAATTCTGAATCTGCCTAAATGTATAGAATTAATCTCACCTGTATATTACCACCTTAGTGACACGAGAGACTGTCAAATAATGTGTTAAAATCAAGGTAAACTGGGGTGGCTTGGTGGCAAAGTGAATAGAGCACCAGACCTGGAGTCAGGAGTACCTGAGTTCAAATCTGGCCTCAGACACTTAACACAAAAAACTAGCTATGTGACCTTGGGCAAGTCGCTTAACCCCAACTGTCCTCCAAAAAGCAAAAACAATCAAAATAAAAATCAAGGTAAACTGTAGGTCTAGAAAGCCTGTCAAAAAAGGAAAAGAGATTAATCTGGAATGGTTTGTTCTTCCTCTTTCATTTCCTCTTGTCATCTCTCAGATACTCATTCATTTACCATCTCTGTATGATCTTGGACAAATTTCCCTCCTTGGACTCAGTTTCCCCCTCTGTAAAATGTGAGGATTGCTCTATATGTGCTCTGAAGTTTCTCTCAATTCTAAATCCTATGATATTCTGAGCCTTCAGCCAACATAGTAGATGGTTCAATATTATCTTTTCTCTCCTACTTGACTCCTGTGTGGTTATGGGCAAGTTTCTTCATCTTTTTGTGTCTTCACCTGTAAAATGGGCAGAACAGCCCTTGAAATACCTACCTCCCAGTTCCTTTATTAGGAGCAAAGGAGACATAAGGCATCTCACAAATGTTAAAGTGTTCCAGAGCTGTGATATCATGATAATAATCACAATATTATCAATATTGTTATGATTTCTTTATTCCTTTTATAGGTGAAGATTTGGTTCCAGAACCGTAGAGCCAAAGAGAAGAAACAAATGAACAGGAGACCCCTTCCTGCTGACAACAGCCAAGACTCCTTAGCATGGGATTCAGGCCTGGCTGGTCCTACTCGAGGGTTAGCCCTCATATGACTCATTCCCCCTACCCCCAATCTGGTCACTTCTTACTCGTGAGGGCTTGTCTTATAGTTGGAGGTAGTGAGTGAACTCTCAGTGAGGTGAAAGTCAGGGGCTAGGTTATAGGGGAGAATCTCTCTCTGTTCCCATTAATCCCATTGAGGCAGCTGGTGGTACAGTGACTAGAGTACTGGGCCTGGAGTCAGGAAGGCCCTAGTTCAAATTCTGTCTTAGACACTTACTAGCTGGGTGATCTTAGGCAAGTCACTTAACCTCAGTTTCCTCACTTGTAAAATGGGGCTAATAATCGCACTTACCCCAACAGGGTTGTTGTGAGAATCAAATGAAATCATATTTGTAAAAAGCACTCCATTCATAGCACAATGCCTGGCCCGTTGTAGGGAGTATATAAATATTTATTCTCTTACTGTTCTCCTCTTTTCTGGTCATTCTATCTAGAACGTTAGATTGGGTTTGGAGTGTTGAGTGACGAGAAGACTGGACATAATACCAGAAGAGGCTGGGCAGATGAGAAAACCTGGGAGTAGGGAGGGGAGGGAATGAAAGCTGTAGCAAGTTTCCAAAGGGTTGCCAATGTATAAGTCCCTGGCATATACTAGCTGTCTAAAAATACTTGTGTAAATGAGCGAAGGATTACACTTATAGACTCATAGCTCTAGAGTTGGAAAAGATCTCAGAGACTATCTAACAGAGGGGGAAACTGAGGCCCAGTCATTTCCTGACTTGCTGTAGGTTACACTTAGGATCCTAGATCTAATAATAATAGCTGGTATTTGTATAGTGTTTTAAAGTTTGCAAAGCTTTCTGTATATGTTATTTCAGTTGATTCTCACAGGAAACCTGGGAAGTAGGTGCTATCTCCATTTTACAATGGAGGAAACTGAGTAAGCTTCAAAGACTTGTCCAAGGTCACACAGCCAACAATTGTCTGAAGCAAGATTCAAATTCAGGTTTTCCTGGAGTCTACTCTTCCAACCTCTGTCACTATAAAAACTGCCTCTAGAGTTGAAAGGGACTTCAAAAAGTCATTTAGTCCAAATTCTTTTTACAGAGGAGGAAACTGGGCCCAAAGAAAGGAAATGACTTATCTAAGGTCACACATAGATTGATTCTAGAGCTGGAAGGGACCTCAGAGGCCACTGATTCCAACCCCCTTCATGTTACAGAAAAAAATGCTAAAAAACCAGAGAGATTAAGTGATTTGTCCATAGTCACACAGTTCATAAAAATCTCAAGATGTGTGCTTGCAACCATGACCTCTGGTCAATCCAGACCATGGTCCCCTTATGTTAGATTGTAGGGTAGAGAAGTACTTTGCCTTTCCCCAAACCTCTTCTAAAAATGCTTAAGTCTTGACCTTACCTGTTCTTGGGGGCCATCTTTAGGCTACTTTCATTCTAAAGACATTAGAGAATAAAACAAATAAATAAGGTGGGAGAAAAGATTGAGCTAGCCAAAAACAACAACAAAAAGAAAAACAAAGAAAAAACCAAACAAAAACAATCCAGCCTTCAACTCCAGTCTCAGATTCTGGAGTCAATTAGCCACAACTCATTGGGCTCAAGTTCAAGACCCAACTCTGACTTATCAGCAATGGGATCTCAACCCTGGGAAGTCATACAATATAGTTTCTAAGGTCTCTTCCATTTCTGACGTCCTGGGTTCACTCATTCATTCAACAAACACGAAATGTCTACTCTGAAAAAGGGAAGTGTATAGGGAAAAATCTTGGAAATATAAAACAAAAAAAATAAATGAAATCTAATTTAAAAAAAATGTCTAGTCTGCTCAAAGCACAGCATCATGTAAGAGGTGGAAGGAAGACAATAAATGAATCAACAAGCATTTTTTAACCACAACATTATTGTCTGGTATTATTGTCTAATTCATATCTCTTCATCTTCTGTATAAAGCTGGGCTCTAAAATTCTATTGGAATGGGGAGACCCATAATTAAATTTATACAAAATATATACAAGGTGATTTGTCAAAGGGTGGGGGGCACCAGCAGCTGGAATATCAGTTAAGGGTTCATGTAAGAGTTGGGGGAAGTGAGGTTGAAGACATTTAGCCACTCAACATCCCAGAGATGTGGGAACTCTTAATCACGGGAAAGGGAGACTTTGGGGATTGTTATGAATTGCACTCTAGTAAATGGTTGATGAAACATTATTAATAACCTAGAGCAATTTTGGATACAGTATGGGGGATGCAAAAACTTTGTAAACAAATATTATATCTTAATAAATAGCTCCATCTTTTCCATGAAGTCAATGTGTTAATTGACATCCTTTCTTTTTTTGGTTTTATGTTTTAATGGCCGATTTTGTTTGGACACAACGATCACTTCCTGATGCTTATCTCCTTCCCTACTTGGGGGGGGGAGGGGATAAACACCTGTTTCTTTGGCCTTTTATTTTATGTGAATTAAAGCCTAAGTGATGTCGCACAACCAGGCTGAAATAATTTTTAAAGTCAGTCAATCTCTTTTAAACTCTTTGTTTGGGTGCCCAAGAGCCTCCAGGCCCTCTGAGTCTTGTTTTTACTCTACCCAGGGTCTAGTGTTCCCTCAGCCAAATAACTGAGCAGGTGGGAGGGGCGGGGGAGGGAAGAGGGAGGAAGAGGAGGAATGGAATAAGAAGTAGTCAGTGGTCAGCCCAAATAGGATCATAGGCACTTAGAATTTAGAGCTGGGTGGATCATCTGATAGTAATATTTCAGGCTCACGTAAATCGCATAGTGAAAGTTCCTGCCAGCCTGGAGAGTCTCTATATCTGGCTCTTGGAGTCTGATTTCATGTTGAAATTTCCTGTACCCAAGTGCAAGACTTTACATTGATCCCTATCGAATTTCATCTCCTTAGAATCAGTCCAAGGCTCCAGCCTGTCAGGATTCTTTGGATCCTGACGCTGTCATTCACAGTGTTAGCATGCCCTCCCTCTTTTGTCTCCTTGGCACATTCGATAAGGGTACCATCTATGTCTTTATCCAAACCATTAATAAAAATGTGAAATAGCTCAGGGCCAAGCATAGAACCCTAAGATACTCTGCTGGAAACTGCCTGTCACACTGACATTGAACCACTGATGACTCTTCTTTGAGTCAGGCATCTCACTCATTCTGAAGCCATCTGATCATATTATTGTCTAATTCATATCTCTTCATCTTCTCTATAAGAACAGTATGCTATCAAGGTATCAAGTTATCAAGACACATTATCAAGTCTTTTGCTAAAATCTAGGCAGTAACCTATATCTATAGCATTCCCCTTATCTATTAGTTTAGTCATCCTGTAAGAAAAGGAAATGAGCCCAGCATGTCCACTTGAAAAAAAAAACACTTGAAAGCATACAGATAAATGGATTTTTCCTTAGAACGATAAGAAGCATCTTTCTAAAACCATTAGCAAGCATGATCTGTAATGTGGATAAGTTAGAAGTATACTTGCCAAGACAAACCCAGGAACTTTATGAAGATAATTATAAAACATTTTATACAAATAAAGTCAGATTTAAATAAATGGGAATATATTACTTGTTCACAGGTGGGCTGAGCCAATAAAATTGAAATGATAATTTTGCATCAACTAATCTACTTATTCAGTACCATACCAATCAAACTGCCAAAAATTATTTTAATGAGGCAGAAAAAATAATAATAAAATTTATTTGGAAGAAAAAAAGTCAAGAATCTCAAAAGAATCAATAAAGAAATGTAAAGCAATATTGGATCATAAACTGTACTATAAGGCAATAATTAACAAAGCTATTTGGTACTGGTTAAGAAATAGAAAGGTGGATCTGTGGAACAGAGTAGACATACAATGCACAGTAGCAAATGACTATAATAACCTCATAAATGCAAAAATCTAACCTTTTGGGATAAGAACTCATTATTTGGTAAAAATTGCTGGGAGAACTAGAAAGCTGTCTGACAGAAACTAGGTAGAGATCAATATCTTACACCATTTACAAAGATAAAGTCAAAATGGATATGTGATCTAGACATAAAAGGAGATATAAGTAAATTAGAAAAGCATGAAAACTATTACCTATCAGATTTATGAATAAAAGAAGAATTTAGGAATAAACAAGAGATAGAGTACTGTGGGATATAAAATGGATAATTTTGATTGTATTGAATTAAAAAGTGTTTGTATTAATAAAACCAATGTAACCAAGATTAGAATGAAAGCAGAAAATTTGGGGGAAATTTTTATAACTAGTTTCCCAAATATAGGTCTCATACCTCAAATATATGGAAAACTGAGTCAAATTTATAAGAATATGAATCATTCTCCAATTGATAAATGGTCAAAGGATATGAACAAGTGGTTATTGGAAGGAGAAATCAAAGCTATGTGTAGTCATCTAAAAAAAATTCTCTAAATTGTTACAGAAATGTAAATTAAAACAACTCAACATCTCACACCTATCAGAATGGCCAAAATGATAAAAGGAGGACATGACAATTCTGGAGGGGATATGGAAAAATTGGGACATTAATCCACTGCTAGTGGATTTGTGGGTTGATCCATCCATTTTGGAGAGCAACTTGGAATTATGCCCAAAGAGTTATAAAACTGTGTATATACCCTTTGACCCAGTAATATCACTATTAGATCTCTTTCCCAAGGAGATCAGAGAAAAGGAAAAGAATCTATTTGTTCTAAAAATATTTACAGCAGTTCTCTTTGTGCATGCAAAGAACTTGAAAGTGAGGGGCTACCCATCAGTTGGGGAATGGCTAAACAAGTTGTGATATATGATTGTGATGGAATACTACTGTGCTGTAAGAAACGATGAGCAGGTTGATTTTATTTATTTTACTTTTTTAAAATTTAAATTGATTTGTTTGTTCACTTGTAATTTACAAGATTCAGTTCCAGAGTCCCTTGAGTTTCAAGTTTTCTCCCCTCCCTCTTAGCACCCCCCCCCATGGTGTCATGCAGTCAAGTACAGAATCTGCAAGTACTTTCACATTGGACATTAGTCTGGTTGTATAGAAGGGTTGTAACCAATGGAGTCGACAATGGGGAAAAGGAAACAAAACCAAACATGGAAAAGAGTGATAGCATGTGGATTGCTAGATCTTTCTCTGAATGTAGGTGTCTCCTTCCATCCTGAGACTTGTAGAGTTGTTTTAAAACCTTGCGTTGCTGAGAAGAATCCAGTTTATCAAGGTTGGTCATCACACATACGATGTGTCTGTGATTGTGTACAAGTTTTTCCTGGTTCGAGCAGGTTGGTTTTAGAAAAATATGAAAAAAAACTTGCATGAAATAATAAAAAGTGAAATGAGCAGAACCAATAGAACATTGTATACAGTGACAGCAATATTGTTTGAAGAGTAGCTGTGAATGATCACGCTGTTCTGAGTTAATATGAACATTCAAATCAACTCCAAAGGACTTATAAAGGAAAATGCTATCCACGCACCTGAGAAAGAGCTGGAATATGAAAGTATGTATGTATTGTATGGTTCCACATATAAATACACATCAAATGTTGGCCTTCTCTAATGAGGGGTTGAGAGGGAGAGAGGGATATAACTCAGATCTCAAAATGTAACAAAAAAAGAAAATTTAAAAAAAGAAGAGGAAATCAGGTCTGGAATGACTTGTTTCAAATGAAGCCAGACTAGCTCTTTGTGATTGTGGCCTTCCTGTCTAGATGTACACCAACTTTCTCTTTAATGATCCATTCTAGAATTTTTCCAGGAATCAAAGTCAAGCTCACTGGCCTATAGTTGCAGACTCTCTTCCCTTTTTGGAAGATCAGAACGCTATTTGGCCTTCTCCAATTTGTCATACCTCCCAGCTGATCATCAACTTTCATTTAGCCCTGTGCCATCATCTGTCAGTTCTTTCAGGGCTGAGGATGTGGTTCCCAATGGCGATTCCAATTCATCAAAGTTCCCTTACTGTATCCTTGCAGGCACACAGCCTCACCTCAGCCTTCTCCCCATCAGTCCACAGTCACATAGACAGTTACATAAAAAAACTCCAGGCTTTCATTGGAAGCCAGCTACATCAAAATTGTCTACTCTATCTGCTACACTCCTCATTATCTATTTGCTCATGAACTCTTTCCCTATCCATAGTTAAAAAAGGTATTTTCTTCCTTATTCCTCAAATTTGTCAGTGAGATTACCTTTTATATTTAAATCATATGTCCATTTGGAATTTATCTTGGTATATAGTATGAAATGTCCTAAACCTAATTTCTGCCAGATTGCTTCCCACTTTTCTTAAATAGTGAGTCCTTATTCTGGTAGGTAGGGAGATCTTTCTCTTTCCATGAGATCTTTCCTCCACTTTTTCTGAATCCTTTGGAATATCCTTTCCCAGAATCTAGGGTACATCTCAGATTATGAATCCAGTTTTTCTCTACTTCTCTAGGGAGTGGGCACTTCCCCTCAAGGTTCCCTGTATTTTCACCCTGGCAACCAGGTCCTTCCTGGTGGTGTGAATGTTATCTACAATAGAATTTCCCCTTGATAATTTCTTCATCTTGTGAAGGATGAAATTATCAGGAAAGGTCACCAATCAAATTATCAAAGGACTTGTCTTTCTTCTAGGGTTCACTGTATGCCAGATTTGTGGGATAAAAATAGAAAAAGTGAGAGAGAGCAACTGCCTATAAGACTCTTACATTCTGCTTAGGGTGGGGATAAGTAGAAAGATGCAAAAGAAATATATACTGATTGGAGCAATAATAATTGGGGATGGGGGTGGGGAGGGAATCAGAAAAGACTTTGTGAAGAAGGTAGTACCTGAGCTAAGGAAGATGGGGATTCCAGGAGTCAGAGGTGAGGAGGGAGAGCAATGCAGGCAAGAGACAATCTGTGCAAACTGACAGAGACAGTAGATGATGTGTTGCCTGTAGGGGATAGCAAGAAGGCCAGTTGGGCTGAAATCTAGAGATGAATGGAAGCAAAATAAAATTATCCTGAAAAGATAGAATAGAACCAGATTGTGAAGGGCTTTAAGTGTCAACTTGAGGAGATTGTATTTCATCCTAGAGGCAATAGGGAGCCAATGACATTTCTTGAGCTGGGGAGTGGTATGGTCAGACCCATGCTTTACAGATATTAGTTTGATGGCTGTGAAGGATGGATTAGAAAATGGAGATACTGGAGCTTGAGAGACTGATTAAGAGACTATAGTAAATATACTGATGAGGGCCTAAACTGGGGTGATTGTGGAGAATGGAAAGGTGATTTATATGAGAGACGTTGAGGAGATAGGATTGATAAGAGAATTGATATTGAGGTGAATGAGAGGGAAGAATCAAGTATGACTCCAACTTTGTGAACTGGAGATCATGGAAGAATGATGGTGCCCTCAAAAGAATGAAGTAAAGTGGGGGTGCTTAGGAGGAGTGTTATTAACTACTGTACTTTTAATAGAGAGAGCTCCTTAGAGCAACTTGAATAATCAAAGTGCCCCATCTCTACTGTTATACTTTTACTATGTCATGGCTTTTTATTACCTATATACTTCATTTATCCTTCTTTCTATTCAGGTGATATGTATTGGGTTAGGATGACAGAATCACTTCTGGTTCTCTTTCCAATGAATAGAAAGCATAAAATGTTTGAGCTGGACAGATCCTTAGAACACAGAGCACCATGATGCACTTTTCCCTCCATAAATTTTTTCTTCTTTTCAAGGTTAAATGTATGCAGTTCCTTCAAATCATCAATCCTTGGTTCCTTCTTATTACATGAACTCAAGACCCCCTGCCCCAATTCTGGTTGACCTCCTCTGGGTACTTTCTAGTGTGTCAATTTCCCTTCCTAAGCCATGGATCCCAGAACTAAGTACAGGTTTAGAGACATGGCATAAATAGGCCAGAGGACAGCTGGGCTCTCACCTCCCTAGTTCTGAAAGCTATGCATCTCACGAGAAGATTAAATGAACTAGTTTGGTTACCATTTTGTTCTGCTGACTCCTAATAAACTTTCCGGCCACTTAAATGCCATGATCTTTTTTCAGATGAACTGCTTTCTAACCATACCTGTCCTTCCTCTTCTTCTTGTGGCTGCTCACAGTATAGTTTCTTTGAACCCAAAGCTCTGGGTTTCAGTTTTAACATTCCTGGGTACTTTGATTTGGGGATTTCTTTCAGGAGGTGACCAGCAGATTCTATTTTCCCTTTGCCTTGTGCTTCTTAGAAGATAGGGAAGTTTTCATTTATGACATTTTTGAAATATGATATCTAGGTGCTTTTTTTGGTCATGATTTTCAAGTAGTCTAATTTTTTTTTAGAATCTCTCTTCTTAACCAGGTAAGTTGTTTTGTTTGTTTGTTTTGATAGCTTACATTTTCCTCTGGTTTCCTATCTTTGCTTTTGTTTGAAAATTTCTTGTTGTCTCATGAAATCATTGTTTTCTCTTTGGTCCATTCTCATTTTCAGGGAGTTAGTCCTTGACTGAAGTTTACCACTATTTGCTCTGAGATATTAATTCTCCTTGCCATTCTCCTCCACCTCCACCCCCTCAGCTTTCATTTCCCTTAGTGGACCATTTTGTATCTCTTGTTTAATTTCTTCCAGGTATGCTTGTACCCCTGTGGCCAGTACATTCTTTTCTCCAAGACTGTTGCTGGACTTGAGGAGTTCCTCTCTTGAGTTTTTCTCTTGGACTTCTCTGAATCCATGGTATTTCTTCATTGTGTTTGGTGTTTTCTTCTGTTTACTCATATCTGCATCCAGTCTCTGGCTTTGTGGTTGGGTCAGATTTCATGGCTTCCTATATGATTAATTTAATCTTGCTTCTTTCTGGATGCTGTGACTCTGACAGGTCCAGCCTTCTGCACGTATTTTGACTCAATCTCCTGCTGTTTGTCTTTGGTTTAGGCCTTGGTTCTTTCTCAAAATGTCTTCTTGAGCAGTTCTAATCCTGGAATTGGCTATATCCCTTGCTGTGGTCCTGATGGCTCCTAGTCAGATGTCATTGATTTCACTGGTAACAGGCCTTCTGTGAGACTGAAGGTGATTTGCTTGCCCTGGCTCTTTCTGCTGCTATGGCTCTAGGGTGTGTGACCTGGATGCTGCAATGCCTATACACTGGTCTGGCCCTATCTCCCACTGCATTTCTTGCTTTCTACCTACCGTTAATTGTCTTTGCTTCAAACTTCCAAACTTCCACAGTATTCTTTCTGTGAAGTTCTGGACTACAGAGAAGAGCTTATGGTGGATTTTCATTGGTTTTCTTTGTCTGGCAGATTTATAAAGCTTTACTGGTGTGTGTGTGTGTGTGTGTGTATGTGTGTGTGTGTGTTTGTACAGGCTCCTCTACATCCTAGCACACCACTATCTTCCTACAATTCCCTATCTTATTCATGTGCAGTTGATTTTTTTGGTCTCAAGTGAAAGACTTTTCCATTCATCCCTATCAAATTTCATCTTCTCCTCTTCAGTCCATCATTTGAGCCTGTCAAGATCTTTTTGGCTGCTGACTCTGTGTGTTAGCTGGGTGTCAGCTGCAAATGTGATGAGAGCACCATCAGTATGAGTGCTCATTCCACTGGGAAAGATCAAACACTCTAAATGTCTTAATAGACTGACTCCAGAGAGCTGCTGTAGCCTAAAACATTCCTTCCCTAGTGACCAACCCTCTTGGGAGGAGTCTTTCTAGCCTCAGCCAGATTGGTATTTGGGTACATTGGAAGACCTGGGCATGTTTCTCCTGGAGAAAATAGGCAAGCTGGGAGCCTTGGGAGCTGTCTTCAGGTGCACAAAGTGGTATCTCTTGGAAGAGAGCTTACACTTGCCTTGTTTGGCCCCAAAGGCCAGTGCTGGGAGCTATGGGGGTGCATTTTCAAAGGCCAATTTGGGCTTAAGGCCAGGAAAAGTTTACTAACAACTTTGGATAGTGCCCAAAGGGGAAGGGCTCCGAGCAGAGGCTGGACACCTTGGTGAAGAGGATTCCGTTCTAGCTACAGATTGGAAAAGATGACCTCTAAGGTCCTCTAATCTCCCTTACAACTCAATGATTTAGTGATAATACTATTGACAGTCTGTCCCCAGGGCCAATCTCAATGAATTTCTGCTTTGGCCTAACCTGCCAGGGCTTTACATTCACTGTCAAACTCTTTGGGGGCCAAGCTGATGCTATCATTCATTGGGGAGGCCTTACATAGAGGAATGTATGTCATATTTCTGGAGCATGTTTCAATGTACAAAGCTCTTTCCACACAACCAGGGGAGGTTAATATCACAAGGATGATTTTTTTTATTTCCATTGTACAATAAAGTTAAGAGGTAAAGTCAGTAGCATCCCAGAGCGTCCCAGGCCTGCAGGCCAGAGGTAGCTAATGAAGGAAGGGTCCATCATACAGAATCTTCATTTCTAAAGCAGATGTCCTTGGAGATGGCTGTCTTTAAAAGGGTGTTCCTCATCCCTGTCGTGAGTTTGCACCTTCCTAGGATCTTGAGGGAAGTAAAATGTTTCTGAAGAGGATGGAATCCCAGATTTATTAGTCATGAACGAATCAGTCGATGAATGATTATACTATCATTATCAGCCATGCACTGTGCTAAGTGTTGGTGACAGACGTACAAGAAAAAAACAATAATAATATAATCATAGCACCCATTTCCCTAGTATTTGAAGATTTGCAACATGCATTACACATATTATCTCATTTCATCCTCAACAACCCTATAAGGTAGGTGCTATTATCATGCCCATTTTTCAGATGAGATAACTGAGGTAGACCCAGGGGAAATCACTTGCTTTGAGTCACACAGCTAGTAAGTGTTTGAAGCAAGACTGGAATTCAAGTCTTCCTGATCCCAAGTCCAGGCTTATATACACTGTGCGACTTTTAGCTAAATAGCAAGTCAACCCATGTCTGGAAGGAGTTTGTATTCTAATAAGGGAAGAAACACATAAAGGGGAGGGATGACCAAAGAAGGGTGCTTTGGTCAGGGAAATCACAGGGCTGGTGGATGGAGCCATAAGGCAATGTGTTGATGCATCCTTTCCATGAATGGTAGTATTTATTTGATTGTTTTCAGAGCTTGAGGCAGGAAAAGGGTAGGAGAGAAGAGCTTGGCAATGTGGAAGCTTGAAGATGGCTGGGAAGGAATCTGGCAAGGCTGGGTTGGGTCTAGAAATGGTGTCTGCTCCCCAGGGTCCCAGGGTGGGACCTTGAGTGGGTAGAACCAATTCTAAGACTGAGAATCACCCAGCTAGCTAATCCCATACTCTGAAATGGGGTGTCTGGAGCAGAGAGGGAATCAGAAGTTCACACACGGAGTCATCCCAATTTGTGCCAATACCTTGAGCATGCCCAGTAGCATCTTTGGCTCTGCCACTCTATTCATCCTGCACTGAGCCCAAGCCCAAGGGAGGAGGATCTCTGCCCAGCAGGGCAGATCAGCCCAGTATAAGCAAAGAATTGCAATGAACAGTCCTGGCTCGGAAGAGTGAAGAATCAAACAAATGTCCTCCCAGGGGGTGCAAAATGTTTCATACGTTGTTAGACCTGTCCATTGTTTTGGATTAACTATTTTTCTTTGTTTCAAGAGGGAAGGAGTTGTGATTTTTTTTTAAAAGACAGCAGTAAAAACATGTTTGTTTTTAAAGAAAATGCTTAGCGTGGGGAAGTGGATGCGAATTGATACTGAGTGATTCTCACAATGTACATGGAACCCACAATTGGTACTCCTGGAATGTTGTGTAGATGTGCTGGCCAAAACTACCCCCAGAAAAGAGAGAAGAAAACATATCTGCCTCGTTGAAGAAGCAGAGAACATCGGAAACACTGGTGGACCTGGTGGATATATTGGTTCTTCTTTTTGAGTATTTTTGGCTCTTTGAGTTGGGGGGAAGAATATATTCAGAAATTAGGGTGATATAAAAACAAAAAGAGCTATTAAATTTTGGGGGGAAGCCACATAGATATCTAGACAGCAAATCTTGCCCTTGTTGTGGTTGAGTTGCAGGGATATGTAGAAGAATGGGGAATCCGTGAGACAAGGGCTGGCTTCCCTCTGTCTTTGTGTTCCCCAGGGCTTGACTTATAGTAGGAAAGAAGGAAACAAGCATTATAATATGCCTACTGTGTGCTTGGCACCATGCTAAGCAATTTACAAATATTTCTCTCATTTGATCATCACAACAGTCCTGGGGAGTAGTAGGTCTTATTATTATTCTCATTTTTCAGTTAAGAAAACTCAGGCAAACAGGGTGAAGTGACTTGCCCAGGGTCACAGAGCTAGTAAGTATCTAAGGCCGAATTTGAACTCAGGTCTTCCTGACTCCAGGCCCAAGGTTGTATTCACTGCATCACTTTATAAATGATAGGTGTTTTATAAATGCTTGTCTATTGAAGGAGGTGGGGGGAAGCCCATTTAATAGCCAACAATTCAGGTTTGCAAAGCATTCGCTACATATAATTTCATTTGATAAAGTTAAAAAAAGTCGAGGAAAAGAAAAGGAGCCAGGGAGCCCTGGGTTTGGACCTTGGCTCCAGTTTCCTCTTCTGTTAAATGGGGTGATTTCAAATGGCCCTTCTTAGCTCTGACTCTCCTGCACTTATGGCAAAAATGGCCAGCCCCAGGAGATCCTGACTTCCCTGGGTTCCAGCAGAGACCAGCTGACCACGTGCAGCTGGGACCTCCTGGGCCGTTGAACTAGATGCCCTTCAAGAGTCGGGCCAAGAATAACAGAAACCATAGCTGTGGCATCATTCTGAGTACATCTGAGGATTGGTGGTCAGATACCTTCTGCTGGGAGGAGGGGTCTCTAAGAGTGTCGGGTGCATTGGTGTCGGTCAGTTGGGGAGGTTCTTAGAGATCCCAAGAAGGGAAATGGGCCTTGGGCCAGGATATAAAATAACTTAACCCTCCCTGTTCGGGGAGGGGGTGGGGCTGAAGGGGAAGGAGGAGGGGAGGGGGATGGCATCCCAAGCAGTGAGACAAGCCTCAATAACTGGGGATGATGGGGGGGGGGGGAGGAGGCAGGGCTGACTGCTTTAGGTAAAGCCCTCACAGGCATCGGCCCCTTGGTCAGCTAACTTCCCTGCAGCAAACCTTAGCAGTCAGCCTGACATTTGTGGGCCATAACCTAAGTCATATTTCTCTGGAGCGCTTTGAGCTCAAGCCCACCTGGGTCCATCCCCACCCCCTGCCTGTGGCCCTGAAGTTGGTGAGAAATCAGTGCTGGGGGCTTCAAGAGCAGCTGAGGAACAGAAAGTATGGTCCCTGCAAAGGAAAGGATATCTGACTTTGGACTTGTGGCAGCTGAGCAGAGGCATTTGTACCCTCCCCAGCCCCTTGCATACCTCCTTCCTCTTAAAGCAAGCTCAGGAGAGGGCAGAACCTGCTGGAATGGCCCTGACACTCGCCTGCAGTTGAGTTTCCAGACCCCTAGTGCCCAAGGGGAGAACCCCAAGATCTTCATGGAAGACCAGATGGTGTTTGGCTGGGCTTGCTCCAGAGGTCTGGTTTGAGGGCACTGTTTACTCCCTGGGAGATTCTGGAGGGGATCCGTTTGGGTTGTGGGACTCTGAGCCAAGCAACAATTGGCAGAAAAGGCAGATTGCCAGGCTGGAGCCAGAGAATGGGCAGTGGGTAGTGGGAGGGGGTAGGGGGCTCTGCAGTTGGATGTGGGGGTAGGGCTAGGGATGGCTGAATCTAGAGAGAAGGTAGCTCAGGCTTGGGGAAAGAGCACTGGCCTATGAGCCAGGATATGGGGGTGGGGGGCTGACTCAGACACTGTTTCACTGTGTGGTCTGGGGCAGGTAACTTTTGCTCTCACACTTCCTCTTCTGCAAAGCTGAAGGACGGAACTAACTGAGCTTGAGTCTCTTTTAGCTCTGCAACATTTCTATTTGGTAGCAACAGCTCTCTACTTTTATTGTCTTAAAAATTCTTGAAAACCCCTCCCCAAGAGCTCTTGTTTGTGTGGGTTATATCTATCAATATTTGCCATATTTGAATTTTAAAACACCTTGGTGTTTTA
>CM053602.1:55112709-55136648 GCA_028646575.1 Pseudocheirus occidentalis | reverse complement strand
CCCCCCCCCCCCCCCCCGCCCCCAGCTCCAACTTTGCATGTTCTAAAGTTCCTCCCAGCTCTGACATTCCATGTTCTAAGATCCCTCCCAGTTCCTGATCTGTGTTCTAAAGTCCCTCCCACTTCTGACATTGCCTGTTCTAAGGTCCTTTCCAGCTCTGACATTTCCTGTTCTAAGGTCCCTCCCAGCTCCGATGTTCTGTGTTCTAAAGTCCTTCCCAGCTCTAACAGTCCCTGTTCTAACATTACCTGTCCTAAGGCCCTTCCCAACTCTGATGTTCCCTGTTCTGAGCCACCTCCCAGCTTGGACATTCTGTGTTTGAAAGCCCTTCCCAGATCTGACAGTGTCTGTTCTGAGGTCCTTCCCAGCTCTGATGTTCTATGTTCTAAGCAGTGGTTCTCAACCTGTGGGTTATGTTCAATTTGTTGCAATGAAAATACATCCTGCATATCAGATACTTACATTATGATTCATAACAGTAGCAAAATTACAGTTATGAAGTAGCAACGAAAATAATTTTATGGTTGAGGGTTCTCATAACATGAGGAACTGTATTAAAGGGTCATGGCATTAGGAAGGTTGAGAACCACTGTTGGGCTCTCCCAACTCTGACATTTGTCAATTCTCTAATTGAATTCTGGCTAGGAAGATAAAGAAGGGACATCTCTGTGCTTGAAGGGAGTGGGTCAGAGCCCAGATGCAGGCCCCGCCTCTCAAGCCCCGCTCAGGGGCTCAGGGGGAGGAGAGAAGGTTTGGATACACTGAAAGTTATTGCAAGGTGGGGATGCCTGGGTGGGCCTGGCCTTCATTTGAATGCAAATAGGGGGGTGAGGCCCAAAGTTGCTAGCCTTCAGGCCAGATGGGAATGCACCGTTAGCCTTGCTCCCAGGCCTCTGGAGACAGAGGCTGCTTGGTCATGTTGGGCAAAGGAGGCACTCCAAGGTTGGTTGACAGCCTCCAGAGCTAGGGGGCAGCTCACTGTATTTCTGGGTATTGGGGAAGCTGGGTCACAAAGAGGCACCAGGATGGTATAGGAAGAGCCTCTCTATTCCCGAAGCCACCACACATAGAAGCTGCCTCGTGAAGAAGGAGGGAAAGATGCACCCGGGATCCCAGAGGGCTGCCAACCTGGGCAGCAATGGCATAGGTACCAGCATGGGAAGCAGTGGGGGCAGCATAGGAGGGGGCAGTGGCCACCTGCCAGCCCAGGCCTTCAGCCCAGCCCCTGCCTATCCACACAGCATGAGCTATTCTCATATGGCCAACCTGGATGGCCATGGCCAGTGGCTTGGGCCCTGGGGGCCCACCTATGCTCCCCCAAGGGAAGACTGGGCTACCTATGGAGAGGGACCCTCCAGCTCTTTGGTGGAGCCTTCCTCAGTCCAGACCCTGGCCCAGGTCTTGGCCCTGGCCCCAACCCCAGCCCCATATGGAGCCACTGACTACAGCAACCTGGTCCATCCTGGGCCCAGCGGGGTCCTCCCTCCTGAGAACATGGAATTCACAGAGCCCACCTCCAATCCCCCCAACATAGGAGGTACCTATGCTTGGATGAGCAAAACACTTCATGTTTCAGGTAAGCACAGGAACTTTTCCCCCCTTTTCCTAGTTAGATGGAGTGGGGTGGGATGGTAATTTCTTGCCTCTAATGTGTCTTCTCTGTTTTTCTCAGATTGGATACAATGAATAGGATGTGTCTCTTGGACTAATGCTTATTTATCTGGGGGTTAAGAGAGCCCCCAAATCTACTCAGTAAACCTCTCTGAGATTTTCCTCTATGTTCCTTACCTTTTTATGTTATCGATTCCCTGCCGGCTCCTCCCCACCCCCACCCCCAACCCCTCAGAAGTCTGATAGACCTTTTTTTCAGAATAGTTGTTTTTTTAAATCTTTATTTAAGGAAATGTTAAATTTCAGTTACAGATGAGTTAAACTCAAAGTATTATTATTTTCCTATTCAAGTTCACAAACCCCTTGAAATGCCTCCATGGACCCCTGGGGTTCACAAACTCCAGATTAGGAACCCCTGATTTAGAATAATAGACATGTTAATGACTAATGCTTGTAATTCATGGGAATATCAAAGCTGGGAAGGACCTTAGTAAATAAAGTATTAGAGTTGGGAAATCCCTTAAACTGAATATGTAAGACCTGGAGGGACCCCAGAATATAAAAAAATAAGAACTGGGAAATCCCTTAGAACAGAGAATGTTACAGCTAGGAGGAACCTTAGGACATCAAATCAGAACAGGGAAATCCCTTAAAGAATGTTAGATAGAGCTAGGAGGGACCCTAGAATATAAAAAATCACAACTGGGAAGTCCCTTAGAACAGAGAATGTGAGAGGTGGGAGGCACCCTAGAATATAAAAAATGGGAACTAGGAAATCCCTTAGAATAGAGAATGTTAGAGTTGGGAGGGACCCCAGAATACAAAAGATCAGAACTAGAAAATGCCATAGAACAGAGAATGTGAGAGGTGGGAGGGACCCTAGAATATAAAAAAATGGGAACTAGGAAATCCCTTAGAATAGAGAATGTTAGAGTTGGGAGGGACCCCAGGATATAAAAGATCAGAACTAGGAAATCCTTTAGAACAGAGAATGTTAGGGCTGGGAGGACTTTATGATTAAACTAAACTCCTTTGCTTAAAAAAATTTCCCTAACAAGACGGCTTATGGGGGAAGGGAGGGGAGGGAGGAAGAAAGATGCTCTTACATCTGCTTTTCCTGGGATTCAGTTCAACAGCTGCCACAGTGGCAGACAACCACTGCTTAAATGGAGTACCTATGTGTGGATGAAAGATCTGTTCTCAAATTCGTGGATTTAATAACGTTTAGAGTTGGTTTGCCCAAGATGATAGCTGGGAAGGGGAGCCAAAAGGGAGTGGTGAAGCAGGCAGGTTCCTGTGGGGAATCCTTGGTGTTACTATAGAACTTAGTCATCCTCTTTAATGACCATATTAAGCACTATGGGGAAGCCCTTTTCCATTTTCTAACAGGATTGCTTTTTGGAATCATTTGATTTTTTGTTATTGGGATTGCTGCCTTTTCTCCCATATCACTTTTATTTCTGTCTTTCCCCTCCAATAACCTGAAAACTATCCTTTGTCCCAAAGATATGTATGTGTGTGTGTGTGTGTGACATAGCCCACCCTGTCCCCAACCCCAGAAGAACTTTTTTCTCAGAGCTTCTCTGGGGCCAAGTTTGTTCACAATAATTGTAAAGCATTGAACCATTTTAGAAATCAGAAAAGGTGAATTTTGTAGTCCTATCTCCTCAATTTCCTGGTTGGGTGACCTTGGGGAAGTCATTTCCTATCTCTGGGCCTTCATTTCCTCCTTTAAAATAAAGCTTGGAACCGTAATTGGAAGAGGCACGTTCTCTAGCCATCGCGCCTCCCATTTTCTGGCTGTGCATTGTTATAGCTCTTCTCCAAGGTCCTTTTCCAAGATTTAGTAGTCTAAGCTTCTTTCCAATTCTCTTCTATACTTCTAGTGTTTAATGTTCCATTTTTAATTTTCCAGTTCTTTCCAGCTCTAACATTCCACATTCTTATGTTCTAAAGGCACTTCCTGCTATGGCATTCTATGTTCTAACTTTGACATCCTCTTTTCAAGACTTTGAAGCCTTTTGGCCCATAAAAACACCTGGGCTTATATCTTGGCCCAGTAGAGAGATCAGAGGATTCCAGGGTTCTGAACTGGAAGCAACCTCAGAGGTTCCCTAATCTCACTCTTCATTTTACAGAGAAAGAAACTGAGAGTCAAAGAAGTGAAAGTACTTATCTAAGGTCTCACCTAAGCAGCACAACCAAGATTTGAACCCAGTTGCCCAAAACGAGCCCTGTCTCTACTGCACCAAGCTTCCTTCCATACCACGCCTTTAAAAACACCTAAATATTTATTTTCAAAATGAATTTTATTCATATCTTTTTTAAAAAACCATCTTAGTTTCCTCCAATATCTCCTCCTTCCAGAGAACCATCTCATATAACAAATGATATTTTTGACAACAAGAAAAAGGAAGAGGAAAGCATCAGTCCAAACCCATCTATACATTTAAAAAGTCTGAAAAAGTGTAATGTGATACACTTGTATTCCTACCTTCGCAAAGGATTTGAGTCCCACTCTTTAAGAAACTGAAAATCGAACATTTATATGTTCTTTCTGACTTGTAGGCTCACATCTATTCATTTGTATGGGTATTCCTCTTTCTTCAGGGCCTATTATGGCTAAAAGACTTGGGGGTCATACAGAAATGATTAAGGCATAGTCCTTACCCTTGTAGAGCTTACAATTTTTAGCAAGGGAGGAGGAAGAGGGGGCGCATAAATATATCATAATTAGACGCATCAGTGCTATCATAGTGTGGGTCCTTTTCTTCGTCAGTTCAGAGGGTTTACATCCTTTCTCTGACACTAGCTGTGTGACTTTGGACACGTCACTCCCCCCTCTCTGGGTCTCATTTTCCCCCTTTGTCCACTGTAGGGGTTGGCGTCAATGTCAGCTCTAGGTCTAATTTCTTCTGGTGATCCTTGGACCTTTACCTTCCGTGTGATTTTCATCCACATAAACCCTCCATATCAGACCCTCGCAGTTGTCTAGGGGCCTTGCCTACCTTCTTTTTACCATTTGAGGGGTGGTAATCCATGGAGCCTGCCTCTCTTGTCTTTTGTTCTTGCTATACAGCTGGCCCACCCTCAATCCCACTCCTCCTTGGTGATAATCTTCCTGCCACGCTTCTTGATGTACTTAAAATTCAAAAAGTTATGATGTCTCCTATTTTTTGGAGCTTTTGCATGATTCACTAGTATGGTGTTTGGATGACAGACACAGGTCCTTGATGAAAGCCTTTCCAGCATGGTACAGTCCTTCCTAGGGTTCAGTCCACTAGTGTAACGATTAAGAAGGCAGGATTACCCATAAATCACAATCTGCATTGGTAGACAAAGTTGACACATGAGGATTTCCTAAAACGCTGGAATCATTTATCTGTGCCCTCCCCCTCCTCACAAAATCTATATAGCCCATATCACTGGGGAGCCCAGGCTGGTAGATTTCTTGAACTTAGGAGTTTGGAGCTGCAGCCAGGTATCCATATTAGGGCCCACTAAGTTCACCACCAATAGGGTGAGCCCCTATGGGGGAAGGGGGATGGGAGGCTCCCTAAGGAGCAGCAAATTGGCCCAGGTAGCAACCACAGCAAGAACAGGCTTATAAATGGTCCCTACACTTCTAGCCTGGTTGAGATAGGGAGACCCAGCCTCAAACTGAAATCAGTAAAGGAACTTGTTCAGTGAGCTCCCAGTGAGGCAAGCATACAGGAAACTAAGGGAATATTGAAACTTGATTCTGTTGAGTTTGAAGGACACTCTGTGGTGTTTGTGTATCCCAAATCTATGTATATGGGAAGACACTGATTTTTTAGTCAGAAGATCTGTGTTTGAATCCTGCAGCTACTTAGTTCTGTGTGACCTTAGTCAAGTCACTTCCCTTCTTCTAGCCCTCAGTTTCCTCATCCTGAAAATGACCTTGTTTCCCCATGCTCTTCTTTCCCTGGGACCTCACCCAACACTTTGTTCTTCTGATTTATTGATTTCAGTTTGGAGCTGGGTCTCCTTATCTCACCTAGGCAGGAAGTGCAAACTTACAAGCTTGGTCTTGGAGATCAGTTGAGAAAATGCAGAGGTGAGGGAATCTGGACTCTAGCGAGGTGGCTGAATTGCTTTTGTTACCTATTTTTTTTAAACCTTGGTTACAGGGGATGGCTCACTTTGTATGACAGGATGAAGGGGGTATATTGGGGAATGATGAGCTAAAAACACAAGATCAATACAAATAATATTAAAAATTTAAAAGAGGAGGTTGGTTCCTATTTAGTGGTTTGTAGACTCTGTTGCCAAAGGGGTTTGCACTAAACATTCTTTAATTGCGGAATATTATGAGTAGGATATTAAATTAAATCACATACTTTTTTGTTGAAAGGAGTTGGTGAAACAAAAACCACTGAAAACTACCGGATTCTCTTGATCCCTGAGGTCCCTTCAGGTTCTGAGTTCTATAACCAGGGCAGGATCAACTTATTTAATAGCCTGCCAAATAGAAATCACTCATATTGAATGCTTCCTTTCCCTGCAGTAGGTCTGTAGGTGAAAACTAGTGACAGGACTGCTTATGAAAGCCTTCCAGGACTAGCAGGCTTTTAAACAAAAGCCCTCCTCAGGCTACCCAGAATAGTCCAAGGGGCTTCAGGGCAGAAGAAACAGATGCTCACTGGATAGTTTTCAGATAAAGGATCCTAGCCTTTATCACCTTAAATCTAGGGAGAGGATGAAAGGCAGAAACCCAAACCTTAGAAAGCTAGAGGTGATAGCCACTTGTTAGTCTGACCTATACAAATAAATGTAACCAGAATCAACTGCTCCTCTCCACTACACCTGAGGACTAATGACCAGAAATTATACTTGCAGAAATCAGACCAACGAATATGTGAAAGGGGGAAAATGCCCATCCTAAGAACTTCCCTCTTGTACAGCACAGGTATGAGCATCAACTGATGCTTCTTCCTGCCTTCCCTTCATATGCTATCCCAAGGGTGGGGAACCTGCAGCCTCCAGACCACATGTGGCCCTCCGGTCCTCAAGTGTGGCCTTTTGACTGACTCCAAACTTGTGGTGGATTCAATCAAAGAGCCACACTTGAGGACCTAGAGGGCTGCTTGTGGCCTTGAGGCCACAGGTTCTCCACCCCTGCCCTATCCCCATTTTGAGGAGCAAGGAAGCTCAGGTCCTTGATGTCAAATGGAGCAGACCTGGCATACGGAGAGCCCATTTTTGCTATCTGAGGAGTAATATTTTTTTACTGTTAAGCTCTCACGAAAAATTATGAATATAGAATGCCTTAAAATTTTTAAACTGATTTACATATGTTATCTCACTTCCCAACAACAAAAGGAGGTAGAATTGTTACTGCTACTGGTGCTGGGAAAACTGAGGCTGAGACAGGTTAAGTGATTTTGCTCAGGGTCACACAGCTCTAGTTGTCTGAGGCAGGTTTGGAACTCAGGTTTTCCACCACTTGATCAAGTGCATTAGTCACTTTGGTGCCTCCAATACTTCAAAATGGGCAGAAATAGGGTCCTGTCATAGCAACCGGACACTCAGACCAGGGACAGGACATTCGGAAGGGACCTTAGAACATACAGTATCAGAACCGGGAAAGACTTCTGAAGATAGGATGTCTAGAGAACTCCTTAGAATAACACAATGTCAGAATTAGGTGGGACCTTAAAATATGGCACATGGAATGGCAGGGCTAGATGAGCCCTTCGAACATAGAATGTCAGATCTGGAAGGAAAGGACCTGAGAGATCACCAATTCCAACCTCCCTGGTTTCACAGAAAGTAAAGTTATCCCTTAATTAAAGAAAATGTAGTGTGATTGATTAATTCTGACTACGCATCATACTAAGCTCTTGTATTGAACATGTCTCTAAATAAGTACTACTTGTTCAGCCTTTTTTAGGCAAGGACGTTCAGAACTAGATGCCACTGGATTGGGCTGGATTTTTTGGCAGCATGATGAAAAAGATCAGCCATTGAGGGGGATATGAAATAATCATGATCCACCGAGAAACATTTGCTATATATCCAGAAACACAGAGATGCTATGGATCCCACCCTCCCAGGTGCCATAGGAAGCAGATGGTGGGTGCAGTGGAATGTGTGCAGGGTATTGATGTCCAGTCCTTGGGTCTTTGACTTGAGGCCCTTTTTCTGGGCCTTAATTTTGTCCTCTGTAAAATGACAACTTTGGATGAGTCATATCTAACATCTTTCCTAGCTCTCGATTCTGTGACTTGGGTCTAAGTCCTGACTCTGTCACTTATTAGATGTATGACCTTGGGCAAGTCCTTACCCTTCTCAGGGTTTCAGTTTCTTTATCTGCAAAATGAAGGAGATGGACTAGGTCTCTAAGGGCCCTCCCCACTCTGAAAGTGTATGAGTTTCCTCTACACTAAAGGACATCTGGATGCCATCTCTTTTTGAGCTATAGGAATTCCGTTTGGCCTCTTAGCATTCCCAGAAACAACTCAGTATGGGTTCAGGATGGGAATGGGGTGGTGGTGGAGGGAATGGAGGGCATCCCGACCCTGAGCTGTGCCATTATACAGTGGCTACACCAGAGGGACTAGAACAGCTGTTAAACACATCTGTCCTGGGCTCTGAGACATTGTTCCCAAATTAACTTGGAACAGGCAGCTGGGAGTGGGTCTCCTAGTTCTTGGGATTCATATTCTTTGGAGAACACAGCTCAAATGATAGAGGAGAATGCCAACACATGTCACAATAGCTGGAGAGTGGGCTGTGGGCATGGGTGTTGGGGAGGGGGGGGGACAGAGATGGGGCCGGGAGATTGTCCCTCTGGCTCTCCACACCACCTTTAGAACCGGACGGGGAGACAGTGAGCAGCAATTCCTTTTTCTTTGTCAACTTAGTTCTGTGGTCTGGTTTTTTTCCCACTTTGTTTCGGGTTCTGAGACCTTATCTGCCAGATTGGGGCAACAGACCCTTTTAACACTTCCCTGGCCTTTGATATGCAGCCTGGCTCTGGCTAGTCCGGGGTCCCTCCTGTCTTGGGGGCTTATATTGCCTAGCCGGAAAGAGTGAGTGTTCTCACTGCCTGCCCTAGTCTTTATTATCTTCCAAAGAAACTGCTGGAGGTTGGAGTGGGGAGGGAGGAGCTGAGCTGAAGCCTTCCCTGGGGCTGGAAACCTGGATATGTTTACTCTTTATTGAGTGGCAGGGGGTAGGAAAGAATGAAAGGGAGAAGAGGGGGTGGTGAGTGTAGAAGGAGACAGACAAACAGACAGATTATATTTCCTGATGAGTGAACATCAGTGACTGCCCTCCCAGCCCAGTTTGCGGAATTGTGGAACCAAAGTTCCTCTGGTCCCGTGACAGGAGGGTAGAGGGAGGGTATACCAAGATGGAAAGACTTCCAGTGTAGGCTGGCCTGGAGGTGATCGGTGTGTCTGTCATTGAAGGGCCAACCATCAGCCCCTCAGGTGAGAAATGCCTTTGGCCACAGAAACTTGGAAAGGAAAACTAATAGTTCTCTGAGGGATGGTGGCATTTCTTATATCATCTTCTGCTAGGGCAGTGGTTCTCAACCTGTGGGTTATGTTCAATTTGTAACAATGAAAATACATCCTGCATATCAGATATTTACATTATGACTCATAACAGTAGCAAAATTACACTTATGAAGCAGCAACGAAAATAATTTTACGGTTGGGGGTCACCACAACATGAAGAACTGTACTAAAGGGTCACGGCATTAGGAAGGTTGAGAACCACTACGCTAGGGCCTAAGACAGTGTTTGACACCTAGTAGGGACTTTTTAAATGCTTGCGGTTGATGATTATCTATTAAATATTTAGCTGGAATCCCAGCTTTGTTCCTTAATACTAGAGTGAATAGCCTTGGGCAAAATCTCTGGGTCTCTGTGAAATTGAGGGCTTGGATGGACCCTGAGATGCCTTTTAGCTCTCACTTCTATGATCCTGTGCTGGTGGGAAAGGGGGAAGGGAGGGAGGGAATATGCACACTGAGGGATCCTTGAGTCCTTGAAGATAAATGAATATCAAATCCTAAGTAACATCCTTCCCCGGCTCTAAATGTTGTGTCTGCTAGCAGCAGAAGAAAGCTGGAGGGTTAGAGTCATGACTTAAATGACTATTTAGACAGCCAACATTGGATTGGGAACATGTCTAGCACCCATTTTTTTTTCCTAAGTGGGAGTTTCAATTCTCTAGCAGCAGCGTGTGCAGTGGAGTCAGGGGGTTTGGGTTTAAATCCAGCCTCCATCCATTCACCAGCTGCATGGTCTTGTGCAAATCTGACATTAAGATAATAATAATAATAGTAATAACAACAACAACAACAATGATATATTGATGGCCTAATGTGGTGCTTTAGCATTCACAATCTTACTTTGTATGCCTTAGCTCCTTTGAGGCTCACAACAACCCTGTACCATGATCACATCCAGTTGAGAAGCAGATAAGGTTAAGTTACAGAAAAGAAATCAGATTTCAAGTTTTGTTTTTATCTGCAGCATTCATTTTGACTTTGTAAACTACACACATATGCACACACGCATACACACACTCGGGCTTTCCCAGAGATCTGCGTGGATGCTGAAAGTAGCATCCTTGTTCTTTGAAGTCCTGTCCATTGCTCCGACTCTAGCTCAGAGATTTCCAGTTTTTAGCAAAAGGCCTGGAGGCTCTTGGGGAAATTGTGCCACTTCAACAAAAGAAAATGACAAACCCCAGAAACGTCCCTGAGGACTCTTCTTCCTCCGCTTTCCTGTTCCTGGACATAAAAAGGGCATGGGGACATTTGTTTAGGGCTTGTAAATTCCCCATCCATTGTTTGTGCTCCCCAATGGACAAAGGGTTTGGCCTTCTGGGCTGTTAGGCAGGCCTCCATCTTAACACCTCAATGGAGGTCAGGGACTCACTTGAAAGGGGTCTTTGTCCTTACAGTTTGTCCCCCAAACCAGTTACATCAAAAAGGATCTGAAAGATCTGAAGAATCCCATTAACAAAAAGCTGAAGGGAGGGGCGAGGGGGTAGGAGTCGGAGTGCCCTTACCTTCCCCCTTCGGCCTCCCCCCCCCCCCCCCAAACACACACACTCCAGGGGTCAAGAGAGAGGGAAATGGTCTAATTGCCTTTGGAGAAGACTAAAGGGAAGGAGGAAAAGGTATCTGTCCTCAGGGAAGCTATTCAGAGGGGAAGGACAATTAGTTTCCTATTGTGAGGCAAAGGAAATGTTTGGCTAGAAGGTGCTGCTCCCGCCCTCCTCTCCACCCTCCCCAGCCCCCATACACATACATACAAACCCACTCACACCCCAGTCCTAGTTAGCCCCCAGGGCTGCCTGAGAGTGAGGTGCCTAGTCTAAGAGAAGCCAGCCCAACCAGTGATCTCAGGGGTGTAGCGAATTCCCCTGGAGGGAATGAATTCCCTCTGCCAGAGCTGTTTTGCACCTTATTTTCTTAGGGGGTAGCTTGGGGACAACTTATTGGCTTACGGGGAGTTACGAAGGTGAAAGTGAACCTATGTCTTCCCAACTCAAGTAAAACCAGATCTTTATTGGGCAAGTCACTTTCCCATAGTTTCCGCATCTGTAAAATGGGGCTTTCACTACTACCTCCCAGGCTTGTCGTAACCCTTAAATGCTGAGAGTCATTTACTCATTGGCTTGAGTCAATTCAGAGGGCACCAGCCTCTGACGTGAAAATCTAGAAGAATAAATACATCCTAACCGTAGAGATGTGGACTATTCTAGAGCAGAAATCACCCGAATGAAAGAATTATAGCTTTTCCTTTGATGCTGGGGAAGAACTTTTATAATCTGCTGCTGTATTTGAGCCTTAGTTAGGAAGTAGACAGAGGGGAGAATGTAAATCACTGCAAAATCCAAGGCACACAGCTACCCAACTACCCAACTGAAAAATAACAACAAAGGTGATATTCAAACAGTCTTTCAGGCTCTAGGTCCAATGCTGTCTCTACTACTCCGAACTGAAGTGACCTAGACTCTCTGGGACTCAGTTTCCCCATCTGCAGAGTAGAGACTGAAACCCATCAACAAGCCGACGATCTCTCAACAGCCCTTAAGGAACTCAGATTACCACTCCTCCCTCCCCTCACTCTCCCAGGCCTGCAGCGGAAAGCAGTTCTTCCTCTTGGTGGTTTGTATTCAGGTCTCACTCAGAGCAGTTGTGGCCAAGTCCTTATTAAAATGTCTGAAGGGCTGTCCTGTACAGGAAGAATGAATCTTGGCTTACTCGGGCCAAACCCAGAGGACGGAGCCAGGTGAAGCTACCTAGTGGGAGGGTGATAGTTGTGTGACCTTGGGCAATCCACAGATCCCCTGTGGGCCCTAGTTTCTATAAAATGAAGGGTCATTCAGTTCCCTCCTGGATTCAAACCCATGTCCTTGTACGCTGTACCTATGGCATCAAAACATGAACCAGGGAGAAAGAAACAGTCACATTTTAGGGTCCTGTCCCTTATTTTAAAGGGAAACTGGCAGGGAGGAAATGGCTTGATTCTTGGACCAGAAAGATTGACAGAGTCATTTCTTTGTTGAACAGACATGAATTAAGCACCTACTGTTTGCAGAGCCAGTGCTCTGAGCTGGGGAGGTCCAAAGTTGAGAGAAAATCCCAAACCAGTCCCTAACTGAACGCGCTCAGCTTTAGAAGATGGGAGCTAGATACAAACACAGACAAGAACAAATCAAATGCTTTCCCCTGTGAAGTAGGTAGTATGAGGTGTAAGCTTGGTCCCTGAGCTGAACTTGGAGTCAGGAAGACCCAGGTTCAAATCCTGCCTCACACATTAGTCATGTGACGCTGAGCAAGCCACTTACTATCTGAGTTTCCATTTCCTCAGCTGGAAAGTGGCGGTGATACTAACTTGCCTTCTGGGGTTGTAAGTATCAAGTAAGGGCTGTTTTCAGACTTAAATGGCCACATGAAGAGGGTGATTGTTTTCTAGCCACTGAAGTCCAGAGAGGGGCTCCCAAAATCTGGCCTTCATGCAGTCTTTTACAATTTGCAACTCTTAGAGGTAAGTCCAGTTTGCAGATAGGGAGATCAAGAGGTCAAGTGACTTGTGCAGGGTCACACAGCTAGTGAGAGATACTAGTAGTTAGCATCAGAGGCAAGATTCTTCCGACTTCAAATCCAGGTCTTTCCCATCTATTACACTGCCTATTTTGCAGATGAGGAAACTGAGGTTCAAAGAAATTCAGTGACTTGTCCAAGGTCCCAAAGCTAGGAAGGGACCAGAACAAAATTGAAATCCAAAGCCCGGTTTTGTCTACTATGCAATAGGGACTCTGAAATGCATTTCCTTCAGTTCTTGGGTCCCCAACCTAGGGCATTAGAAAAAAATGCAAATGCTAAGTGATTTCTGAATGAGAAGGTTCTTATTGAGGGGGAAAAGGAAGGATCTGGGGGGCTTCCTGGAGGAAATGGTAATTAAGTTAGGCTTTAAAGGGTCTGACCTAATCAAAGTTCTTTGCAGTGCAGGAAGGAAGTAGCATCTTTGATCTTTATCCTCAGCACCAAACAAGGTATCTTGCCCATAGGAGGCACTTAATAAATCTGTTGACTTGAATTTGTGGCAGTTCAACAGGTGAAGAGGAGAAAGAAGGGCATTCCAAGCCTAGGAAAGCTCTTGAGCAAAGGCCCTGAGGTGGGAGAGTGAAGGATGTACTCTGGGGTTTGAAAGTGCCAATTGGGATTGGAGACTTCCTAAGTAAGTGGCACAATGCTTCATGAATTGCCTTTCTCTTAAGCAGGAAAGACCAGGACTAAGGAGAAGTACAGAGTGGTTTATTCAGAGCATCAAAGACTGGAACTGGAGAAAGAATTTCATTGCAACAGATACATCAGTATTCGGAAGAAGACGGAGCTAGCAGGCCAATTAGGACTTTCAGAGAGACAGGTACCCCAGAGCATCATGTGGTTTCTGTGTATTTGTTTCTCTAGGCTGAAGAAGGGCTGAGACATGACTCTAAGCAGGCTTTAGAAATGGATTATAGGAATCCAACAAGCAAACTCTTTTGAGTCTCTCCTACCCCCCCCCCCCAGCTGGCCTAGTTTCATCCTGTTCATCCTCAAAGTGCAGTCTCATTGACTGACTTGATGTCAAACTATCTTTCAAAGTGAGATGCAAATGGTAAAAAATGGCATAATGCCAGAAATCTGCTAAAATGACTGGTCTCTTGACCAGTCGTTTGGGTTCCAACATTGAGCAGAGATTCCAAGGCAGTGAATATTTATAAATATAAATATAAATGAATATTTCTCTCTTGTATTTAGTGACTAATTATCACTACCTCAAGACCCTCATTTTAATATAGCCGACCTCCTGTTGTGTTAACCAGTCAGAGTTGATTGGCATCCCTCAGGAACACTTACTCTTCCAAGGGCATATCAACTGTCAGCCCACCGCCATGAGAGGTCTTTGGGGGTAGCTGGATTCAGTGACAGGAGCTCTGAATGTGGAGACAAAGAGATTCGGTTTGAGTCCTGGCTCTCCAGTTTAGAGGCTGTGTGACCTGGGCAAATGACTTCCCCTCTCTGAACTTCAGTCTTCTGCTATGAAAAATAAACTGTTTGGATTAGGTAATATCCTTTCCAGTTTGAAATCCTCTCACTTGAATTGATGCAGCTGGCCAGTGTGGACAATTTAAACTCAGTGTTATTCAGCATCTGTCCTTCAGGGTAGAACAAATCTGTGCCCCAGAAACCTCTGCAGGTAGGTGATAGATTATGGGGCTGATGTTTTGAGAACCAGCCTGGCTGTGTGCAGAGAAGCTGGCCACCAGGGAATAATTTGGGCTTTGGTTACAAGAACTCATTGAACCACAGTGTAGAGGCAATGACCATACTTGATCTATGAGATAAAGGTGACCAAATTTGTAAGGGATTGAATTAGATGATCTCTGAGGTCCTATCCGACTCTGACATCTGCTCTAGTCTCTAAAACACCCCATATTCCCTGTTCTGAGGCCCCTCCCAGCTCTGACATTCCCTGTTCTATGGTTCCTTCCAGCTGTGACATTGTCTGTTCTAAAGGTCCTCTCAGCTTTGACACTCTATGTTCCTAGGACCCTTTTAATTCTAGATCCTCTGGTTCTTTGAAATCATGCCAATAATGGATGCTTCTACCACAACTGAGTTTTGAAGTGAATTGTTCATTCACTCACTATGCAATCATTAAGCCCCTATTTCTAGAGAGATACTTAATGTAGTGCAGTAGAGAGAACATTTGACATGCAGTTAGGGAAGACCCAGGTTCAGATCTTACCAGAGACACTTACTAGTTGTGTGAACACCGGCAAGGTACTTAAGCGCTTTGGGCCTCAGTTTCCTCCACTGTAAAATAAGGGATTTGGATGTGATGATCTCTAAGGCCCCTTTAGCTCTTAAATCTATGATCCTACTGTGTGCCAGGCACTTGTGATACAAAACAATGTTGTATAAGCTAGCTTAGTAAATTCGAATTCAAATAGGAAATTAAAAAAACCCCTTAGGATCCTAGGATTCTACAACTGAGGAGTAACTTTTCAAGGTCACTCACTCCAGTTCACTGCCTTTAAGTGGTCAATCCTGAAAGCCCTCTGATCAGATAGATCACAGTGCCTACAATTCCATTAGTGCTCCCCTGCCCTTGGCTAGCTGGGTGTTCTTTCAGCTACCCAGCTTCAATCCTGTGATCCCCCTGCCCTTGAAGCCCCTTCTCTCTTGCCTGGTCACTATGGAAAATCTTATAAAAAAGACAATCTGAGGAAACTGAGGCTCCGAGATATTGAATGACTTACCTAGGGCGAAATAGCTATTAAGTAGTAGAGGTAAGGACCCTCGTGTTCCGATTCCAAGTCCATAGCTAGGCCAATGGTCCCAGAACGTTTTTGATCACTCACCTCTATTAAACTCTTTTTTTTACTGGTGAGGTGGGAGGTGGGAGGAGTTGGGGGAGGGGAAGTTTTTCCAGTCCACCTGCACAGCTGCCTCTCTGGGTGTTCAGTCCTCCAGAGGGCTAATTCTTGTCTAAGAATGGAGAAAGTTGGGGCTGAGGGGGTGGGGTAGAGCGGGGGAATGTGGAATTGTAATGGGTGAAGGGTGCTTTGGTTATTTAGAAGTCAAGTCCCACAGTTGGCAGGGGTGTGTGTTGGGGGCAGGGAATAAGATCTACTTTCCCACCCTCCAGTTGGTTTATCACACAGTAGCACATTTGCAAACATATCTTGTGGCCATCTAGGCAAAGGGCTTGGACAGGCAATATGGCCTACTACAAGTGGTCTAGGAAATGAGGGTCAAGGCATGACCTCAAGGGACGTTTCAACTGTCTTTGCAAAGGTATGACTAGGGTTCAAGTCCTCCCTGTAACACCTGAGTGACTTTTAGACAAGATGCATCTCTTCTCTAGGCTCTACTTTTGTCTTCTGTAAAATGGCACATAGTGATGAAATGGTGTTTGAGACGTCTTCTACCGTTAGCTCTGTCATTCTGTACACTCTAAATCCAGAATCATTGTGTGTTACAGGTGAAAATCTGGTTTCAGAATCGCCGGGCCAAAGAGAGGAAACTGTTGAAGAAGAAAATCTCGGAGTCCCAGGCCAATGTGGGCAACACAGCCCACAGCGACTCCAGCTCTGTGAGCCCAGGGGAGCCCCCAAAGCTGTACTTTCCCCCACCTCCACCCATAGGGGAGTTCCAGCCAATTGATATTCACCAGATCCTGGTCTCAGAATGAGAGGGGGGATCTGGGGCAAGTGGCCAGGCTGCTCAGCCACTGCCCATATCCCAGCACCTATGATGTCTACAGGGGGCGGGAAAGGTTTCATTGTATGACAGTATTCAGAACAAATTGATGGGGTAATAGAAGAAAGCTAAAGCTGCTAGAATCTACCACCCCTCCCCCTTCCCCCCAACCTCCTGCTCAATTGCACGGTGTCAATTACCAAAGAAGTTAATTACCAGCCGGAAGTCACAGTCATTCCAAGCCTGTGCCGAGGAGGGGGCAAGGGGAATGGAGAGGTGGGAGGGTAGTGATGGTGATCACATGCTCCTCTCATGTTACCCAGTTTTCTCGTGTTGTTGTTAAGGGTGTATACCTTCTTGAGGAATACTCAAGGAAACATTAGCAATTGGTACATGTTCCAGAGTTCAAGTTTCTAAAATTCATTTTCATGCTTAAAGTTCACTATGGGCTTAGGGTTCACCAAGGGCTTGTTCAAACTGTCTCACTGAATCTTCTATCAGAGTTGGGAAGTGGACAAGGCATATAGCCCCACTTTACAGATGGGAAAAATGAAGGCGTGTATATTTGTGGTGTGTGTGTATATGTGTGTGGGGCAGGGTGTGGAGGGGAGGTGATTGACGCAAGGTCACACAGCAAATCACAAGGGAAGGTAGGGGCACAGCCCAGGAATTCAAACACAGGACCTCTAGGCTTCAAATCCTTCACTCTAGCCACCACTCTGGGCTTGCACCTGAGATATACCTTGGTAACCCTGCTCAAATATTCTAGTGGATATTTTGTTGTTTAAGAAAAAAATAATAAGAAATAAAATAAAAACAATATCTTTGTTCTTCAACCATCCTTGTCATGTGTTCATCTTCTGGGCACGATTAAGCTGCAAATCTGCAGTGCTGTTGCCTGAGCCAGCCAAAAGAAAGAACTTTGCAAGGAGAAAAGGCCATGTGACAGATTGGGCCAGCCCTGCAGAAAAACAGAGAACAGGCCTCTCAAGCAGAGGAGACTTTCTCTTGGCCATTTTGGGTTACTGTTCCCAAGAAACAAGGTCCATAGCCCCCAGGCTGCACCAGAGCCCAGGGCACCACGCCTCCACATTTCTGATGGGGCCCACTTTGCTACCAGCCTTCCTAATGTTTCCAGGCTGCAGCTGCAAAGCTGGCCTTGTAAATGAGCCACAGGAATTTTTTGGGCTTGGGCCCAGTTTGTTATTGGCATGCAAACATGGCCACAGTCTGGGACTCTGGATCCTGTTACTTAGTAGTGAAAAGAAAAGGTTGATTAAGTTGAAAAGTAATAATTCATCTTTATGAGGCTTTGATTCTTACAAAGCTCTTCTTCCTAATGACCATTTGAGGTCAGTAGTTGAGGCACTGGCATTCCCATTTAACAATTACACAGGCTCAAAGAAAGGAGGTGACCAGCCTGTGATCACACCATTAGTGTCAGAGTCAAGACCTGAACACAAGCATTATGGTTGAGTTCAAAATATGCCATTCTTTCTCTAGTGCCCAAGGCTCCTGGGAGGTAGGTCATTATAGCCTGAGAAAAGATAGGATCCTAGCTTGAGAGCTGGAAGGACAATTAGCTAGTCCAGATGCCTCAGCTTATTGATAAAGGAAAGTCCCATGGTGGTTAAATGTCTGGACAAATGTCCCATGTGTAAGAGGCAGAATCAGAACCCAGATCTTAGGGATTTTGGGACCACTGTATGGTGCTGCCTCCCCAGGGGAGAAACAGGCCAAAAAAATCCTTTGGATTGCAGAGAGTTGGAAGGGTCCTCAGAGGATATCTTAGAAGCCCAGTCAGCCTCCCAGTCAAATGGGCATCTCCTCTTTGCTAGGAGAACAAAGCACTGTTGATTGAATCACTGATCACATTCCCAATATCCCTATTTCTGCATGCTCTTTTCAGTCTCTGAGAAATGAGATTGTTCACTAGTACAGGGGCAGAGATTTCCAGTTTTCACGATCTAAGACAATTCCCACATTTGGCAGATGTTCAAAGTAAGGCCCAAAGAAATCCAGTGATTTGCCCAAGAATACTCAGGTGGCTCTCTGTCAAAGGAAGGAAAGGCCTTTTTTGTGTATTTTGATGAATTATTACTCCTAATAAATATTTCCAGAAAACCATTCCTTGCAACAAAGAATTAAAAAAAGGAAAAAAAGAGGAAGTTCACCAAATCTACCTAACACATAGCTTGAATCTGACCATATATGCACTGTCCCACATCCACAGTTCCCCACCTCTGCGAAGAGGGCAGACCTCAAAAGAAAATTTCCATAAAGAACCATGTTCCCATCCCAGAGTTTATTCCTGTTTCTCCCCAAACCACCTGGAGCTGCATTTTGCAACCCTCCCAGCCCTGGAATATGTCTTTGCAACATACTCAACTGTTCTAACCTGCCAAGAACTTGGGGCCCCAGACCCTGTGTGGCTGGGAACATTATTCCTGGGAAGTCACTGGGAATGGGCCTTGGGAGGGGCCCCTGCTTGTGCCCTGCTTCGTTTTTGGGGGAGGAGGGAGGGAGGAAAAAAGGGAGGGAGAGGAGAAGCCAGAGGGGCTTTTTGTCTCAGGAGTGGGAGCGGTTGAACTCTTTCTCCCCGTTGCCAAAGCAAAGCAGAGGGTGGGGTGAATCCCTGGTGGTTGGGGCTGGTCATATGGCAGGCTGAATAGCTGAGGCCTCCCAAGGCTTCAGTCACCTTTCCATTCATGGGTTTGGGAGCCACTTTGCTGACTTGTTCTCTTAGGATTCATATAGCTAGAGCAGAGCCAGAAGGAATCTTAGAAATCATCTTGCCCATTTTCTTGAAAGGAAAACTGAGACCCAGAGAGGTTAAGAAACAGACAGGGTCATATAATGACTAAGAGTCAGGATTTGAATTTTGGGACTTCCTGGCTTCAAGATCAGCATTCTCGCCTATGTGTTTCCAAACCCACTATCTGATTTACTGCTTACAACAACTCTGGGAGGTCAACAGGGCAAGCATTGAGGGGCTTTTAAGATGATATTATTTTATAGAGGAAAAAAGTGAGATTAAGAGATGATTAACTTCATAGATAGAGGGCTGAAAGATAACTCAGAGCCAATCTCCTTAGCTTGCTAATGAGGAAACTGAAGCATGGAGAGATGGAGGAACCTGACCCCATCACTCAGTAAGCAGAATAAAGCTTCTTTTGGCCCCCAATCCAGCATCTTTCCACTGTCCTGTGCTGCCCCCCAGAAGTTATTTGTCCTAAGTCTTGCCTGATTTCGCCCCCATGAAGTCTTCCCTGATTATTCCCCCCATGTAAAGTCTCTCCTGATTTCCACCCTCCATCAAATCTCCCCTGATTTTCCCTCTCCATGAAATCTTCCTTGATTTCACCCTCCATGAAGGTTTCCCTGATTTCCGACTCCATGAAGTCTTCCTTGATTCCCCCCACCATGATAACTTCCCTGATGTCCCCCTCCATGAAGCTTTCCCTGATTTTCCCCTCTATGACACCTTCCCTGATTTTCCCCTCCATGAAGTCTTCCTTGATTCTCCCCTCCATGAAGTCTTTCCTGATTTCCTCTCCATGAAGTGTTCCCTGATTGCCCCCTCCATGAAGTGTTCCCTGATTCCCCCCTGCATGAAGTCTTCCCTGATCACCCCCCTACATCAAGTCTTCCTTGATTTCCTCCTCCATGAAGTGTTTCCTGATTCCTCCCCAGACGAAGTCTTCTTTGATGTCCCCCTCCATGAAGTCTTCCTTGATTGCCCCTTCCATGAAGTCTTCCCTGATGTCCTCCCTCCATTAAATCTTCCCTGATTTCCCCCTTCATGAAGTCTCCTTTGATTTCCCTCTCCATGAAGAGTTCCTTGATTCTGTCCTCTAAGAATTTTTCCTTGATTTCCCTCTCTATGAAGTCTCCCCTGGATTCAGTAAAGCCTTCATGGAGGGGGAAATCAAAGGCAGCTTCACAGAGGAAAAAATTAGGAAACCTTCACAGAAGAAGGGAATAAGAGAAGAATTCATAGAGCGGAAATCAGGGAAGACTTCATGGAGGGGAAAAATTTGGAAAGACTCCATGGAGGGGGGAAATCAGGGGAGATTTCATGGAGGGGGCAAATCAGGGGAGATTCAATGGATGGGGGAAATCAAGGGAGACTTCATGTAGGGGCGAAACCAGGGAAGACTTCATAGAGGGCAGAATCAAGAAAGACTTCATGGAGGGGGGAAATCAAAGGAGACTTCACGAAGGGAAGAAATCAGAGATTTCATTGGTGAGGGAAGAAGGAAGAAGACTTCATGAATGGGGAAATCAGGAAAGATTTCATGGATGGTGGAAATCAGGGAAGACTTCATTGAGGGAGTGAAATCAGGGAAGACATCATAGAGGGCAGAATCAAGGAAGACTTCATGGAGGGGGTAATCAAAAAAGACTTCATGTAGAGGGGCAATCTGAAAAGACTTCATTGAGGGGGAAATCAGGGAAGACTTCATGGAGGGGGGAATCGGGGAAGATTTCATATAGGGGGAATCAAGAAAGATTTCAGGGAGAGGAAATCAGGAAAGACTTCATAGAGGGGGAAATAAAGGAAGGCTTCATGGAGGGGGAAATCATGGAAGACTTTGTGGTTGGGTGAAATCAGGGGAGATTTCACGAAGGGGGGAAATTAGGAGGGATTCCATGGAGGGGGGAAATCAGTGGAGATTTCATGTGGGGGAAGTCTTCCCTGATTTCCCCCTTATCTATGAAGTCTCCTCTGATTTCCCCCTTCCATGACATCTCCACTGATTTTCCCCCTCCATAAAATCTTTCCTGATTCTGCCCTTCATGAAGTCTTCCTTGATTCCCTACCTCTGAAGTCTTCCCTGATTTCCCCACTACATTAAGTCTCCTTTAATCCCCAACTCCATGAAGTCTTCATTGACTCTGGTCTCTATGAAGTCTTCCCCGATTTTCCCCTCCATGAAGTCTTCCTTGATTCTCCCTCTCCATGAAGTCTCTCCTTGTATCCCCCCTCCATGAAGTCTTCCCTGATTCCCCATCCTATATGAAGTCGTCCCTGACTCCCTGTCCTGTATGAAGACTCCCCTGAGTTCTCCACTCCATGAACTCTCCCCTGATTTTCCCCTTCCTTGAAATATCCCCTGTTTTCTCCTTCCATGATTTTCCCCTCTATGAAGTCTTCCTTGATTTCTCCCTCTTTGTAGACTTCCCTAATTTGCCCCTCCATGAAGTAGTTCCTCATTTCCCCCTCCAAGAAGTCTTCCTTGAATCTCCCCTCCATGAAGACTTTCTTGATTCCCCCTCCATGAAGTCTTTCCTGATTTAACACCATGAAGTCTCCCCCGATTCCCCCGTATGAAGTCTGCCCTGGTTCCCCCCTACATCAAGTCTTCCTTGATTTCTCCCTCTATAAAGTCTTCCCTAGCTTCCCCGCCTCCATGAAGCCTCCTCTAATTTCCCCCTCTATGATGTCTTTCCTGATTTCCCCCCTAGATGAATTCTCCTTTGATACCCCACCTTTCTTGAAGTCTTACTTGATTCTGCCCTCTATGTCTTCCTGGATTTCCCCCTCAATGAAGTCTTCCCTGATTCCCATCCTCCATGAAGTTTTCCTTCATTCTCCCCTTCATGAAGTCTTCCTTGATTCCCACCTCCATGAAGTCTTCCATGATTGCCCTTTCCATGAAGTCTCCCCTGAGGTCCCCTATCTATTAACTCTTCCTTGATTTCCCCCCCATGAAGACTTTCCTGATTTTCCCCCTACATGAAATCTCCTTTGATTCCCCTCTCCATGAAGTGTCCCTTGATTCTGCCCTCTACGAAGTTTTCCCTGAATTCCTCCTCTATGAAGCCTTCCCTGATTTACCCCCGCCATGAAATCTCACCTGGTTTCAGTAAAGCCTTCATGGAGGAGGAAATCAAGGGAGGCTTCATAGAGAGGGAAATCAGGGAACCTTCATGGAAACAGGGAATCAGGGAAGACTTCATGGAGGGTGGAAATCCGAAGAGATTCCATGGAGGTTGGAAATCAGGGGAGCTTTCATGGAGGGCAGAATCAAGAAAGACTTCGTGGAGGGGGAAATCAAAGGAGACTTCATTTAGGGTGAAATCACAGAAGAAGACTTCATGAAGGGGGAAATCAGGAAAGAGTTCATGGAGGGGGAAATCAGGGAAAATATCATGGAGGGTGGAAATCAGGGGAGAATTGATAGAAGGGGAAATCAGGGAAGACTTCATCAAGGGGGAAATCAGGGAAGATATCATAGAGGGCAGAATTAAGGAAGACTTCATGTAGGGGGGTACAATCTAGAAAGACTTCATCTAGGGGGAAATCAGGGAAGACTTCATACAGGGGGAATTAAGGAAGATTTCAGGGAGAGGAAATCAGGAAAAACTTCATGGGGGGGGAATAAAGGAAGACTCCAAGGAAGGGGAGATCAGGGAAAACTTAATGGAAGGGATGAGTCAAAGATGACTTCATGGAGATGGGGAAATCAAGGAAGACTTCATAGAGGGGAGAAACAGGGGGAGATTTCATGAAGGGGGGAAATCAGGGGAGACTTCATGCAGGGGGTAAATTTTTCCTCACTGTCCCCTCTATGCAGTCTTCACTGATATCCCCCTTCTATATGAAGTCTTCTCAGATTTTCCCCCTGCATAAAATCATCCCCGATTTCTCTCTTCAGAAAGTCTTCCCTGATTTGCCCCTTCATGAAGTCTTCCTTGATTCTCCCTCTCCCTGAAGTCTCCCATTGTCTTCCCTAACCATGAGATCTTCCCCTATTTCCCCTAAACATGAAGTCTCCCCTGATTTTCCCCATCCATGAAGATTACCCTGATTTTGCCTTGTATGAAGTCTTCCCTGATTTCCCCCTCTAAGTAGTCTTCCCTCATTCCCCAATCCATGAAATGTTCTCTGATTCCCCTCTCCATGAAGTCTTCCTGGATTCCTTGCCACACGAAGTCTTACCTGAGTTCCCCCTCCATGTAGTTGCCCTTGATTGCCACCTGCATGAATTCTTTATTGATTCCCCCCTACACGAAGTCTTCCTTGATTTGCCCCTCCATGAAGTCTTCCTTGATTTCCCCCTCTATGCAGTCTCCCTTGATTTTCCTCACTATGAATTCTTTCTTGATTTCCCCTCAATGAATTCTACCCGGATTCGTCCCTTCATGAAGACTTCCTTGATTGCCCCCTACAAGAAGTCTTCCTTGATTCCCCCTAAATGAAATTTTCCCAGATTTACCTCCAAAGAAGCTTTCCTGATTTTCCAACTCCAGGAATTGTTCCCTGATCCCCCCCTGCGTCTATCTTCATTGATTCGCCCCTCCATGAAATCCTTTTTTTTTTTTACTTCAGATTTTATTGGAAAGGCTTAGCTTATCTCTCTTACAGACAATGTTTGCTGATGGTTTTAGGCAGATGCATCATATTCTTTTTTTAATTTAGTTTTTATTTGTTTTCTTGTTTACATTATTCATTTTCATTACATTTTTTAATTACACCTTTTCTCCCCATCTTGCCCCTGCCCCAACCCTAAAACAGCAATCCCACTGCAAAGCCCCTCCCCTGCTCTGCTCTCTTATGTTCTGGTAGGGCAGGGAG